>CAKKXW010000001.1:101963702-101997891 GCA_920937365.1 Sphaerophoria rueppellii | reverse complement strand
GTATTGTCCTGTAACGGAGTATCCGTCTGTACGGAACACTCTTTTTTTTATCATAAATAAAACCGAGTTCAGGCAATCGAGACCGCAAACTGTGGAAAGTATGTGTGGCACAAAGTTTTATTTTAATGTATGGGTGAAGGAGGAGTTAGTAATTGATTAAAATAAAGTTAAATTTAATATAGCCTGGCACACTTTTCGCTAGGCAAGCTATCATATTCATATATGTTATCAAACTAAATTTCATAAGAAAAAGTTTCAGCCGGTTAACAGATGGGTGAAGGTCGCCCTTCAGCGGCTCTCCTACTATGAGGTGAAGAGAAAAAAAAACATCTATTATGACCCTTAAAATGACGGCTGTGTATGAAAGGTGTCAAACGCCAGAGCTAACGGACTTGAGCCAAAATAAATACTATTTTTTTTCTCACAAGGCATGTCTGCCTATGAGGCAATGTCCTGTTATGACTCCAGTTGTAGAGCTTATATTTTGTCTGCTCAGGGAAATCAGACGTTTTGACCGTTTCAGGTCTATGCTTGGCCATATTTGTTTGGTTGCTAGGCAGGTGGTACCCTGTGACTATCTAGCATTTGATGATTCCAGAGCATATTGTTTGAGAAGATATTTGAATGTAGTAAGTGGTATTCCTGTGTTATGTTTTTGTCTAACATTAGGCAGAAGTGTTCCGTTTTTGGCGAACTCATCGGCCTTGCAATTTCGCGGAATGTCTCTGTGGCCCGGCACCCAAATGAGGTGAATATTAAACTGTTCCGTCATCTCATTCAGAGATGATCGACAATCGTGGACTATTTGAGAGTTTGTGGAGACAGACGAGAGAGATTTGAGAGCGGCTTGGCTGTCCGAGAAGATTCGTATATCCTTGCAAGATATAACGTTTTCTTTGAGCCAGGATAGTGTCTCTTTAATCGCCATTACTTCTGCCTGGAAAACACTACATTGATTGGGAAATTTGTATGATAGACTGAGATTCAGTTGTTCCGAATAGATACCACTTTCAACTCCGTAATCGGTCTTTGAACCATCTGTATAGAAGTGTACCGCATTGTCTTCCAGGGGTCTCTCTTCTTCCCAGGTAGATCTTGAAGGCATGGAGACATGGAAGCTTTTATCGAATACCATTTTTGCGGTGGTATAGTCTAGGCGATCTGGGATAGATCTGAAATTGTCTAGAATAGTAGTATGACCAATATTGTTACTGTTCCATTGAGAGGTGGCTCTAAGCCTCACACATGAGTTGGCTGCCACCATTTTGGAGAAGATGTCAAGAGGTGTTAGATTTAAAAGCACTTCCAGGGCTGCGGTTGGTGTTGAGCGAAGTGCTCCTATGATGCACATACCTGCTGACCGCTGGACTTTGATGAGCTTATTTAGATTTACCATCTTGTTCAGTGCGGTCCACCATACGACAACTCCATAAATGAGTATCGGTCTGATTACCCAAGTGTATAGTCAGTGGGTTGTTTTTGGGGAGAAGCCCCATTTTGATCCTATGGCCTTTTTACAAGTAAAAAGCGCTACGATAGCCTTTTTTACTCTTTCATCAATATTTGCCTTCCAATTTAGTTTTTTTGTCTAAAATGAGGCCTAAATATTTAGCTTGGTCGTAAAAGCTTAATGGTATTCCTTTAATCTTGGGTGGGCTAATCTGAGGAATTTTGTACCTTCTCGAAAAGAGTACTATTTCTGTTTTATGTGGATTGACGTCCAAGCCTCATTGCTTAGCCCAATTTGTTAGCCTATTTAAGGCATTTTGTAGGAGTTCCAAAAGAGAACTTGGGGCTGTTTCCCAGATATAGATATTGCAACATCGTCAGCATAGGCAATCACCCTGAAACCCTCTGCTTCCAGTGATGTTAGTAGGTCGTTTACAACCATGTTCCATAAAAGAGGCGAAATGACCCCAACTCGATTCATCTTTAGGGTGAACGTGGGAGGGTTTCCCTGCTTAAGGAATGGAGACTACTTTTGCCATTCTCCAGGCTTTGGGAATATATCTTAACCTTAAACAGCTTGTCAGAATGATTTCCTATGTTGGAATGATCATGTCTGAGCATTTTTGTATTTCGGCCGGAATGAGTCCGTCTGGTCCTAGAGATTTATATGGATGTTTTTTTTAGGGGCAATTTGACATAAAATTGTACCAAATCTTTTTCATTGAGAATTTTCTGAAGTTACAAGCTATTGACGTATTGAATGTCAATAAATACACATATTTAATATTTATATGTATTTTTCTCGAATATCAACATTAATATTTTCCTTTTTTGTCTTATCCATTTCCAGGTACAGCAAGCGAAGAAGAAAAAGTTAACCTTTCCCACTTTCAATTAATCCGGGTCCTTGGAACAGGAGGTACGTTAAAATTCATTGATTCATTATATTTTTAAACGAAAAAAAATTGCATTCCTCTGTTGACTTATGAAATTTTTATTTACATTTATTTTTTTATTTATTCCATTTCTTTTTTCGATATCCGTTCGGACGAAAAACATGCAGCATATGGAAAAGTATTTTTGGTTCGCAAAAAAGGTGGCCACGACCACAGGAAACTCTATGCAATGAAAGTGCTGAGGAAAGCAACAGTCGTCCAGAAGAAGAAAACAGCCGAACACACAACGACCGAACGACAAGTGAGTGTATAGTATTGATGCTTCACTTTTGTCCCCCTTTTGCACCTCTTTTTTTCTCTCTCTCTCTTTTATTTAAATAGCTTTTATTGAAGTACATATAAATCATAGATTGTCCATATTTTATTGCCTTTCTTTGGGTGTGTGTCAACAGTAGAGGAGATGGTGTTTGTAAATATAGATTTCGTTTTTCCTATGAATGCATTAAAGAGGATCCTAGAACGGTTTCTCTTTTATTTTTTTGTTTGCATCTTCCATTTCATCGAGAGGGAATTCAATAATTGTCATTTGAACTTTAACATTCGATGCGCCCGCTATTTATGTCATCAAGGCAGAATATGCGTGGGTTTAATAATGTAATATCCCAAAGCGGATGAAAAGATTTACTCGATGGAAAAGTTCACGAAGTGATAGATAACATCCAGCAGAGGCAGCAGAGGACAGAAACTGAATTTTAAAGGACACTGCTTCTGTTGTTTTCTTGTATAAAAGATTTTCTCCCACAACGGAACTTAAAATAAACTCTCAAGTCGTGCTTCTTAAATTGTTCAGAGTAAACCTGAACTCTGAGTTCCGAATATGCTCTTAAAATGTGATTTGAGAAAAAAAGCTCGGCGAACAACCCGTTATTCTTATTTTCTATTTGCTAAAGGAAGTTCCATTTCAAATTTCTTCAAATTATCAAGTTTCCCAACTGTCAATTTTTACTTACTTACTTAAGGTGGCGGCTACAGTCCGTCGTGGACTTAGGCCTCAATCAACAATTTCCGTCAGCCAGCTCGGTCCCTAGCTAGCTGTCTCCAGTTTTGCACTCCAAGTTCATTGAGGTCCTCGTCGACTTGAGTGCGCCACCTGAGTTGCGGTCTTCCTCTCCTCCTACATCCCTCGGAAATTGTGTCGAAGGCTTTCCGGGCCGGAGCATTGGTGTTCATCCGCGCTAAATGACCGAGCCATCTGAGTCTCTGGACCTTGACCCTTCTGGCTAGGTCCCTCATTTACTGCTAAACCCAATTCTCACAAAGGCGCCATTGACATCACGCTGTGTTCTTTCCATTATATCAATCTTCCGCGAACGCGAGAAGTTGAACCAAACGTTTGGAAGATAGTGCCTCTGATGTTAACGGTGGAGTTCTACACTATCTTCTCAAGAACGATGTTTAAGAAATCGCACGACAGTGCACCACCTTATCTGAATCCTTTTTTGACATCGAAAAGTTCCGTATGCTCGTTGCCAACCTTGATAGAGCAGCGTGAGTTCTCCATTGTCATTTGGCACAAGCGAACGAGCTTGGCAGGGATGCCAGAACTAGACAAAGCGCAGTTTAGAGAATCACCCTTTTTCAATTCGTTTTCTTTAATTATTCGGAGTAGACTCTGAGCAGTCTTCAAACACGTCAAATATGTTTGGAAACTTCTTTGAAGTGGGTTAACTTACTAAAAACGATTTGACAAGCCAGACAATTTTCTGACTTTCAAATCGTTTTTCTTTGGTTGTTCAGAGTAAACTCTGAGTGATTCTCAAAGATATCGATAACGTCGCTAGCGTCTGATGTTCTTATTTTCAAAGCAAATAAACAAAATCTTCAGAAATTTTCTTTTTCGTATTACTCATGCGCCAATGCGTACAAAGATGACTCTGTCGTTATGACTAAGTTGAAAACAGTCATCCATACAAGATACAACTTTTTCATAAACCATTGTTTTTTAATCACATGGTGGCAGTTTGGTTTTCTTCTTTACTTCTTTTTTTTTTTTTTTTAACCAAACAAAATAAATCAACCAGCACTCAGCAGTAGCGATGTACACCATGAAGATGGTTCGTTGGTTAATACCGGTACATTCTAACGGGACTTATAAATATCTCAACCGGAATTTCCAGACACGAAGAAGAAACCCAAACCACACCAGGAGAACTCAAGAAACGAATGAAAACAGAAAAAGTGCCTCAAAACTAAATAAAAAAAAAATACAAAATGAACAACATGGAAACCGATTGCCTTATGTTCGGTTTGTTAGCTTTTCGTCTTCATTTTCATAAAGAATACAAAATTGCTAAGGTAGTTAGTTGGCAATTGGCAGCTCCTCCTTTACCTTTGAATTCTTGTTTTGTTATGGAATCTCGTAGAGAACTCTTAAAGAAGTATAAAATTCTCTTTGAGCCAAATATGTGGGTCGAAGTTGTTACCAAAAATAGAAGTGGCTTTTTTTTCGTTTGAAAAACGCGAATGGAAAGAAGAAAAAGAAGTAGAATGAGAGAAAGGAAAGACATGTTAAGAAGCCGGGATTTCGACTCGTCTATGTAATGAGATTTGTTGCAATATGTAGACTTGGATGGACACACACCGGTTTGATGTAAAAAAAAACGCGTTCTTGAATTTTGAATCAACATCAACACACTTCTTTTTTTTTTTCTTTGTGAAGTGTAATAAAAAAAACAGCCTTCGCAAGTAGGTACAACAACAAAAAGAATTGGGCTTTCGTTTTATGAGAACGGCTTTTATTTTTGTTGATTTCAAGATTTATGTTTTTTTCGTTTCTTCGGGTTTTTTTTTGTTTGTTTGTTTTTGATGATGGAAAGATAAATTGGATGAAATAGTTGTCTTGTTTTTTGTACCGTTAAAATATGATTCATTGCTTTTCACAACAAGAAGTAGTGAAGAAATTGCATTGAAAGTAGGGCAAGTCGGAATTTTGAGTTAAGTAATTATTAATGTTGGTTGTGGCAGTTACTTATTACATATTTCTGTATCTTCGTACAAAAATGTGTGAAACGATCTTAAATTAGGTTTTTAGAACGCTTTTATTCTCTAGACCCGTTCGATTGGCTGTAGAATAAGAACCTCCCTGGTTTAAGAAATAACGGATCAGGGTTCACTGAGGGTCAGTTTAACAATCACGGATCAACTCTGAACCACGGGTACGTTGATTCTTGGCTCAAAGTTGATCAGAACAAAAACATGAAATGTAACAAAAGAGCCAAGTTCTCTTATGAGCGAACAACACTGTACAAAAAGTCATCCACCAAAAGTAATGAAAACCACAAAAACGCCAAGTTCTTAACAAGTAAAAGTGTTATACTGAATATTTTAAATCATAGAAGAAGAAATCATAGAATACAACAATATTAAACGAAAATAGAAACTGAGCCCAAAGTTTGTTTGATTGAAAATGTTCAAGTTCACTGTTCAGGTTTTAAAATGTCAGTAATCACGCATCAAACGAAAACTTGCTGGGTGAACTTGAAATTTTCATTCAAACTAACTTTGGGCTCAGTTTCTATTCTTGCCGGGGCAAGGCAGAAATATGACGGACCTTACCACGGCGTCCGAAAGAGCTCGTAAATGGCTGGTTTATCCCCCGGCAATATAATACCTTGTATTCTGTGTACTGTGGCGTATGACAGCGTCTATAGAGACCAACTATATAGAGCAATGTCTAGTTTTGGCATCCCAGAAAAACTCATCCTTCTGTGCAAGATGACAATTGAAAAATCACGCTGTCCACCAGGTCGGAAAAAACCTAACGGACGCTTTTGATTTCAAAAAGGGTTAAAGACAAGGCGATGCGTTGTCATGCGATTTCTTCAACATCATTCTTGAAAAAATTGTGCAAAACTCCAACGTCAACACCAGAGACACAATCTTTCAAAAGTCCGTCCAGCTACTAGGATACTCAGACGACATTGACATAATTGGAAAAACACGGCGTGATGTCAGTGGAGCGTTTGTGAGAGACGGAGGCCAGGAAGACGGGTCTAGCGGTTAACGAGGGCAAGACCAAGTTAATGCTGTCGACAAGACTGGACAACCAACATCGACGTCTTGGAGCAAACGTCAACATAGACAGTTTTAACTTCGAGGTAGTTAAGGACTTTGTCTACCTGGGATCCGCTATCAACTCAGACAACAACACCAGCGCTGAAATCAAACGAAGAATCACTCTTGCCAATCGCTGCTTCTTTAGACTTAGAAGGTCATGAGTAGTAAAGTCCTCTCCCGAGCAACTAAAGTGACACTCTACAAAACCCTCATCATCCCGGTCCTCATGTATGGTGCAGAGACATGGACTATGACAACATCTGGTGAAAACGCTTTGGGCTGCTTCGAGGGAAAAAATCTGCGAGTGGTTTTTGGTCCTGTCTGCATCAATGGAGAATGGAGACGAAGATTCAACCAAGAACTGTACGAGCTGTACAGCGACACTGACCTAGCTAGAAAAGTAAAGGTCCAACGACTTAGATGGTTGGGTCATGTTGAGCGAATAGAAAATAATGCTCCGGCTCATAGAGTCTTCGAATCCAACCCGGAAGGACGTCGCAGAAGAGGAAGACCGCGACTTCAGTGGAGCACACAGGTGGTAGAGGACCTGAACCAACTTGGCGTAAGTAACCATAAGTAAGTAAGTAAACTATGATTACATTGGGGTTACGAACAATTCGGAGACCCAGCTTAATCTTAGCTGATCTCCATCCTGCGACAAAAAACGCACAGGACGACTATGGTGGTTATTGCCCACCCGGCACCTACTTGAAGGGTTTGAATGACGATTTGTAGCTTAGATGTATTTAACTCTTTTAGACCCCAAGGGTCCATTGTGAAACCACTAAAGAAAGTTACTCATGGGAGTATTATGAACTTAAACAAACCAGAATTTAATATCCTACGACCATTTTAAGAAAGTGAACGGCAACCACTTATATTTTCTCTTAAACGTTTTCGACCATTTCGATAAAATGGGTGGATACCACACCCCTGAATGGAAATAGAATTTTTTTTCATGTCATTAAACCAAAACCTTACAAGAATTTCAACATCTTACGACCGTTTAAAGATAGTGGGCGGAAATCACGCCCCTAACTGAAATTAAAATATGTTACTTATATTTTTCCTTTTATTCAACCTAAACCCTATTCGAATCCCGAATTTTAACATCCTGCGACCATTTTAAGAAAGTGGGCGGATACCACGCCCCCTAAATGAAAAAATTGAAATATTCGATTTTTTTCCTTTGTATACACCCGAAAACCTCCCATTGTACCAAATTTCAAGATTCTGATATTGTTAGAAGTGCTTCATAATTTTGATGATCAGTGAGTGAGTGAGTGAGTCAGTCAATTACGGTTTTTAAAATTTGTACTGTTCAATATCTCAGGAAGTAGTGGTTCCACAAGTGGTTCCATGAAGTCAATGCGTAGTTCAAATTTGAAGCTTCTAGCTCTATTGGTTCAAAAGTTATGGGGGCGGGGTAAGAAAGTTCTTGAGTTCGATCCTGTAAAAAGGGAGTAGTGCTAGAACTAGGCCCATTGATCTTCGATTTTAATGGGTGATTCATAGTGAAGTTTGATATTCAAAACGCTTTTCTTCTTGACAGATTACGCTTAATGGCTGAAACACAAACACGCTTTAAGGCTGAATTATAATGCAATTTTGCTCACGCAAGCACACTTAAGTGAACCAACGAAAAAACAGGAACCTAATGAGCAAGACATAATGTACTTAAGCTACGCTCGTTAAATTTACTTGTCGGGTTTCATTCCCTCATTGCTTAATTGAGTTTGACAGTGTAAAAAAGAGAAGACCAAGTCTACTTCTAATAGCTCACTTAAAGTTTTCTGACATTAGCTTACGTTAACTTAAGCAATAATAGTTGGGCCTTTAGCTTTAGCTTCGCCTGTCGTTTACGAGTTCAGCCATAGGAATTCAATCACAATGAAGCTTCGACCTTACGTTTCGTATGTAATGGTACGTAATGTGACTCCAAACAAAAGCTATAATTTAAATATGCTGAACATTTGGTTTGTCTGACAGCTGAACAGCTGTTAAGAAAAAGTCAACAAGGAAGGACGATGAAAATGGAGGGAAAAAATGTCATTCAAAGCAAACTCGATGCATGTGCATCGTACCGTAGACGAAGACGAAGCTAAAGCGTTTTTGTGTTGCAGCCAAAACTCTAATCATTGTTGTCATATTTGTTCAGAACCGGTAAGACCACATCTAGCAGGTTGTGGGACGTAAGCAGCTGTACATGAGAGTACGCGAAGACCGTGACGAATCAATTCGCAGTCGTTCTCCGCAGTTTGGCTTGTCGCATTCGACTATTTGGCGTATTTTCCATGAGGACCTTAGCCGAAAGACGTACAGTAAATAAAACATTCTCGGCTTGTTGATAATCCAAACAATCCCAAGTTATCATTTATCAAAAAAACAAGCACTAAGTTGGTTGTCAACTGATAAACGCTTATCTGTTGAACAAATTGTTCTGATTCCATTTTTCCCACTGCACCATTTTTTTTTTTTTGTTTAGTCTTTCTCTCTCTCTCTTTTTCTCTTTAAAACAAAATAGAACAAAAGACCAAAAAACAATTTATTTAGTTGTCATTTCGTTTAATAGGTTTCTATTTTGAACGCCACTGATATTGAAGAACAAAATCATTTAAACACAAATTTATAATATAAGAGAGGAGGGTATACATTTATATTTTCTGAAAATCTATTTTTAGCTTTGCCTTCAACACACCTAGATAAACGAATAATCGAAAATTACCTAAAGAGAAAAAAACGGCTTTACTAACATTTTGTTGTTGTTTTTTTTTTCATCTTGAGCGATGAAATAGCGAGATTTTCGAGAGGATATTAACCTCGTTAGGGAGCGTGTGACATTGTTTGACTAATAATAAAAAAAAAAGTTGAATAAACATTTTACAAAATTCCAAGAGTGTGAACATTGTTTACTGCACGTCAGCAGCAAATCGGCTTCATTGAAATTGGTAATCCATTCTGTTTTTCATTGAAGGGAAAGTCTCAAACCTGCCCTCATGATCAGACTTTCTGATCAACTTGAATACACCAATAAAAAAAAAAGAGTACAGCACCGCACCGCTTCGCTGCTGGTGTTGGCACATAATATGAATTTGAAGAACAAAGTTACAATCGACCAGTAGAAAGAACACTTTGTTGTATGACCTATATTTTTCGGGTGCCATTGGATTCAGCATTGGATTGCTGTCCGCAATTACACGACAGAATCACCAAAAATACACAACGAATGTGTAAAGACAGAACTGAGTTGGTTTGGCATTCCTATTTTTAAATTTTGTACAGCCATAATGGTATACAGTTATGTATGGGGAACAGTGAGGTGGAAGAAATTATTTCTCGTTTGTTTATTTTTAGTTTTTTCTTGTTACCTATTCGTCATAATGGTCCCAAAGGTTTTTTAACGAGTTTTGACGCAACAGTCGTAAATTTTAAGCAATTGTACCGTGTGCACATTCCCAAGATTCTAAATCAAATGTCATAAGAAAAAGAGGTAAGGTTCCGGTGTTATAGAGCCAACCCAACTGAGGAAAACCGGAACAAGTTTAAACAAGCCAGGAAGGCCTGCAATGCCCATATTCGTCGGAACAAATTTTTACATGATCAAATATTAAGGCAAAACATACTACAATGTCCCAAAGGCAGTAAGAATTTTTGGTCATTTGTAAAAAATATGAAGAATTCTTCTTCTTCCGCGGTCCCTACGCTCGTTGACAATGACACTCCAGTTGTTAGCTCGCTCGCGAAAGCGAACCTTTTTGCTAGGCAGTTCGCCGCCAACTTTTCGCTGCCAGAGAGTGTCATGACTCATCCGATTCTCGAGCGTGTCAATGATTCCATGGGACAAATCTTCTTCCGCACTCGTGCTGTGGCGAGAGTCCTTAAAAAACTTAACATAAATAAATCCGCTGGTCCGGATGGTATCCCCGCTATTATTCTTCCACGCTGGCAAAACCCTTGCGTAAGCTTTTCCATCTATCCTATTCTTCTGGGCTCGTTCCGAGCAGCTGGAAAACAGCATTTGTCCAACCCGGTCTCAAAAATAGAGAATCTTCTTCTCCCTCTAATTATCGTCCGATTGCACTTACGTCCCTTCTTTCTAAGGTCATGAAAACGCTGATAAACTATCAGCTTAAGAAATATCTCGAAGGCCGAAAGCTTCTTAATGACTGGCAGTACGGCTTTCGCAGCAAAAAGTCCACTGGTGATCTGATGGTTTATCTCACCGAACAGTGAAACAAATCTTTACATCGTTTTGGAGAAAGTAAGATTGTTGCACTTGATATTTCAAAGGCATTTGATAAAGTCTGGCATCTTGCTCTTTTATCGAAAATGCGTGCGTTCGGAATCGATGCGTGCCTTCTTCGTTGGACTTTCTTTCTAACCATTGAATACAAGTTGTATTGGACGGATTCAAGTCTGCAACCCACAATATAAATGCTGGTGTGCCCCATGGCTCCGTATTGTCTCCGACCCTCTTCCTCATTTTCATTAATGGTCTCTTGTCTGTTACTTCAAATCCAATAAATTGTTTCGCTGACGATAACACCCTAAGCTTTTCGTATTCGTTTCCAGACTCACATCCCTCCCCTTCGGATGTGGAATTGCAACGGCAAAATATAATAAGCTCATTAAACTCTGACTTAAACAGCATTGTACAATGGGGAATACAAAATCGTGTAGAGTTTAATGCTTCGAAAACTCAATGCTGTCTTGTATCGTTAAAGCGGGATATACCTACCCTGCCACTGTCCATGAGTGGCACTTGCATCAATGAGACCGAACATCTCGAGATTCTCGGTATGTGCATTACTGACCACCTCTTGTGGACCGAGCACATATGCGATGTCGCCAAAAACGCCGCAAGATGTTTAGGTTTCTTCAGACGATGCAAGAAATTTGTTTGCCCCTTTCTATTCTGGCTATCATCCATACGTCATAAGCTTGAGTTTAACTGTCATATCTGGGCTGGTGCCCCAGTGACATACTTAAGTCTTCTGGACAGCATCCAAAAGATAGCATTCAAGATGATTGATGATCATAGTATCGTTGAGTCATTTACATCGCTCGAACATCGGCGCAATGTCACATGCCTCACCCTATTTTACCGTTACTTCAAGGGTATATGCTCTAGGTCTAATGAAATAGCCAGTTGAATTCCTCCCCTTGAGATTAACTCCGTAATACCCGCGTCTCCTAAAATGTTCATCAGTTCATCGTTCTTTAGCCGTACTACGCGAATGTGGAACTCGCTTCCACGCTCTGTCTTGCCCAGCCATTGCAATATTCAAGAATTCAAAACCAACCAATTCACCGACAACTCCTTTGACATCCTCTATCCTTTCCCTAATACTCGCACTGTGCTCTTGGCATATAAAGAGTAATAAAAAAAGCCCTTGAGTGCACGTTTATTATAAAAAAAAAAATCTAGTACTATTTTGTACTTGTTTTTTTTTTTCACAGCACTGTAAAACAATTTATTGATAATAAATTTTATTGGTTTAGTTTTTTTTATAAACCAACACGCTCGTATCTTCAAGCACTCAGGTCGACATGAATGTTTATATAAAAAGATATGCCACTGAATTTGTTCCCCACAAAAATAATAAATTTAAATTTCATCAAAAAAGAGACCCAATAAAAAGGTTTTCCTTGCTCAAGGGGAAGGTAGCAGTAAGAAGCTCAACAATTGAAATTAAAAGACTGACAAAATAATAAACTAAAATAAAAAGAATTATAATAAAATACAGCAAACAACATGTCGTGGCCTTCTTATCACATCAAGTGTGTTGTGATCACCGAACCGCATGAACAGCCGCGTACCACAATACCGTATATAAACCATAGCTTTTAGTTGTTTCTTTTTGTTGATTCAATTTGAATATAGGGAGCAGTTTGGTGAATTATCAGAGAGAAGATATGTAAATATGTATGTGCCATTTAAGAAAATGATGTAGACGCAAGCAGCGATTAAAAGAAAACGCATCATGTGCATGCAAAGTTTGTGTTGTTGGTTGAAATCAAGATCTGCGTGATACGGATTTTAGTTTCAGAATTTATAATTGCCACCTGGCCTATATGTATGTTGTCGGAAATAAGCTCATTTAATTAAATGAACAATCTACTACATTTAAGATTAAAGAAAGGTCAGGCCATCGTTATTTTTGTTTGTTTTTTACTGAGTGGTTTGCGCTTCTTCTCTCTACATTTTGCAACTCTTGATTTTGTAATTAATAACCTTAGGGACATGTCGCACTTTCTGATCACGACAATTGTATAAAATGTACAAACAAAAGTGTTGTGAAATTGTACTAGAAAAAACTTCAGACCGAATTTGTCCTCAACTAGCTAATAACCACAGATCAGATAAAGGGGAGTCCGGAAACTGACTTACTTTTAACCCCCACAAATTTTATTTTGAGGTGAGGTTCAACAGATTTTTAGGAAAGTATTAGTGAAAACAATACAGACAGTAGTGTCCGTGACTTAAAGGTTAGGTGCTTTGGCTTCTAAGCATTTTTATTTCATCTTTCACGGACACTGCCTCTTTGCAAAGAACTGACAAAACTTCCAAGAGTATCAACTGTCATGAAAAAGCGCTTCTCAATTTTGCCGTTCGGAATCGGCGTAAAATTGTAGGTCCCCTCAATTCTTCACACGCACCTAGAGAATTGTTGATGAGAGTGAGCCACTTAGGCCTTGGATCTTCAAGAGCTGTCGCGCCACTCTATTTATATTTTTTTATTAGTAAAAGCAATGAAAAACCAATACTTTTACAACATTCCGCTGGATAAATTTGTGTTAGTTTCCTATCTCCTTTTATGTATCTCTGCTGAGAACATTATTTGAACTCTACCATTTTTGACAGCATAAATCTGTCATTTGTTAAAAACAATCTAATTCACAAACGCCAGGTATTCCTTTCACATACAAAAAATAAGAAATCGCTACTTATTTAATTTCCTAAATACCCAAAATCTAGTAGCGACTGCAGTCGAAGATAAATAATTGACATAAACTACGTTCCAAACGTCAAGTAGGTTTATAGATAAGAATGTAATAGAAGCCGAAGAGACGTCATTTTGGCCATATAGGAGGTATTACCTAGAGTCGCAACTCGTTCTCTTTTTTTTAAAATCACAGTCCAAAAAAATTTGCAATTTACTCTCTTTTCTTGTGTCCGTGAATCTGTGTTACTCCATATCAATGCTAATGTATTGGTTCACCCCATTTAAAACGCATTGAGAAACCTACACATTCGCATTGATGTGGATATTTTATCAAATTTAATATTTTAGGTCGAAAAAGAGCAAAATGCTTTGAGTTGCGACTCTAGGTATACCTCCTCTGTGATTTTGGCATTGATTAACATGTCAGGTCATTTGGTTCAAATAAAGTCAGTAGGCAACGACAACAAGCATGTCAATCTATAATTTGTGCAAATTCATTTTCATACGGCTAATTTAATACATGAACTTGAATTTTCTGTATCATTACATTGTACTAAAATCAATTAACTTTGTAATAGGTAAACAAAATTATTTATTCTACTACTTTTTTTGCGTTAATCAGTTCTTCATTTTTTTTTTAATCCAAATTCTATCAACGCAGTCTATCGCCAATGGCGACATCTATTTATTTTTATTGCAAAAACAATTAACAAACAAAAACAATACTAATGCACCAGCTACTAGCTTTTAGCTTACTCCTTCTTGTCATCTTGCTTTTGTATTTGTAACTTCGATTGTATTTGTATATCGTGTCGTTACTAACCTTTTACTGAGCACAAGGTGAATTCGTGTTTTCACACTTTTTTTCATTTCGTGTTGTTGTTATTTGTTTTTGTGCAACTTTGCTCTCTCTATCTTTCTCTCTCAGCTTTTTCAATTTTTTTTTTTTTTGTAGACAACATGTCGATGTGATGATGGTTCCAATCGTCTGAAGTTTCCAGCAATCTATCCACCTCTATTTGCTAATGTTTTCGCTTTCGCTTTTTTTTATTTGTTGTATCTGTTTTTACTGTTTTGTGTACTATTTAGTTATTTCTTGCATATTCTTCATTCCATTAAAAATGTTCAACTGCGCGAGAAAGTCGGGTACAATGACAATCAACAGGTTTGTCAACGTTGGATGGGTTCAATTTCAACAATTTAACTTTTGTTTATGCAATTTTGAGGAATATTTTCGCCCGACACCTGGACACCTGCAATTACACCTACTGACACACCCACTTTTTTGACAAGTAGGAAATACAAGAGCTTTGAAGTGAATTGCTGTACTTAGAATCTGTCAGCGTCAACGTATACCTACGTTGCTGTCAACGTATTTGCCGGATGGAACCATCCTTTAGAATACGTTGTGTATAGGTACTTTGACAGTTTAATTTGCTTCGTGTGAAAATTAACCACAAAATGTGCAAATAAAAATTAAAATATTTAAATTGTGTCAAAATGAGTTTTGCACAAAATATTGATAATCCATTGCTTTTCCAGTGGTCGTCCAGAAGCATTTGGAGGAGTCCAGACGTCTTCTGAAACCATTCCATTGGACTGACTTTGACAGACGGAATGCTTCTGAGAAGAGCAGATCTCTTCTGTTTTGAAAACAGAAGCGTCCGAAGAATGACACATACACCATAACCCGTTCCATTGGAGGTAGAAGAAGAAACGTCAAAAAAGACCAATGGAAAACGACATAATAGTCAACGAACGCGTTCCATATTGAGGTGTCAGTTAAAAACGTCAACGTTAGCGGATTGACGGATTCTATGGGTCGCCGCCATGTTTGTTTTGTTTTTGTATCTTCTTTTCTTATCGATACCTGTGACCTCATTGCAAAATCACTTACATTTCACAAAAAAGAGAAAGAAGCCAACAAAAAAGACCTAAACTCAAAAATATGCCAACCGGAAATATTAAACCACTCATCGCGACTCGTGTAGACTTTAATTCACACCTCACCGCTGCTGTGCAATGTCTATGACATTCTTTTGATAAATTGAACCCAATTAAGCAACAAGTTGATTTCAGATTCAACAGAGAGCATAAATGCTCTCATCGGCTTCGATGAAGCGCACAGAGGGAATCATGTCTGCTTTTTTTCGTTTTTTTGTTTACCAAACAACATTTTCGTGATTATAAAGTTAAAATTTAGGTCAAATTCAAGTACCCCGTTGGCAACAAAAATCAAAAAAAAAAAAAGTTGCTTTTTACCTTTCTTTTTGGGTTGGGAAAAAATTCGTTTCAAGTAAATTTTTACTCGAAACTTCGAATACGAGTGAAAGTGTATTTCGTTTGCTTCGTCGCCACGCTTTAAGACTGTTCTTGTGGTTTGGCGTTTGCTTTTTCATAATTATAAATTATTTTAATCATTATTTTGATGTGTTTTTCCCCTTTTGTGGCGTAACAAATTTTTCATTCTTACAACTTTCACATTTCTTTTTTTCTTTTTACTTTTGCGTTTTATTCAAATTTTATTTTAGGTACACGTTACACTTAGAAAAAAGTCAAATTCAATCTTAATCAAAGAAATTATGTAATTGTCTGGGAATGGGGTTTTCTGCTATTCGGGTGTAGGTTTTCATTTTGGCTGATTTCGCTTTTCGTTTGTGTAAATAAAATTTAATAAATTCTTTTAGACTTTGTTGCTTTGCTGTGATAAAATAGGTCAAGCGTATGTATGCCGCCGGTGGCAAATATTACGAACGAATGAGAATAAATCAGAGATCGTGACTTAATATTTGTTTGTGTGAATCGAAGAATTTAAGTGAAAGGTTAGTAGAAGAAAGGGAAATTTGAGGTTAGGTATAGTAACTTTATGACAAAAGAAACTTAAATCACGATTGCTGATCAAATTTGACGTTAGAGGTTTGATTATGAAGTTTGCTGATTGATTAAGAGATTTTCTCTTGTGACTAAATCATATTCAAAAATATTTTCTCTTTTTGGATAATGACAGGTTCTGCAGGTTCGTGGATTATTGGAGAAACTTGGCAACCCCATTCCGTTTTCCTTACTGGAAATTAAAGGTGGTTTATAAATGTTATGCCTACGACTACGTTTGAGCTGGTCCATTCGGAATGTCAAATTTTGAGCGACTGTTATCTCGAGAAAAACAAAAGTTGTATCTTCGAAGTTAATACTGTCTATGTTGACGTTTGCTCCAAGTCGTCGATGTTGGTTATCCTTTCTTGTGGACAACATTAACTTGGTCCCATTTTCCTGACCTCCGTCTTAAGATTCACGAACGCTCCACTGACATCACGCTGTGTTCTTCCAATTATGTCAATGTCGTCTGCGTATCCTAGTAGCTGGACGAACTTTTGAAAGATTGTGCCCTAGGTGTTGCTGTTGACGTTGGAGTTTTGCACAATCAATGGTGTTGAAGGCTTTGCATGGCAGCGCATCGACTTGTCGAAAACCTTTTTTGACATCAAATGCGGCCGTTAGCTTTTTTCCGACCATGCATGATGGAACACCGGGAGTTTTCCATTGTCATCTTACACAGACGGACGAGTTTTTTCTGGGATGCCAGAACTAGACGCTCTATCGGTATGGAATTCCTGGGTCTTCTCCACGATCTGTGAATATTTGATCGATGGTGGACTTTCCAGGTCTGAAGCCACACTGATAAGGAACTATCAGATTGTTGACGAAGGGCTTCAAACGTTCACACAGCACGGCAGACAAGATCTTTTAGGTGATGTTAAGGAGGCTTATATCTCGGTAGTTGGTGGAGTTCAGGAGATCTCTTTTTTTGAGGATCAGACATACGATGTATGCTCGAGCATGCTTTCCTTCTCATTTTGCAGATGAGCTGGTTCATGCTCCTAACCAAATCATCTCCAACTGTTCCGTAGATACAGTTCGACGGTTAGGCCGTCTGCTCCATCGGCTTTGTTCGACTTAAATTTAGATATCGCTATCTTCACTTCGTCAATGTTGGGTGGGTGAAATTGTTGGCCTGCTTCACCCAAATTGAATGGTTCTGTATAGCTGGCTCATCATCGCCATTATAGAGCTTGTCTTGAAAGTTGTCTTTCCAGAAAGTGTCCTTAACCCTTGAATATTTTGTGAAACATAAAAAAAAACTAATGAACGAAACACAAACACGCTTTAACTTTGGCTTCACCTGACGTTTACGATTTAGGCCACAGGAATTCAATGCATGCTATCACAATGAACTTCACATCTCGTACGTAATGTTGCGTAATGTGACTCGTAACGGAAGCAAATGTTCAGCATTTGCTTCGTCTGACAACTTAAAAAAAAGTCAGTGATGATTGTGATGTAGGGAGAAATGTAATTCAAAGCAAATTCGAAGCGGGTGCATTGTAACGCAGACGAAGACGAAGCTAAGCGTGTTTGTGTTTCAGCCATAATGCTTTCGCTTTTAGTTGCATTTCAAATTTTCTCTTTTAAACGCACAAATTCTGAACAATTTCTTAAACATGATTTTTTTCTTGCTACTTTAAGGTCCTGGAAGCAATTCAACAGAGCCCGTTCCTTGTCGGAATGCACTACGCTTTCCAAACAGACTCTAAACTTTATTTGATCTTAGGTAAGTTGCAAACGTGTATTCTCAAAAAGTTAAATAAAAAACAATTTTTTTTCCAAAATTTCATTAGACTACGTCAATGGCGGTGAATTATTTACACACTTGTACAAATCAGAGCATTTCCCCGAAGACGATGTTCGCATTTACATTGCCGAAGTTATCCTCGCTTTGGAACATTTACACAAACTCGGAATCATCTATCGAGACATTAAGCTCGAGAATATTCTGCTCGATGGCAATGGACATATTGTCATTGCCGATTTTGGTTTGTCGAAAATCTTCAAACCCGATTCTAATCAGAGAGCGCACAGTTTTTGTGGCACATTAGAGTATATGGCACCTGGTAAGTCATCATTCTTAAGATGGTTAAGATGAGGGAAGTACTAATGGCGGTTTTTCTTAGAAATAATTCGTCCATGTCCAGCTGGTCATGATCTCGCTGTTGATTGGTGGTCTGTTGGTGTTCTCACATATGAACTACTAACCGGTGCATCGCCGTTCACCGTTGTCGAACAACGTAACACACAAAATGATATCTCGAGGAGAATACAAAAAAGTGATCCGCCACTGCCTTCAAGTTTGGGTGAAGTTGTCAAGGATTTCATTTTGAAAATGCTCCACAAGGATCCAAAGAAGAGATTAGGTGAGAATTTTATTTTTTTTTTGAGATTTTTGCAAAATCTAACCTAAAATTTGTTTATTTTTTAAGGAGGAAACAATAAAAACGCCGACGAAATCAAGAGACATCCATTTTTCAATGGAATCAACTGGCAAGAACTGAAACGTAAACGAAGAAAAGCTCCGTTCAAGCCAAGAATCACTTCCGAAGATGACACTGGGAATTTTAGTGAAGAATTTACGAAGCTTTCGGTTGTTGATTCGCCGGCGCCAGTTCCTCCTAATACCGATAGACTGTTTAGAGGTGAGTTGCTTGGGCTCATAACCACAATATCATGTAACTAAATATGTCTTTCTCGCTTACAGGGTATTCCTATGTAGCACCTCAGCACTTGCAAAAGAAGACAACCATTAACAGCAGACAACTTAACGAAGAAGAGTTCTGTAATCCACCTTTAAAGGTACACTCACTCACAAGTAGTTCCTCAAACAATTTCTAACTGTCAAATTTATCTTCAAATAGAATCCAGCACCGTTAACGGACTTCAGGTTGGATCAATGCAGTTATTCAAGTGGAAGTTTCGGTACCTGTTACATTGCCTCGCATCTAAAGAACAACAAAGACTATTCAGCCAAGGTCATACCAATGGCCAAATACCGACCATCCGAGGTCGATGCTCTGGTCGCGTGTCGCGGTCATCCCGGCATACTCGATTACATCAATACATATCGTTCAGGCTCAAATGTTATCATCATCACCGAGTTTGTTGGCGGCTGTGAGTTGTTTCATCATATTGATGAAGAGGATGGCCTTGCGGAGAGTAATGCGTGCAGTGTGTTTCAACGAATAAGCGAAGCTGTTCGACATGTCCATTCGAAAAATTTCATCCACGGTGACCTTAAGCCAGAGAATGTTGTGTACAGTGATCCGCAGATGAGATCTATCAAACTTATCGATTTCGGATCGGCAAGGTGATAATTGGCAATTGTATTCTCTTTCGTCAATTTTAAAATTATTCTTCTGTTTTACAGTTACAACAGCAAGGGAGTTGTTTGGAAGGGTACCCCACGCTATACAATCGATTACGCCCCACCGGAAGCTCTACGCTTTGCCGATAGTGCAATATATTCAAAAGCATTTGACATTTGGTCGTTGGGAGCAACACTTTACACAATGGTCATTGGACATGCACCATTTCGTCATGGGAAAAATGACCGAACAACAAACGAGGCTGTGATCCGGGAACGAATACTCAAAGGTGATATGTGGACAACTAAAAATCCGCGATGGCTGGCTACGTCGTTGGAATTCAGAGACTTGGTCACATCGTGCATGCAATTGGAAAATTCGAATCGTTTGACAATCAGTGAAGTCCTCAAACATCCATGGATGACGAAAAAACACACTACCAATGGAGTGCCAGTCGGGGGCGATGAAGTCTACGAAGACGATGAAGAAGTTGTTTTTGTCGAGAATGACCAAGATCAAAAGAAAGTCAGCAATACCACTATTAAAGTCGATGGAGTTGCAGCAAACGATGCCAAAAGGTGGAGCAAATCTTCATCGATATGCTCGGTACATGGTTCAGAATCGAATCAGAGTCTCCAACGGAGTAATGGCTTCAACAACGAAAGCGAAGGCGACACAACAAGCGGCCTGGGACGGAGCAAAAGTTCCGATCAGGACAACACTTCTGCTGATCAATTGCATACTCCTCATCTGGAGGGTCTGGGAAGCTGTGATGTTTTAGACCAATTCGAAAATAAAAAAGACGTCTTATCGACCGTCAATAATGATTCAATCCTGCCACAAGAAAACACTAACAAACACTCAATGGACAGTTCGAAGGACGGCAGTAAATTTACTCGCAATTCGAAAATTCAAAAATCCCGGCGCCGAACACGTCGCAATGCCACCGCCAAACCATCAGTTCTCAATGTGCTCAATCAGAGATTCAATGCCTCCAAGTGTGACGATTCCGATGGCGAGGAACTGCACGGTTTCGTAGCCAATGGCAAGGATAAACTCTGCGAGATTCTAATACGCCGACGATATTGGAAATTGTTCAATGCCTTAATCTACTCAAATCAATGCCAGCTAAAGCATTTCAATATCGATCGCAAATACAAAGCTCTGGAAGAGGAACCATCCGGTGATGAGGACGACGACGAGACTAGTGGCCAATTCCCCAAACCACAGCGAACAAAACAAGTACCTAAAATCAAAAAAGAAATTGCAACCAGAAAACCCTCAGCGATGATGACACGCTCGCAGCGGCAACGATTCGTCTTCGAATGATCAATGTTAGCCGGAATGCTTATCATCACGGATCGTTCGAAATGTGAACAAGCATGCTGCCAACACCACAAATACCAATACACTTTAACAATGATGTCAATGTCTCCAAATAATACATTTATGGTACTTAGAATTACAATGTTGTTGTTGTGGCCAACCAATAATAATAATAATATTAAAATCTATGAAAATGGAATTCTGGAGCTCTTTCGAAGATCAATTTCGAATTTCAACAATCTGGATATCCGAATTTTAGCCTTAAGTAGTTATATTCATTTAATTTCTTCTTATTATTTTTTCTTTTCTATTTTCAAGTGTTATGGTTTTTAGATAAGTTTTCTTTTATTTTATTTTGTTCTTCAAATTTTAAAGCATTCAAAAATTAAAATTAAATGTTGAGGTAAATTTTATTTTTTGTTTAAACAAAAAATTAAATAGGAATACAAATATATATTTTTAATAGATCCAAAATCCATTGTAAATACAAACCAAACAACAAAAAAAGTTTAAAACTATGAAAAAAAATATACAAACACATTTATTGTTAAATATAAATTCTCTTTTCTTCATACGTATATAATTTTTTTAAATTATTTATAACCGATTTCTGTTTTTTTTAAGTTAAATGAATCACATATTTCGAAAGTATCGATTTGATTACTTTATTATTATTGATAATTATGAAATATTAAATTTGAAACCATTTTAATTGTGTTAAAAAAAACATCATGTATTTTAAAGTTTTTCTCTTTTCGTTTTGTTTGTGTTTTTTTTTTCGTTGTTCTATTTTGTTGTTGCTTGTCTGTTGCCAAAACCTTGCGAAACCATGGAATTAATGAATGTTGAATCAACTGAACAACGAAGGCATGCAGGTTGATGATTCTACTCTACCTTTGGGCTAAGACGAAAGAGGCGTTTCTTCCGGTAAGTTCAATTGTTGTTTTTGGTTCTACTACTTTCTAAACACTTGAAATTGTTAAGAAATTCAAAAAATCTTGTTTAGATATTAAAAGACTCATACACTGACTCGAGTATTGTCAATATTAGAAATCCTATCTACGATCACTGATTACTGCATCCCTATCCTAAACACCTCAAACAAGTTTAGAGTCTTGGTCCCGTCAAAAATCGACTGGGAGGAAGGCGACGTGTCACAAGACGTCGATACAACTATCTTCACGGATGGTTCAAAGATGGAATGCGGTGTAGGTGCAGGTGTCTTCTGTGAATCTCTTAAAATTTCAAAATCCTATAGACTTCCCGATATTCCAGTGTATTCCAGACAGAATTGTTAGCGTTTACCTATAAGGGAAGCTGGTATAGCCCTTACAAATATCCGACAGAACCAAAATGTAGCTATACTTACAGACAGTCAGGCAGCTATTAAAGCCACTTATCCAGCTTTATCATCCTCTAAACTGGTCCAGCAATGCAGAGAGGCACTCAAGGAACTTGATATGAACGTCTTTCTAATCTGGAGACCGGGCCATAGGGGGTATGAGGGAAATGAGAAAGCAGATGAGCTAGCTAGGC
Organism: Sphaerophoria rueppellii; assembly: GCA_920937365.1. Classification (NCBI taxonomy): domain Eukaryota; kingdom Metazoa; phylum Arthropoda; class Insecta; order Diptera; family Syrphidae; genus Sphaerophoria; species Sphaerophoria rueppellii. The sequence continues at coordinate 101,975,427 of CAKKXW010000001.1, read as the reverse complement.
AAGGATCAGTCCTTCACAACTCATTGGCAGTGAGAGTATATGCTCCTCTTGGAGTTGTGGAGGGCTATATCCTGACCAAATACACATCAGAAGCAAATCATAGGTGGAATAGTTTAACGAGTTGCGTTATATCTAGGAAAATCTGGTCCACCTATACTATAACAAACCAAAAGAAATCAATTTAATTTCCAAACCAAGGCATGACATAGCCAGGATTGTTGCTACCTGCACAGGGCATTGGCCCATAGGGGAGCATGCGGCAAAATTGGGTATTCCACATAACTCCTGCCGTAGCTGTTAGGACCAGAATGAAAAGGAAACGGTCCCACATTTTCTCTGCCATTGCTCGGCCTTGGCTAGGAAAACAGCACTCCACTTAGGTAAAGAATTCTTCAACGGTACTGAAGAACTCTCAGAATTTAAGATCAAAAACTTATATCATACCTCAATAACACAAACTGGCTTTAGCCCCCCCCCCCCCTACCACTCCTAAACGAGGTGGCACTATGAGACAATAGACCGTAGTGTAGGGAGACTAATACTATTGTATGTATAGGATTGTATTTGGCACATATACATCCTTCCTAACCCATCCAAATCATTTAAGAATCTAATGAGATATAGTATCAAAACGACGCACCCAGCGCTAATTGTGTCCTTCACAGAAGTGGGACAGCCATTTCTACCTACTTACCTATTGTCAATACTTAATCCTTTACCTGTTGGGACTCCTAATATTAACCTTTTGTTACAAAGTGTACCTCAGTCAGAGTGTTATTGAAGGTTCAGTCTCAGTGTAGCTTTATAATGTGGATCTGATCTGATTCATTTCTTTTTTTTTACGTTGAGGTTACTTACTTACTTAAGGTGGCGCTACAGTCCGTTGTGGACTTGGGCCTCAATCAACAGTCTCCGCCAGCTAGCTCGGTCCTTATCTAGTCGTCTCCAGTTTTGCACTTGAGTGCGCCACCTGAGTCGCGGTCGTCCTCTCCTCCTACGTCCCTCGGGAATAGTGTCGAAGGCTTTCCGGGCCGGATCATTGGTGTCCATCCGCTCTAAATGACCGAACCATTTGAGTCTTGACTCTTCTGGCTAGGTCCATGTCCATCTAGGATCTCAGCCTGGTACACAGCAGCCTTAATGGTCAATTGCATTACACTCTCCATTCGTCAAAACTAAGAGCGCTGGCATCCACTTTTACTTAGTTTTTGCACCGCAGGTTCGGTCTTTCTGGTCGTCTCGAACCTGGGGCCTGCGAAGAGAAAAGACATTCTTGGTTGGAGTGTTGTCGTCCATTCAAAGGAAATATTGACGTATAATAACTCATGTACTCAACACGTTCCGCAAATGTTCCGACACAATTTAGCTGTCGGAACAATCGGAGACGCATAAAACAAAATAATCGCTATGCATCGCATAGCGTTTGTTGAATTTTTGCTTTTCGCCGCATGAAATCGTGATGCGTTACTCTGAGTTTGAAATTTCAACACAAATTTGAATTTTTTTCTGAGATATGTACGAGTTAACAATCGGAACCGTTATGATACCAAATTCGTATGTTTCGTACAAATCGGATAGAATTTTGTTACGATCGGATACGACGATAAGGCTGAGTGTTTTCAAGAACAAAAATGGAAAAGATTAAAACAAAAGTTAATGTTCTGAATTCTGATTGCCACTTAAAAAGCAATAGAAACAAAGAAAACATTATTTAGTGTTTTCCTTTTTTTATTATTTTGTTTAAACAACACAAATGTTAATCGATTATTGTGGATGCATGAATTATTCTAAATTAATTTTTGTTTATTATTTATAGGATCCCTAAATAGTCATTAAAGAATAATGAGCTCAGTTAATGTTTCTAGTTTGAGGTTATAAATAATAATTACCTTTAAAATAAAAACTAAGCAAATAAATAGATCATGTGTATGTATGTAGAATTCAAATACTTTACTATTGTTAAGTAAACCTCCTTTATCAACAATCTGAACTAATCTAAGAGTAATTTCATAAATTAAACAAATTAAAATAAGTAAACATTAAAAAAATGAGTACCTCCATATCTTAAATCACACTAAAATATATTCAAAATGAACACACAAATACATATTTTCATCGGGTATATCGAGCTGTAACATTAACGTTATTCCTACCGGATTTGGTACTTGTACTTCGAAAAGCTTGTACTGAAAAAAGTCATGTACCATTGTATTTTAATAGCGTTTTTTTTTGTTTTTTGTCGTCCGGAACTGTTCTGAAATCGTTCACTTGGCACAAGATGACAGTTCTTGTTCTGTCTAGAACAGAAAAACGATTCCGAATTTGAAGTCGGAATTGAAAACAGAATCACGCATACATGCACACACTTGCACATACGTACTCGCCTCCATGTTTACAAATAAAGAAAATAAAAACAACGTCATGTCATCTGCAATTCGGCATATGAGGTTTCACAAATACATAGACATTCAACTATTATAGAAGCAAAAAAGTGTTTGCATGTTCGTTTGGTATCCGGAATCGGAAAGTTCTGTGTACCAATTCCGGATTACCAAAAAAAAAAACGCTATAACTCATTTTTAATACTTAGCAATAATGATCATCATCATTGTTCAGAAGTACCCGTAAAGTACTAGTACTTTGTACTTATGAAGTACTTTGTACTTAAGTATCAAAAAGGTTGAAAAGCTTTCTTGACTTTTTGAAATATCAAGTAGGTACTTGTATTTGAATTGACTTAAGAACCAGGTACTTTTACTTGCAAGTACTGAAATCAGTAAGTTACTAACGTTATTTTAAAGTACTTTGAGACTTGAACAGTTTAGTTTTTTTTACTTTGACAAGTTCATTAACCAGAATACAGAAGTACAAGTGGAAGTATGTCGTACTTGTACTTTAAACGATTTTACTACGGAAGTACTTACTTTACTCGTCTAATGAAGCTGTATTCATGAAGATTAGTAGTTTAGTTTAACTTAATTCGGTTTCTTAACAAAGGGTATACATAACTTAAGGTAGATAGTAACAACTGAAAACTTTTTGTCATAAATCATAACAAATTGTGAGCTCCCAACCCAACGAACAAGTAGTTTTGCTTGACACTTAAAAAAAAGGTCTAGTTCTAGTAAAAGTTCTTGCATAACCAATACCAACAAAAAAAACCTTAACAAAGGATAAAAATGTAACTGGTACTCAAATACTTACAGAATATCAGAAAAAGTAGTGTCCGTAGCTTAGTGGTTAGGTGTGTTGGCTGCTAATCAGAACGTCGTCGGTTCGAGTCTTACTCGTGCCCATAGTTTTTATTACATCTCTCACGGGCACTGCCTCTTGCGAAGAACTGACAAAACTTCCAAGAGTATCATCTGTCATGAAAAAGTCCTTCTCAACTTTGCCGTTCGGAATCGACGTTAAATTGTAGGTCCCCACAATTCTTCACACGCACCTACAGAATTGTTGATGAGAGTAAGCCACTTAGGGCTTGGCTCTTCAAGAGCTGTCGCGCCACTCTATTTATTTTTATAGCAAAAAGAACGTAGACAAGTTGATGGAAAAAAAAACTGAGGGCCTACAAAGAATTATCGAAATCTGTAAAGACATTATTGAGATAATCCAGTAAATCGGTTGGATGCAAGAACAAATATCTTTTTTATTTGTCCGCGTAGTGTGAGGGCAGGTACTATTTTTTCCACCGTCAAAAATTTCTTAGTTAAGGACCAAAATCAATAAACTTGGTCAGAAAACAACTAACAGACCGATTAAAGTCTGATTAAAATATAAAATGAAAACTTTTAAAAAATCCTTAAATGACTAACAAAACGATTTAAGGATTGACAGTTAGAAATTAAAGCCAATTTGTATGAATGAATGAACATTGTAATTCCTTGTGTTATCGTAGGTGTAAAATTAAAATTAAAAATATTTTGTACAATTTATTCACATTAGGCATATCTTAGAAGTGTGTCTTGTGTAGTGTCCGACCGAAGGTCGATTTTCTGCCGAAGCCAAATGTAAGGCTAAAAAAAGCCGAAGCCGAAGGTGAAGAATTTTCATTTCAAATAAGAAAAAAAAAAATATTTTATTAAAATAAAATTTCTTTGTTCAAAAAATATAACACAAATCACTAATAACAACAAAAATAAATAATTCATTTTAAGTACTTAATAAAGAAACATTAGTTCAGTAAATAAATAGTCAAAATCAAAGAGTCTAATGTTTAACGATAAGAACAAAAGTTTATCAACATTTTCACCACTCAAATTTGATCTCCTGTCCGCTTATATCTACCCAGCAGCACTGAACAGTTGTTCACTGGGCACACTTGTGGGTGGAGCAGACAAACATTTTACAGCTACGGTCCTAAGATAATTAAGCTTCATTGTCCAACAATTTCAAAAATTCATAAATTGAATTTTTTCGGCACCTACTATGATTCTCGATATCAATACAAAAATTCTTCGGCTTCGGCCAAAATTTCAGCCTAGAATATACCGAAGCCGAAGATTTGGCGGAATGTTGTTTTTTTTTTTTGGCCGAATTCGAACGGAGTCGAAGGTTCGGTTGGACACTGGTCCTGTGTATTTTTTAAAGTATGGATGTATACGTAACGTAAGGGTAAATTAAAACAAAAAACAAACAAAAGAAATGTATTAATAAAAATTAAATAAACATATTTAACAGATGCCTTGAAGAAGTTGCCTTAAGTAAAAAAAAGTATTTAAGATTAAAAAAAAAATCAACAACATTAACAAAACAAAAACAAAAACAAAAAAAAAATCAATTGAGTTTAATGTAATTTGTGTTTTGGAAACTGCAATACGAAATTTAAATTCAATTTGACAATTCATGGGACAACAAATTGAACCATAAGATACACTTAGTTACAAACAAAAATATGAATATAAACAAATCAATTGGAGATATTAAATAAATAATTAAGAATTAACAAAAAACATAAATCGTACGTCTTATATTATGAAATTTGTTTAGGGACTAACAAAATTAAGATTTAAAGTAATATTAAGAAATAAACAAATATTTATTCTATTTACGTTTTGTATATAAAAAAAATGTATAAAAGAAAATATATAATTATAGTAAATTAAGAGTGGCAAAGCGCAAATAAATGGATTAATATCGCTCTATGGCAATTGTTATAACATTAAAAAAATAATATTAATCTGAAACACCAGAAGCAGAAAATAATAAAATATTAGTATATCAAACTCGTAAAATATTAAAAACAACACCCGATCCTTCCTAGTTAAAAATAAATACAATTAAACTGTAGAATTAATAAATTTTAACTGAACCAAAAAGCAAAAATAAAAAAAGTTAATATTAAGGAAAAACTCATAAATAGTTTAAGAATTTTTAATTATAAACAATGCATATTACAAAGTTTTAAACTTTTCAATTTATTTAGTTTTTAGGAAATTCAAAAGGAAGAAACATCAAACACAACACAAAAAATAAATTGCAATGAATAATTAAGTGTGTGCAAATTTAAAATAAATAAGAATCAATAAACAAATCATTATAAATTGTATTCAAATGTCAAAAATGTTGTTTTTGTAATAAATTTAAATCATATTAGAATTCTTATCAAATATTATAATTATACATAAATAATAAGATAAGTTAAAACTTGTGTTTAACCCGAAAATACACAAACATGAATTATTACATATTGAGAAAAAGAACTTGAGTTTTATTTTAAACAGATGATGTTTTATGGCTTAAACATAAACACGCTGTAGTTTTGGCCTCGCCTGACGTTGTAATTCAATGCATTCTATGACAATGAAGCTTCGACCTCACGTTTCCAAACGGAAACTCTAACTCAAATATGCAGAACATTTGCTTAGTCTAACTGCTCAACAGTTGTTAAAAAAAAGTCAGATGATGGGGATAGAAATGCCATTCAAAGCAAACTTGAAGTGGACCCAATGCAACGCAGACGAAGACGAAGATAAAACGTGTTTGTGTTTCAGCCATTAACGATGTTGACGTTTAAGGCCGTGTGCGAATTGCGTTAACAAGTTTTTAAAACTTGACATTTGGTTAAATGTTGACACTTCGTGTTGAACATCGATTAAAAAGTACAGGAAGCGGTGTTAGCTACATGTACAGTGTACGTGAGTGAAGCAACAAAAATGTCTGATGATGTTAATTTTTGGGACATGTGCTGTCAATTTTTGGGGCCTGTGCTGTAAAACTATGACTGTGTTGTTAGTCGAGTTCAGGGGTATATTATTTTTGTTGAGGATGGTAAGGCCCTGCAATTCGTGGAGTTCCTGTGCACGGTTGTTTTGACTAGTTCTTCCATCGTGTTTCGAAACGTTGTTATTTGTTGATTGTATTACAATCAACTAAAAAATACTTCTATATTTTCCCATTGTCAATATTTGAGTACCTCTCTATTGTGATATCTTCAAGAATTTGAATGCTCTAAAATACGTACCTTGACAATTTTGAAGATTTCCGAAAGCTGAATGGAAAAGAGAAAAGTGGATAGAAATTCTTAAATTGGATGGAATAAATTCTAAGTCCGTTGTTTGTTCAAAACACTTTCATGCTAATGCTAGTAGGAAGCTTCACGATGATAATTCCACGTGTAACGGACAAAACACTGTCTTACGCTGATTACTTTAAACTAGGTCCCTGGTATTAATCCGTGATTTTTGAACGTTTGTTTCAAAAACAACATTGAAGAAGTCTTTACTCATCAGAGCACAGCGTCTTTTCTGGATGAGAGGCTGTTAAGAGATTCTCCATATTTGAGGACCGGAAATAGAAATGTGGAGTACCATTCGTAACTCATGGTTACTTTCAAACATATCTTGGAGCAATGGTCTGGTTTATTGTCTTGACCAAATTCTTACTTGTTATAGAGCTTGGTGGGTTTTTTCGATTTTATTAACACGGACGGTGGTTTATATGCTAATTCCACTGACGCTTATCACCATTAGCGAAGTAGATTAAGAATAAATCTCGACTTTTCTGGGATTGAGGGTACATATTAGTAGATGAAAATGTAGAATAATAGCACATTTAGTATAATACTACGTTTCATCTTCCTCAAATCCGATAAAAGTCAAGATTTATCGTTAATCTACTTCGCTAAATTTCGTGATTAGCGTCAGTGGAAACAGCATATAAGCTAAATAAAATTTCGTTGAAGACGATTATATTCAAGAAACTAACCAAAACTGTCAAAAAGGAATACATTATTGGTTCCAATTTACGTCACATTTATTTGGGATTAGCTTTTCTTATTAATATCTTGTTTTCATTTTAAACCCATATATACGGGCGAAAAGAGCGGTATTTTTGCAATTTTAACAATTAAAAAAAAATTAGTATTTGCGAAATTTTCAGGAGCCTGAACACATCAATCAATTTTCCTGACATCTCATGCAAATGAACGGGCCTAATTCGTTTGTTTTTCTTCTATTGTGAACGCATCTCACATTTTGTTGACAACATTTTGCTCACGAATTTCTTGTAGTTCCGTATAAAAAAGTCGAAGTATGGATGATGCAAATGGATTAATTTACGGTCTTGAATTTCAGGTAAGCTTAACATGAATATTACTTCCACTCTGCATATTCTGAAGAACTCGCATTTTCATCTAAATCAAAGGCCCGAGCTCTCACACCTCAGTATGGAGAGTCAAATGAAGTTCGCTTCTTCATTGCCACCCAGTCCCTAAAGCCAAATAATCAACTGCACCTCTTGGAGTACAATGAAGAGAAATCCTCTATCAAAGCAAAGGTTGTATCATCTGAATCCCTTTAAGCCAACATAACTCTACCAACACAACATCATTCTTAAGGTTTTCGCTCATCCACTCGGCGAAGTCTGGAAACTAAACAGTAGCCCCCACAATGCCCGTTCCTTATTGTCATGCTATAGCTTCCAAAAAGGTGCCCAAGTGCTTACACATTCTGCTGTCCTCACCATCCCCGAGAATCTCGATGAAAAAAACCTCGACTCAGAGTTCCTTCCTTATGAAAGCGTTGAAGTTCTTTCAACAGAAGTGAGTTCTCTTTTATTGCTAGTCCATCACTCTGATTACTTTTGTTTGTGTGTTGTTTAGGAATTCGGAACAGACGTCAAAACAACAGAATTCCATCCAAACGACGAAAACATTCTCGCCACTGTGGTCGATGGCAAAATTGTGATTTTCGATAGAACCCAAGCAAAATCTCGCGGATTTGCTGAAATTACTTCGAAGAATTCGCCAAAGTTCACAACTGGAAAATGGTCACAGCACCATCAAGGCAATCAATTCATTGCCCTTCACGATTGCTCGATTCGTGCGTATGACATTCGTGACACCAATCACTGCGCCTGGTCAATTGAAGACGCCCATGGACAATTGGTTCGTGATGTCGATTGCAATCCCAACAAACAATGTCACGTTCTCACTGGAGGAGATGATGGCTTTCTCAAGATCTGGGACAGTCGAATGGCACGCGAACCAGTGTTTGTGCGTGACGATCATTCACATTGGATCTGGAATGTCCGTTTCAATACATTCCATGATCAATTGATTTTGTCGAGTAGTAGTGATTGTAAGGTGTTACTGACTTGTGCTGGATCGGTGAGTTCTGAGACTACGGAAGAGGATGGCGAACCAAAGAAGTTGCTTTCGGATGGATTGTTGCAGACGTTCGATCAACATGAGGATTCGGTGTATTGTGTCGAATGGAGCAGTGTAGATCCGTGGATTTTCGCTTCCTTGAGTTATGATGGGCGGGTGATTATTTCGAAAGTTCCCAAACAATATAAATATCAGATAATATTTTAAAATGGAACATTTGTTGCCTTATTCAATTCATCTTAAACAATCAGCCTACTTCACATCGCTCATAAGATCCTCTCTGCCGTGTTGTGTTAACGTCTGAAGCCTTTCGTCAACAATCTGATTGGTCAACCATCGACCAAATTTTCACTAAGCGACAGATCCTTGTAAAACCTATGGACTCCAAATCGATACCCACCACTTTTTTCTCGATTTCAAGGGCACGTTTTGGCATGCCTGCCAAGCTCGTTCGCTTGTGCAACATGAGGATGGAGAACTCACCCTGCTTTCTTTCGATTTAAAAAAATGATTCAGACAAGGCGATGCACTGTCATGCGATTTTTTTAACATCGTTCTTGGGAGGATAGTGGAAAACTCCACCGTCAACGCCAAAGGCACTATCTTCCAAAAGTCTGGTTCAACTTCTCGCGTTCACGGAAGATTGATATAATGGGAAGAACACAGCGTGATGTCGATGGCACCTTTGTAGGAATTGAGACAGAAGCGGAAAAATTGGTTTAGCGGTAATTGAGGGCAAAACGAAGTATACGCCGTCTTCGAGGAAGGACTCCCAACACCGACGGACAGAACATCACAATAGACGCATATACATTCGAGTTAGTATTGAGTTTTTCTACATTAGCTCCACTATTTACATCAGCGCCGTTATCAGCCCTTCCAGCAGCTGCTGAATACGCGTAATGTCGAGCAAGCCAATGGCGATAAGAAGTGAGACCAGGCAATGAAGACCCAGTTTCAGCTAAGAAGAGGTAGAGAGAGCCTGCGGAACTCTTTGAATAGGGAGGTGGTGTTTTGTTGAACCTCAGCACAAGGCCATCAACAAAGTGTGGGAAGAAGAATACATGTCCTTTGACTGATTTATCAGCTCCATAATGGTATATCTACACTTATGTCATGCAAAAACTACCGTGGCATATCCCTACTAAATTTTGAATACGAAATCCTATTGTATGCCAGCCGTTACGGTAGACCGAACAGACCAACGAATTTCAAGTCGATTACCACCATTGTTTCATCGCCTTAACAGCGATTGAAGAAGAGGTGAAGCTCGTTGATCTTGGATCGAATGAGGACAAAACAAAGTACATGTTATCAAGGAACAAAATAACATCTGTCCATCGCCTGGGGCAAAACTTCACAGAGACCGATCCTGATAGAAAACTGCTGTATCTCAGGCTGAGCATGTCTTGTGAGCCGCATTAGTATGTAAGTATGGACCGAAGGCTTTAGCCAATAATGGAAAAAACGAAATGTTCTGCAAGCGGGTTGAATTCCTGAAAAGTTTGGAGCCCATACTCGAGTTAGGCCCTGGTTCTGTATGCAAAGATTTCGGCTCTTAAACTTACTTATTTAGTAAAGGTGGCGCTACAGTCCGTTGTGGACTTGGCTCTCAATCAACAGTCTCTGCCAGCTAGCTCGGTCCTTAGCTAATTGTCTCCAGTTTTGCACTCCAAGTTGATTGAGCTCCTCTTCCGCTTGAGTGCGCCACCTAAGTCGCGGTCTTTCTCTCGTCCTACGCCCCTTTGGGAATAGTTTCTAAGGCTTTCCGGGCCGAAGCATTGGTTTCCATCCGCTCTAAATGACCGAGCCATCTGAGTCTCTGGACCTAGGCTAGGTGCATGTCGTTGTACAACCCGTAAAGTTCGCTGTTATATCTTCTTCGCCATTCCCGATCAGTGCACACTTGGCCAAAGATGACCCGAAGAACTTTCCTCTCGAAACAACCTAAGGCACTTTCATCCGATTTTGTCAAGATCCATGCTTCCGCACCATACAGCAGGACTGGGATGATGAATGTGTTGTACAGTTTTACCTTAGTTGCTAGAAAGAGGGCTTTTCCAATCAATTGTTTTCTTAGCCCAAAGTAACAGCGATTAGCAAGAGTTATTCTTCGTCTGATCTCGGCGCTGGTGTTATTGCCCGTGTTTATAGCGGAGCCTAGGTAGACAAACTCCTCTACTACCTCGAAGTTGTATGCGACGTTCTGTCCGAGCCGTCGGTGTTGGGTGTCCTTCCTCGAATACAGCTTATACTTCGTTTTTCCCTCATTTACCGCTAAACCCATTTTTGCCGCTTCTGTCTCAATTCTCACAAAGGCGCCATTGACTTCACGCTGTGTTCTTCCCATTATATCAATATCATCGTCGTACACGAGAAGTTGAACAGATTTTTGGAAGATAGTGCCTCTGGTGTTGACGGTTGAGTTCTGCACTATCTTCTCAAAAACCATGTTAATGAAATCGCACGACAGTGCATCGCCTTGTTTGAATCCTTTTTTAACGTCGAAAGATTCCGTAAGCTCGTTACCAACCTTGTTGGAGCAGCGTGAGTCATTTTGCACCAGCGAACGAGCTTGGCAGGCATATCAAAACTAGACAAAGCTTTATACAGTTCGTCTCTGTAGATGCTGTCGTACGTGGCCTTAAAATGGATGAAAAGGTGGTGGGTATCGATTTGGAGTTCATAGGTCTTTCCCAGGATCTGCCGCAAAGTGAAAATTTGGTCGATGGTTGACTTTCCTGGCCTGAAGCCACATTGATAAGGACCAATCAGATTGTTGACGAAAGGCTTCAGACGTTCACATATTACGGCAGAGAGGATCTCGTAGGCGATGTTAAGTAGACTTATTCCTCTGTAGTTGGCGCAGTTTAGGGGATCTCCCTTTTTCAGGATCGGACAAACAATTACACCAACCGCACTCAAAAAATAGAAAGTCCATCGCTTTTATTTAACTTAAATTTTATTTGTTGAATTATCTTTACAATTTTAATAATTTTTTTTTATCTTTTCGTTCTTTATTTTAAAAATTTCGCTCGACCAAAAGTTTTGTGTATATTTCTGTTGGAATCTGGTTTTTCGTTTCATTTGCTTATTCTTCTAACTTAAAGTTTCTGT
>CAKKXW010000001.1:101932674-101949020 GCA_920937365.1 Sphaerophoria rueppellii | reverse complement strand
GGTCATGTAAAAGAACTAAAAAGTAGGCATTAAGTAGTGCAAATCCAATCCAATCCAATCCAATACTCCCCACACGTGTCGCATTTGACAACGTATGTGCCCCCGGATGACCAGGTAACACTAGGAGATATTTTTATTTTCAATCGTAGCTACGATAAGTTTCAACAGCTAATTGCATCTGTCCGAGCAACCTCCAAACTAACCGACTCCGTCATTTTGGGAACAGGTTTGTTGGGGAACTGGATGATCTAGCACAGGTCTCAATGGCGAACATGAAGAAATTTATAGATAGCACAGGCTGGTTCGTTAACGAGCCTGTCTACGTTAATCGACAACTTTGAATAGCATCGATGCTAACTTTTATTTTTATAGAGGATCACAATGGACCAGTAGGCCCCCGTGTATGCAACAGTTTACGCTGTGCACACCCCTCATAACCTAACCTAACCTAACCTAAACGTGATGAATTACGGATGAAAAATCAAGAAAATGTACTGGAAAATTAAAAAAATTTAACATTAAAAACCGTGTAGTGCACCTTTTAGTGTTAAAACACCATGCTTCCTAAAACAAGAACTGAAATTGAAAAAAAAAGTTGAAGCAAAATCGATGAAATCTTGATTTAGGGTCAGGGCATAGCTTTCATTGGTTTTCATCATTGATAATTTTCATTCGGGTTTTTAAGCAATTAAACAAAATGAAGGTAAATAGTTCAAGAATTTTTTTATCAATTAAAATATTTAATTTAGCCCAAATATTTTGCTTAAAATTCATTTTAATTTTTTCAATGATGTAATCGTTTTCAATGATCAGCTGATTTGTCATTCCTCGTTTCGTAGTACCAGCGGACCAATGAAAATGTTCGAATTTCTTTTTGTTCCAGACTGTCAGTGGTTCTCTCAATGATCTTGTCTAACCTCAATTCTCCAATTTACGCACAACAAGGCACAAATATTTTCGATTTCATTTTTCACTGACATTTTTGTTCAATGACATAACATTTCAATGATAGCTATGCCAGACCTGTCATAAAAATTCAAAAAAAAATTCCACTGATTTGTTTCAATGATTGAAACCAATGAAAGCTATGCCCTGACCCTTAGAGGCCAGGCCAGTTATAGCTATCATTGGTTTTCATCATTGAAACACATCATTGGAATTTTTCTGATAGGTCGGTTATAGCAAACATTGAAAATTTCTGTCAGGAATTTTTTTCCTGCCGTAATTCTATCATTGAAATTGTGAGAAATTGAAACATAGATCATTGGAATTATACAAAATTGAAACGCAAATCATTGCAACGATTCGTTTCATTTTTTGACAAAAATCCATCAGCTGTTCAGGAAAATGAATTTCCGTACGGAAAATAGAAAAATACGTTTTAAACGAAAAATAAGCTTGCGAGCTTATATTTTTTTCTCAAAAAAAAATTCTTGAAGTATTTTCCGGTCGATTGGTATATAAATTGCATTAGTAATCAAAAGAAAACTTAGTTAAATATCCATTCAAAAATTTTTCCTGATGGAATTCAATGATCGCTATAACTGGCCCCTAAGAGAGAGTAAAACGTCTGAAGTTTGAGGTCAATACATTTACTATGGTCAAGCAAAAAGTCAAAATTAATATCATTAATAAGTTGGTTTAATGAGTTGAAGTTAGCTTTACGAAAGTTGAATTTAGTGTTAGTTTGAAACTCAGGACGTACGTTGGGACTAACAAAAGCAAAAATTGTTGAAAGGGGTGGGTGGTGGGTGTTCAGTTTAGTCAACAGATGCTTACTTTCTGTGACAATTGTGTTTTCAACATCAGATGTAACAATGAGGTCAAGCTGTCTGCCAAGACTATTTTTGATGCCACTCATTTGAACAAACCCTGAAGCAAGAAGGCGATCAGTAAAAAAAATTATTTAAATGTGTATACACTTTTTATCTCTGTCACTCTAATATTGTCTAATTACTGAATAGTTATGTAGCAAAAGTTTTATTTGTAGTTGTAAGTAATTGTGTTTACATTCTTTAGAGTTTCCCCTACACTCTAGTGGTTAAGAAGAGAACTTCGTTAAGCATCGAGAAGTTTCAGCGCCTACAAGCACCTAGTAGTTTCTAGAACCTATTTGAGTTATATAAATACCCGTTTGGTGTCGAAGCAAGAATAATTCGAATGTGAACTGCTATAAAGTACAGACACTGTGTTTGAAAGTAATAATTGAAAGTGTTGAATAAATAAGATTGTAAGTGATTTAAATAAAGTGAATTTGTGTTTTATTTGAAAAGTGAATAAGTTTTAAGTGTCGGACCAAGCCGAATATTACAATATATTCAATAGCTTCAATGAAACATTTGTAAACTGATGTAGGTTGGGTTGGATGAATATAGCAACAAATGATAAAAATATTTCGATTAGGAAGATTAATCTTTACACAGATTATTTCTAAGTCAAGAGTATCAGGTATTGTTATCAAGGATGTATTTAGGGCAGAATGGATCGCTATTAGAACACGCCCTTGCAAGAAGAATTAGAAACAACAACATCTTTTCGGAAAACACTGAAATCAGATGTAAAAAGTTCAGTTATTTATATCACATGTCAGATTGGTTTCCGTTAAAGCAAAGAGGTTGAGGTTGTTCGGAATAGTTCCGAAAAGGGGTCTCTATATTTTGATGTCTACTTCAATTTCAATGATCTGTCACCTTGACATTAAAATATTTTCGTAAAATTCGATTTTTAAAATATAAACCAAGCAAACCATTATTTTCTTGGAACAATAATTTATTGATTTGCATTTCAAATCCCACTCAATTCAAATAATTTTATATTGATGCAACAGTTTTCCTCAAAATAATAATAATAAAAAGAAACTCAAAGATCAGCGCCCTCATTATAGTCTTCACCGTTGCTATTAGCACAAACAGTATTGAGGGGAAAAAAGAACATTTCAACCGACCACGGCAAAAATTACTCAAAAATAAAATTTTCGGTGCACCGAATCACAGAAATGCCAGCTTGTCAATGTTCATTCCATACACCACCAGCCGGTAGTAGGAGAGTGCGAGAATAAATTTCTCACTCACAGCGTGTTCCTCGTTAGGCTGTGTTATAAGACAATTAATTTGCTCTACAATAATTAGATTATTTTATTCCTCCGCGTTCGCATCGCTGCGGATCGAATAGTTTCAATATCTAGTCGTTGGAATCTCCTTGTATAATAGTTTTCGCCCTCGATTGTGGTTTTGCTCGTCTCACAGATAATTAGTTCGGAGGATTGTATAATAACTTAGATACGATATATACACGCGATTCTACTAATGCCCGGTGACAAGCGTTATTGAGGCATTTTGTTTTGTAGTTTTAACAAGGCGATTTTTTTTTCATTTGTCACGCGGGGTGTATGCACTTTTGGCAGATTGATTTTAAAGGCATTTCTCATCTGACAGATTAATTTTGGTGAACATTTTTTGACATAAATTTTTGCGAATTTCTATTCTCTGGTCGTGGCGTAGCATTGTGGCGTGATCAAGAGTGATCTTTTTTTTTTCTGAAAATCGTTCTCATTTTTGATTTGCGGTTAAATCGAGTTTTTCAAAAATTTCCGACCAGGAGAAACAGCCAAATCCTCTGGGAGTAAGTTGATGAGTTGACACGTTTGTTTCTCATTTTGCTGTTGTTTTTTTTTTTTTTTTTTTGGCGAAAAAGTGTGACGATTTTTTGAGATGTTTTTGACTCCTGTCCAGCTTTTAGCGTTCATTTATTTTCGAATACTTATTTTTTAAGTGGACTGTTAAAAGCAAATTGTTGATTTATTTTTAAAGCAAATCTGGTGGTTCAATAAATTAGTTCAATGTCGCGATAATTTGAAAAAAATAAGAACAAAACAAAGATAACAGACACAAAAATAAAAGCAACATAAAAATAAACAAATCTTAATGGAAATTGACGTTCTGGTTGAATTATAGCGCCAATGTCACACTGGACAGATAAATATTCTCACATAAAATAACGTTTTTCTATTCTTCTGATTTTTTTCCATTGTGTTTGGTGGGAAAGGCATTAAGTGAGGTTATAAAATTTGCAACTGAACGAAACGTCACAGTTCTTAGTACCCCATAGCTAACGTTTGCGAAATATTTGGTCAAATTTATCGCAATAGGTATGCTTGATGCTGTAAAAATATTTCTGAAAGGCAAACGGCCAAATTTGTGTATGAACTGTCAAGATGTTTTATTTGTCTGTCACAGGAAATAATAACTACACAAGCACAACAAATGTTACTCAGTTCTAAATTGACAAGGACAATAGATTAACAAAAAATGAAAATATTGCAGTTCGTTTAATTTGCCACTTTAATTTACGATTTACGAAGTGTTTATGTCAATAATTAATTACAGTTATCAAACATCTGAAAAATTCGGTGAGAACAATGAAAAATACTAGCTTCCCTGTCTATCTTTGCTTTATTCAAACTAAATTCTCTTCATTTTTGTGTCAAATGATTTCGATTCTTCCATTGTTTATCGAATTTTTGTGTTTATTAAATTAAGAAACAATCTCTTACACAGAAGTAGATTAAGTGCCTTGAAAGGCTTTCTTTATTTTTATTGTTGTTCTGTTCTTCACTTTTTTGCTCTGTTCTTAATTGCTTTCTCCAAGTTAAGGGGAGAGAGGCCAGTTTATCCTCTAGTCGGAGTTTTTTGAATATATTGAAAGATCTAAAAAACACACTCCGGATACCTTAATTTTGAAATAATGAAGATGATTTTTGCAAAACAACGTCCTTCGGGTCAGCTAGTATAAAATGCAAATCTTTTTCGTTAAATTTGCGTGTTTTATGTCTTTCTTTTTTTGTTGGCGCTTCAGTGAGGGTATTGTAGAAATGAGGTCTGCTTTGTTTCCGGTTCGTTCAGGTTAAGCGTTGCAAAGTTTACGGGCTGGAGCTTCGGTTTTCATTCGCTCAACATGCCTTAGCCGTCTTAACCACAGATTATGTAGAACGTACGTAGAACTTTCCTCTCAAAGATACCTTCATCCGCCTGGAAGAGAGTCTGCATAATACAGGAAGATTGGGATGATAAGGGTTAATTTGACATCTTTGGTACTTTTCGGGCCTTAATCCAGTCGGTTAGTCAAGGAAAACAGTGATTAGGAAAAGCTATTCTACGTTAAGTTGACTTGTCGAAGTCTTCACGGTACTTCGAAGGATTCAATTGTGTGTCTTCCAATTTTGACGCTACATCGATCATTCTGCAAAGTCATGTTGATAAGTCGTTTCACTTTCGAAGTTTCTCCCTTCATCTGCGCCGCAACCGTTGTCGGGTCCGACCCTCCTACAGCAAGTTCTTCCATGTCTCCCGATTGTTGGCCGAAGCACGCCATCCAGTTATACATCCCAAGGC
This sequence comes from Sphaerophoria rueppellii, assembly GCA_920937365.1. Taxonomy (NCBI): domain Eukaryota; kingdom Metazoa; phylum Arthropoda; class Insecta; order Diptera; family Syrphidae; genus Sphaerophoria; species Sphaerophoria rueppellii. The sequence continues at coordinate 101,943,630 of CAKKXW010000001.1, read as the reverse complement.
TTTGGGCGTCCTGGTCTACGCCATTCTTTCGCCGCAAATTTGGTCTGCTACGCTATCTCCTGCTATGAATTGTACCGCAATGGAAATTGAAGGCCGGTTCCTCTTCGCTTATACGAGCTAGGCACCAGCCCACCAAACTGCTTGGCGATAGATTTCATATAGCTCACTTACGAAGCCAACTATTCTCTGCAAAACTTTTCATAGAGTTCATTCCTGTTTAAATTGTCGAAAGTTCCTTTGAAATCTGTTTTATCGATTTCGGTAAATTAATAGGTTTGTTCGATGAGTGCTCTGGGTCGTTCTGTGGCGCTCTGATTTCTCACTGAGCTGTTCGATGTTGCTCTTTTTTCGCCCCGATGCACTTCCACCGTGTTCGATGTGTATTCAGTGCTTACACTGGGAGCACTGTGAATCGCCCCAAGTTTTTTTTCGCGGCGGGAAATTCGGAGCTGTTCTAATCAGCTGTAGCTATACAACAAAGAGAAAAGAAAAACAGAGCACTACTAATGCGTTCGATGTGAAACCAAACCCAGAGAAATTTTTCAGTTTTTTGACAGCTCTGTTCAGGGTAGTGACAAGCACTGGAGCGACCCGGGGCTGATAACATCGAGCGAACCTAATATGTTATGGTGAAACTGAGGTTATTAAAACAAAAACAATTGGAAATTTGAAACTGCAGCAGTGGCGTCAAACAGCCATTGAATAAGAAGTACAGGAAGCGGTGTTAGCTATACATGTACAGTGTACGTGAGTGAAGCAACAAAAATGGCTGATGATGTCCATTTTTAGGGTATGTGCTGTCAATTTTCGGGGTATGTGCTGTCAAACTTTGACTGTGTTGTCAGTCGAGTTCAGGGGTGTAATATTTCTGTTCGTGATAGTAAGGCGCTGCAATTCGATGAGTTCCCGTAGTGTACACGGTTGTTTTGAACAGTTCTTCCATCGTGTTTCGAAACGTTTTTATCTGTCGGTTGTATTACAGTAGGAGTAATAAACGTGATGAATTACGGATGAAAAATCAAGAAAATGTACTGGAAAATAAAAAACTTAGGCCGTGTGCGAATTGGATGAATCGTGGTTAAAAATGGATGAATTTTTAACCACTACTGTCATATTTTAACCTGCTCCGCAGCTAGTTTAATTTTTAACACAATTTATTCAATGCGCAATGTCAAAATTTAATCAAGCGTCAAGTTTTAACCCATTTTTAACCCAATTCGCACACGGCCCTAATCATTAAAAACCGTGCAGTGCACATTTAGTGTTAAAACACCATGCTTCCTAAAAAAAAGAATTGAGATTGAAAAAAAAGTTGAAGCAAAATCGATGAAATCAAATCAATCAAATTTTGCTTGGCGCCCCTGAGATTAACCATTCAACTGCAGACCAGCCCTGTTGTAATGCGTTTGTGTTTGTGAAACTCACACTACTTAGAAAAATGCTTCAATTCTTGTTCCTAAGACCCCTTCCTGTTATTCTTATTCAATGCAAAGAAATGTCAGTCAGAAATGTCAATAAGAGTTAGGGTGGGTTCACATTTTACTAATCTACCAATACGTCAAATTCTTGACATGTTGTTGAATGTGAACCCTCTTACATGAAGTATCAACGCATTCTAATTTCGAGAGCAGTGTCGGAGGATTGAATAAAACAAAAAACAAATCGGTAAAAATGTTTCTTTAATTTCTAGAAAACTATTTACTACAAAAAAGATACCAATCTTGTGAACTCTTCTTCACTTTCCCTTTAATCTTAAAATAAATCCCTGTGTCTGCTTTCGATTTAAGGATCCCAGAAATAAAATTGCAGATGTTTCGCACTTTGTTAAATTTAAATAAGTAGGAACATAAAATGCTGCTCGAAACAACATACATTTAGCATAAAACAAGAGAAGTGTTGCATTCAAATTATTTTCAGATTAGATTAAATGAAATTGCAGAGCACAAAGACCTTTTTCCCTTGTCTTAAAATTAGAATGCACCTGTTTATTTTTAGTTAATTCATTGTGGTGTCAAATGTATTTAAGGAAAAGTGAAACTTTTCGAAGTTATAATAACGTAACGAGGAGCTATTTTCGGTCAGCTAAATGTTTGCACCTAGAAAAAACAATTTGAAGGTATTGCCGTCATTATCGACCATTATCGAAATAAGTTGAAGGTTTAATCATATAATAAAACGGCATATAGTTTTCTTGTGGTACACTCTAGTCGACCTTCAAAAACTGAAACGAAATGTGCCGAATTCGCTTATCTAAAAAAAGTGAGGTTAAAAACTCAAAACAGCTGCTGTGTTGTCATTAATTGTGTTCTTCGTTTGGTCGTCCGAAATTCGTTTACTTGACACAAGTCCACAACGGACTGTAGCGCCACCTAAAGTAGACACAAGATGACAGTTCTTGCTCTGAACAGAACAGAAAAACGACTCCGAATTTGAGGTCGGAATCAAAAACAGAATCAATCATACATACTCTCACTTGCACATACGTATTCGCCGCCATGTTTACAAACAATGAAAATAAAAACAATGGCCGTGTTTTTTTTACTAAACTCAGTAGCCAGCACGGTGAATAAAACGTTCCAACTCACTTTATCAAATTGTCAAATTCAATTTGTATCAACTGTCACATAAAACGTCCTAAAATGGCCATGAGAGTTGCGTCTCGGATAATAAAAAAAACAGCAAATATTTCAACCTAAGAGAGTTTATAATTCAGATCATTAGATTAACGTGGCAAAATATTTCTTCTTAACGCTATCATCCTCTAAACTGCGCCAACAACAGAGGAATAAGTCTACTTAACATCGCCTACAAGATACTCTCTGCCGTAATATGTGAACGTCTGAAGCCTTTCGTCAACAGTCTGATTGGTCCCTATAAATGTGGCTTCAGGCCAGGGAAGTCAACTATCGACCAAACTACTATGGAAAACGATGGAGAACTCACGTTGCTCCATCAAAGTTGGCAACGAGCTTACGGAATCTTTCGCCGTCAAAAAAGGATTCAGACAAGGCGATGCACTGTCGTGCGATTTCATTAACATCGTTCTTGAGAAGATAGTGCAGAACTCCACCGTCAACACCAGAGGCACTATCTTCCAAAAATCTGTTCAACTTCTCGCGTACGCCGATGATACTGATATAATGGGAAGAACACAGCGTGATGTCAATGGCGCCTTTGTGAGAATTGAGACAGAAGCGGCAAAAATGGGTTTAGTAGACGAGTTTGTCTACCTAGGCTCCGCTATAAACATGGGCAATAACACCAGCGCCGAGATCAAACGAAGAATAACTCAGAATAAAAGAGAAATGTTTGCAGTTTTTTGACAGCTCTGTTCAGGGTAGTGATAAGCACTGGAGCGCCCCGGGGCTGTTTAAATCTTACATCGAACGAACCTGTAGACATTCGACCATTGGAAGCAAAAAAGTGTGTTTACATGTTCGTTTGGAACATTGAATAAGAAGTACAGGAAGCGGTGTTAGCTTCATGTACAGTGTACGTGAGTGGTGAAGCAACAAAAAATTTCTAACGAAGTTGGGCTCGAGGGTAAACTGATGGGCATTCCTAGAAGCGCGAGTATTACGGGTGAATTGTTTGAGGGGAGAAATGCAACTGGCTATTTCACTAGAGCAATTACAGTAAAAGTAGCGATAGAACAAGGAGAGACACGCTACGTTACGACGACGCGACGGTGGTCTAAAGGAGTGAATGCTTCAGTGATCTCTCTATCACCATTCTTACAGCTCTTTTTTGTATTCCATCAAAGAGGCTTAAGTAAGTAGCTGGAGCACCAGCCCAAAGATGGGAATTATACACAAGCTTTGGACGGATATAGGTTTTATAGATAATAGCCAGATCAGATGGAGAGAAATATTTCTTGCACCGTCTTAAGAAACCCAAACATTTTGTGGCATTTTTGGCGACATCACGTATGTGCTCGGTCCACAAGAGGTGGTCATTGATGCACATATCGAGAATCCCGAGATGTTCGGTCTCATTAATGCAAGTGCCACTCATGGACAGTGGCAAGGGGGGTATATCTCGCTTCTAAAACACAAGACAGCATTGAGTTTTCGAAGCATTAAACTATACGTGGTTTTTAAGTCCCTATTGTTCAATGCTGTTTAAGGCAGAGTTTAATCAGCTTATCATATTTTGCCGCAGTTCCACATCCGAGGAGGAGGGATGTGAATCTGGAAACGAATATGAGAAGCTAAGGGTACTATCGTCAGCGAAACAATTTTTTGGATTAGAAGTAACAGACAAGAGATCATTAATAAACATGAGAAAGAGGGTCGGAGCCCTGGGGCACTCCAGCAGTTATATTGTGGGTTTCAGACTTGAATCCGTCCAATACAATTTGTATTGAAGGGTTCGAAAGAAAGTTTCTAATCTAACGAAGAAGGGATTCATCGATACCGAAGGCACGCATTTTCGATAAAAGAGCAAGATGCCAGACTTTATCAAATGCCTTTGAAATATCAAGTGCAACAATCTTACTTTCTCCAAAACGATGTGAAGATTTGTTCCACTGTTCGGTGAGATAGACCATCAGATCACCAGTGGATCTGTTGCTCGAAACCGTACTGCCGGTCATTAAGAAGCTTTCGGTCTTCGAGATATTTCTTGAGCTGATTATTTATCAGCGTTTCCATGACCTTAGAAAGAAGGGACGTAAGTGCAATCGGACGATAATTGGAGGGAGAAGACGATTCCCCTTTTTTTGGGATTGGCTGGACAAATGCTGTTTTCCAACTGCTCTAAACGAGCCTAGAAGAGTAGGATAGATGGAAAAGCTTACGCAAGGGTTTTGCCAGCGTGGAAGAACACCTCTTCAGAATAATAGCGGGGATACCATCCGGATCAGCGGATTTATGTATGTTGAGATCCTTTAAGACTCTCGCCACAGCACGAGTGCTGAAGAAGATTTGTCCCATAGAATCATTGACGCGCTCAAGAGCAGGCGGAGTCTTGACACTCTCAGGCAGCTAAGAGTTGGCGGCGAACTGCCTAGCAAAAAGGTTAGCTTTCGCGAGCGAGCTAACAACTGGAGTGTCATTGTCAACGAGCGTAGGGATCGAGGAAGAAGAAGAATTCTTCATAGTTTTTTACAAATGACCAAAAATTCTTACTGCATTTGGGACATTGCAGTATTTTTTGCCTTAGTTTTTGGTCTTGTAAAAATTTGGTCTGCCAATATAGGCATTGCAGGCCGGTTCCGGTTTTCCTCAGTTGGGTTGGCTCTAAAACACCGGAACTATACTTCTTTTCCTTGATAACCTCTTTACAGTGTAGTACAGTAGTGTCCGTAGCTTAGTGGTTAGGTGCGTTGGCTGCTAAGCAGAACATCGTGGGTTCGAATCCTACTCGGGCCCAAAGTTTTTATTTCATCTTTCACGGACACTGCCTCTTGCGAAGAACTGACAAAACTTCCAAGAGTATCATCTGTCATGAAAAAGTGCTTCTCAACTTTGCCGTTCGGAATCGTCGTTAAAATTGTAGGTCCCCTCAATTCTTCACACGCACTTAGAGAATTGTTGATGAGAGTAAGCCACTTAGGCCTTGGCTCTTCAAGAGCTGTCGCGCCACTCTATTTATTTTTTTTTTTTTAACCTCTTTACAGCTTGAATCAAACCATGACTTTTTCCTTGGGTTTGATGCTTTTAACCCTATTCGGGATAAAAGTTTTCATTCCCAAAACAATCATATTAGTAATCATATCTGCGCTGGAGTCTACGTCACTATCGAGGAAGCATAGTGACCATTTAAAGATCCGGAGAAAGTTGTTGAGACCGTCCCAGTTGGCTTTCTCGTATTGCCACACGGTTCTCTTCGGAGCTCTTTCTCTAACTGGATTAGCTTAACACGAGAATTTCGCAGATATAATACTATGGTCTGATCTGCCTAGAGGCGTTAATACACTGATAGTGTATTTATCAGGGTCAGACGTAAGAAACAAGTCAAGAGTATTTTCCGCTTGGCCATTAATGTCCGATATTCGAGTGGGCTCAGTGGCAAGCTGAGTAAGGTGGTTAAACGTGTTCCGCCAACACGACAGACAGAAGTTGTTGAATGGAATCCTCTGGGTCGACTTGTTTTAAAAAAAAACCTAATCAACACTTTGAAAGACCATTTCAAGACAATTATTTAGGAGATATTTTGTCTGATTATGAACTTGCACTCTCAAAAGAAAATAGAGATAATATCGGTATTTTTCCACCCAAATAAAATTGACTAATGCTTCATAAAAAATTAATAAACAAAATTCTAAACTCACCAAAAAACCACATCCTAAAAAAATTGCAAAAAAACAGAAAAAAGAAACAAATATGAACAAAAAAATAAAATCAACAACACATGTTTATATTTATGACATAAAAGCGATCATTACGCCAATATTCAAACACAAAGGGAGGTCTTAATAATATAATTTTCAAAATTTCAAATAAAATGCAAAAAAAAAGCAAATTTTCTCTAATTCAATATTAAAACAGACGTCGCCCAGTGGTTCAAGAGAAACGATCCAAATTAAAACTCACAATCAGAGAATATGATCGATTGTTCGGCGGCGGCGGCCAGCGGCACTGTAAATAAATGCTCTTCGTTTGCATAGCGATCGTCCGCATAGTTTGGCGCTGTGCTCGTTTTGGGGGATTTCTATATTTGTGCTCTTTGGTTTCTGTAAATATCGCCCAGCTGTGAGGTAAACGACGATGACAGCGGCGGCCATGGGGCATACTGTCAGTACAATACAGCGCTATAAGCAAGTCAGCGAGTCAGGGAAGAGACAAAACATAACGTTGTACGTAGGTTTGAATGTTTTTTTTTTCGTTTGCCAGAAGCCGGTATATGGCATATGCACATTAAATCGAAGCGATCAGTTCAGTTCGTCTTTGATTCAGTCGTAGATCAAACTAAACGATTTTAAACGGATTTAGGAATTCTCTTCTTTGTTTTTGGATCAGTTTTCGGATGAGAGATAAATTTTGAATAATTTTTGTGAGAATAATGGTGAGACATTGGCGCATCTTGGGATTGTGACTGGAATACGGGATGTTTAGTGGTTTTTTTTTTGAGTTTGGAAATGAATCAACAAATATATGCTAATCTTGTAAATAAACCCTTGTATTGATTTTTTTTTAATCTCAAAAAGGAGGAATAAGTGCAGTGGTTGTGACTTTTAAAGATTTTGGCTTTCAAAATTTTGCGAGTGGTGTTTTTTTGTTTCTGGTTAAAAACATAGAATTTCATTCTTCTCAGCACGGATTAAATTGAATGAGCCCAATGAGTGGATTACGCCATCAACTTAAGGTAAGTTTACAAATTTGACTTCCTTTAAAACAAAACTCCCCTAAAAATGTGCTTGAAAAACAAAATATGGCCTCAATAATATTTTCGAAAATCGTGAAAACAAGACCAAATTTTGTTTCCATTATAATTCATTTCCGTCACACAATATCCAACGTAAATATTAACATTTTTTGTTTGTTCAGTTTTGTTATTTAAAAACGATGGATGTGTAACCCTGAATGCGTACGCTGAATGCATATCGTTATTAAGGGAATCAAGCAAATTGAGTTAATTTTGTGTAAGGGCATTTTACAGCTGGTTAATATTCCTAATTGACAAATAGTGTATCAACCAGGGCTGCCGTTTCAAATTTTCACAGAGGAGTAATTTAAAGTTCTAGAAGGGAGTATTTTGCTATTGAAGGGAGTACACCAACAAAACATTGTTTTTCAAAGGAATACTTTTTAATTGGGTAGAAGAAAAAAAAAATCAAGTTTTGACAGTTTTGAATTCAACTTATGAATCTACCCTTTCACTAGTTCGCACCATTCTGACATTCGGATCAATTGTTTGGTGATCTTCCCTAGATAAAAAATATAACATCGATAAGCTAAAACGAGTTGAAAGAACTGCCTGCATTGGTTCAACGGGAGCAATTAGATCTTGCCCTGCTGATGCACTTACAAATGACTGTGAATCTTTTTCAGATCGACCTTTACATAATACATTCACGAAACAGTCTCCTGTGGTGCTTTAGCACTGAGAAAATCGGGTATGTGGACTGCAAAGTCTGAAACTAGAACCCTCTGACTACACGTTACCAACCCTAAGCTTTGGAAGGTCGAAGTTCCAACTAGGACAAAATTGGAAAATTAATAGCCCTACAAAGGATTTGGACTGATGGTCTGGTGTCTTCACCGAAGAACTGGGTATTAAAAAATTCTTTAGACTGCCCGACTTACTTACTTATGGTGGCGCTTAGTTCCAGGTCGTACCAGGGCTTCACCCAACAACCTTCTCCAGCAAGCTCGGTTTCAGGCTAGCTGTCTCCAGTTTCGCACACCAAGTTAGTAAAGGTCATTTACCATCATCTGTGTGCTCCACCGGAGTCGCGGTTTTCCTCTTCTGCGACGTCCTTCCGAGTTGGTTTCGAAGACTCTATGAACCGGAGCATTAATTTTCCATTCGCTCGACATGACCCAACCATCTAAGTAGTTGGACCTTTACTTTTCTGGCTAGGTCAGTGTCGCTGTACAGCTCGTACAGTTCTTGGTTGAATCTTCGTCTCCATTATCCATTAATGCAGACAGGACACAAAACCACTCGAAGATTTTTTCCCTCGAAGCAGCCCAAAGCGTTTTCATCGGATGTTGTCTTGGTCCATGACTCTGAACCATACATTAGGACCAGGATGATGAGGGTTTTATACAGTGACACTTTGGTTGCTCGAGAGAGGACTTTACTAATAAATTGCCTTCTAAGTCCAAAGAAGCAGCGATTGGCAAGAGTGATTCTTCGTTTGATTTCAGCGCTGGTGTTGTTGTTTGAGTTGATAACGGATCCCAGGTAGACAAAGTCCTTAACTACCTCGAAGTTAAATCTGTCTATGTTGACGTTTGCTCCAAGACGTCGATGTTGATAGTCCAAAAAGAAAGCACAAGATGTATCAAGAATGTCAATTAACAAAAAGTAAATTTGAATTTTTGACGAAAGTAACTTGCTGCATTGTCTATTCACTATTTAAGAAAATCAATAATAAAGGGTTTTCCAATAAGAGGTGTTATTTTGAATAGCCCTCTATTTCGGTAGCTGTCACTTTTGATGCTATCATTTTTTGACATTTGACAAGTAGAAACTACGCCATGGAACGGTACACGTTTCAGCAACGCATTGAAATTATTAAAATTCACTATAAAAATGGTGAACATTTGGCAGAGACGGTTTCGTAAAACTAAACATTGTTGGGTCGCCGTGAAGCACCTTGTCGGACCGCAATACATACATTGGTGGACAAATTCGAGCTGTTGGGACAAGTAAGTGATGTGAAGAATAAAACCCGTACACGTCGTTTAAGAACAACTGAGAATATTGTTGTTGTAGTCCAAAGTGTTGAAGAAAACCCAGGTTTGTCCATTCCTCGTCGTTCATTGGAATTAGGCATTCCACAAACGTCATTACCCCGTATTTTGCATAAAGACTTGGGTCTTAAGGCTTATAAAGTTCAGTTAACACAAGAACTCAAGCCGGCTGATCATCAACAACGCCTTTGCTGATTGGGTCCTGGAAATGCATGAAAATGATCCGGAATTTCAACGAAAAATCATCTTGACTGATGAGGCCCATTTCCACCTCGGAGTCTACGTCAACAAACAAAACTGTCGCATCTGGGGCTCAGAAAACCCAAGAGTTATTGTTGAAAAGCCTCTCCATCCTCAACGCGTGAGTGTTTGGTGCGGTTTATTTATATATTGTCCGGCGGGGTCATTGGACCTTACTTTTTTGAAAATGAGGCTGGAGCAAAAGTTACGGTCAATGAATTGCGCTATCGAAAGATGATTCATGATTTTTTATGGCCGGAATTTGATGGCATTTATCTGGACAACGTTTACTTTCAACAAGACGGCGCTACGTGCCACACAAGCAATGAAACCATCGATCTTTTACGGGAAAAGTTTCCGGAACGTGTTATCTTTCGAAGAGGTGATCACAATTGGCCACCGAGATCTTGTGATTTAACACCTTGCGACTTCTTCCATTGGGGCCACGTGAAAGATAAGGTCTACGGCAACAGCCCAGCGTCGATTCAAGACCTCAAAGATGGAATTCGTGAGGCTATCGAGGACATAGGGCAGCCACTTTGCGATTTGGTTATGGAAAATTTCATGAAAAGGATATAGTCCTTTAAGCGTGGTCGTGGCGGCCCCTTGGTGTTGATGTTGAGTTTCATTATTAACGGCATACCTTCCTCTTTATGATGATATAAACACCCAATCATTTATCTCAAAAAATGCCATTTTGCTTTGAATATCAAAATAACACCTCTTACTGGAAAACTCTTAATATTTTATTTTTATAATTTTCCTTTAAGTTTCCAAGGGGAGCATAAAAGAGTATGGGAGTACAATGAAAACAAAGGGAGTACAAGTACTCCCCTAGTATTAGTTTCGGCAGCGCTGGTATCAACTTAGAAGTTGTTTATGGTCTACGGACAGATAGTCACGCCAATGTACTCGTGTGGGAATTCAAGCAGATAATCTCTTGACTCGTTAACAGAGTTTTCTATTGTTGCGTTTTTGTTTATTGTTGTTTTTGAAAACTCATCTACAATCTTGTGATTTTGAAAAATAAAAATAAAACTCATTGATTAATTCGATTACCCCCCCTGAGTTATGACGTAGGTAAACAGTATGACCCAGTTCTAGCTTTAGTCAGTTTTAAGTGCTTCATTATCTGTCTGTATAAGAAACAAACAGCGAGAGTAGTTCATTTGGAGAAGTTCAGTTTCAGTTTCGAGAGAGACAAAATTATGGATCGAAAATAATAAAAAAAAAATGTGCACGACTGGGTCGTACGAACTTGCTCCTGCATGCTAAAACTAAATATTTATGATTACTTAAATTGCAAAAAGTAGTGTTAAAATAAGAAATATACCTACTATAGGCAATTCTG
>CAKKXW010000001.1:101921435-101932174 GCA_920937365.1 Sphaerophoria rueppellii | reverse complement strand
CGAAACAGACAATTAGGGCGAAAGCCCTTGCAAAGAAAGTACACCAAAATTCCTTGTTGAAATTTCATCCTCGAAAAACTTAAAAGCATGATGAATCTAAAGTCTCTGGCGACACAAAAAAAAGAAGAAAAGGAAATTCGCGCTGAATAATTTCCAAAGTTTTCATAGAAAAACTCGGGGTTTGCTTCTCATGAAGTTCTTGAACTTATTTGTCTTATTTTGGATTGGCCGGAAATTGCAAAAAGTTCAAATTGATGTTGAGAGGATAGAAAGAAGTTATGGTCTGGAAATTTAAAATGAAAAATCTTGAGGGAAAATTAATGTTTGGGGAATTATGTTTATTTAGGAAAAATGTAAAGCCATCTGCGATTGATGAAAGCAATCAATGAAGGAAGATAATGGCGGGACAGCAGATGTATCCTCGCCTATTTAAAACTTGAATTTGTCTTTCGGTAAAAGGGACACTATAGTTGCTCTCTTTCCAAGTAAAACAAAAATTGCATTTAAATTTGCCAAAGTGAGTTTCCTTTTTTTTTTTATATTTACCAAGGGACTAGCACAAGTCACTGAACCCATCTTTTTCTCAGAAATTTCATATTTTTTCCACGAAAAATTCCGTCTCCTTTGGCATCGTCCCTGCTTATGAAATTCCTTATTGATTTTTTTTCTCTCATTTAATGATTTAAGCAGCTTGGAAACATACACCTTCATCGACACCATGAAAATGAGTTTCCAACCACAAAACCGCAAGCAATTCGTTAAGGGCATAATGAAATTAAGTGCTTGGATGTGTTGTGCGCATTAGCTCGTCGTAAATGTTGACTTGCACAATTTTCAAATTTGTAATAAAATGAGATGTTTGATGGCATCAACAAAATTACACGAAACTCATTAAAAATCGCTTACAAAAGAATTAAAAAGCCACTACTGTTTTTACGACCCTACTACAGAACCCTCTAGTCATCCATACAAATGACTGCAATCTTTTATACACCCTTAACATATTTGTGAGGCCGTTAGGAATGCAGAAGGTGGAAAGTAGAATTCTTTCACACCTTCTGCTACTTTTTTGTTCGAAGCTCTCTCATTTATTTTCTCGACATTTCTACCACAAAATACCTTACAAATCCATTTGGTTTCCGATGATTTTACTCCTTTGTAGACTACAACTACAATCAACTGAATGAGTCACGTTGAACATTACTCTTTTGGAGTTGAGCTCTAGCTACATATATAGGTGTTGCCTTGAGCTTGAACGCTATGTTATGTTGTGGTGTATCCTTAGACTTGAAGTAATAAAATGTTTTCTAGTTTAATGTTCGCATACACTGTAAGTGGGTATGCGGGTATATGACTTCAAGCAAAATGTGTAAATGTGAAAGTATGATAATAAAACCAACGACATATTCGTGCCGATGGTAATCGATTTGTCGAATCGAACTCAAACCAGGAATCGAATATTTTATGTTCTGATCCTGTTTAACAGTCGGATGGGAACACATAATGTGTGTGTGGTAGAGAAAAAGTGAGAATGTGGTTGTTGATTGACGATTTTATGTGTTCCTCCCAAGGCAATAATTAAGTGTACTAAAGGTAAGAGTATGTGTGAGAGGAATAGGTACATAAATAATTTTTGCCTCCTTAGTCCTTATCGGTGGAAGTGATTGATCTTTGTAATTTCGTGCTGGTACTTACTTAAATAAAATGAACAAAGTATTGGTTTAGTGCTTTTTAAGGTTATATGAATCTTTCTGCAAAACTGTTTAATCTCTCAAAACACCTTTAGTTTAGAAATCGATACCTACCACCTTTTCAAGGCCACGTATGGCAGTATCAACAGGGACGAACTGTATTAACCTATGTCTAGTTTTGGCATCCCTGCCAAGCTCGTTCGCTTGGGCAAAATGACGACGGAGAACTCACGCTGCTCCATCAAGGTTGGCAACGAACTTACGGAGCCTTTCGATGTCAAAAAATGATTCAGACAAGGCGATGCACTGTCATGCGATTTCTTTAACATCGTTCTGAAGAAGATAGTGCAGAACTCCAACGTCAACACCAGAGGCACTATCTTCCAAAAATCTGTTCAAATTCTCGCGTACGACGATGATATTGATAAAATGGAAAGAACACAACGTGATGTCAATGGCGCCTTTGTGAGAATTGAGACAGAAGCGGCCAAAATAGGTTAAGCGGTAAATGAGGGAAAAACAAATTATATGCTGTCTTCAAGGAAGGACACTAAACACAGACGGCTCGGACAGAACGTCACGATAGACGCATACAACTTTGAGGTATTAGAGGAGTTTGTCTACCTAGACTCCGCTATAAACAAAGGCAATAAAACCAGCGCCGAGATCAGCCGAAGAAGAACTCTTGCTAATCGCTTTTTCTTTGAGCTAAGAAAGCAATTGAGTGGAAAAGCCCTCTCTCGAGCAACTAAGGTAAAACTGTATAACATCCTCATAATCCCAGTCCTGCTGTATGGTGCAGGAGCATGGACCTTGATAAAATCAGATGAATTTGAATTAGACTGTTCTTCGGGTCATCTTTGGCGCCGTGTGCATTGATGGGGAATTGAGAAGAAGAAACAACAGCGAACTTTACGGGTTGTACAACGACATGGACCTAGCCAGAAGGGTCAAGGTCCAGGGCCTCAGATGGTTCGGTGATTTAGAGCGGATGGTCACCAATATTCCAGCCCGAAAAGCCTTCGAAACTATTCCCGAGGTATGTAGAGGTAGAGGAAGACCGCCACTCAGGTGGCGCCCAATAGGAAGAGGACCTCAATCAACTTGGAGTGCAAAACTGGGGACAGCTAGCTTAGCACTAAGCTGGCTGGCGGAGACTGTTGGTTGAGGCCCAAGTCTACATCGAACTGTAGCGGCACTTTAAGTGCTTAAGTTAGTAAGTAAGTCTAAGAACTCTCAATAAATGCGTGTTTCTCAATTCAGAAAACAAGCTTACTCGATAAACGTCACGTCTTTAAAGTTGAACAGTTCCCAACAGCTTTTGCTGCAGACGCACAGCAAAATATATTTTTAAATGAATTCAGCGAGTGCAAAACAAAATAATGGAAGGCAAACTGACTTCATTCTATTTTCAAAAAAAATTTGGATGGAACGAAGTTTGTCGGGTAAGCTAATTTCCACATAGGCAAGTACTGTTTGAACAAATTTATCGTTTTGTACCATAAACATTTTTTTTCGACTACGCACCTTCCTGAATGCAACGTCAACCCTTTTCCTTAAAATATTGTACCGTCTGTCTTGTTGAAACACCACAGCTCCGGCACATAATGGCTGTGGAATCATAGAACGAACAAGTCAGTAATCATGGCTCTTTAGCTGTCAATATTGACCGTAGGGCTCTGCAGGGACCAATTATTTCAACAACCCATAAAGAACACCAAATAATCAGTTTTTGTAGATTTAACGGTCTCTCAACATACCCTTGAGGTATATCAGTACTCCAAATATGTCAGTTTTATCAATTGACATATCCATTCAACTAGTCTCCGCCCTGCTAGATGATCCTGTGGCTTCAATTCTTGACTTTCCAAATTAAACTAAAAATAAATCACTTGAGAGCTGACGAAATGGTCGCCAGTTATAATAGTGTTGCCAACTCAAGCTTCTTCATCGCTTAAAAAAAAACAAACACCATTAACGTAACATCATAATACCAGACAAGCACACATAAAAGTATACAAAACAACAAAGTGCAATTACCAGTGCGATTGACAACGTGGATGACTTAACACTTTTTTGGTCTCTCAATTCACATTCACATTCGTTCGAAAAAGATTTTTAGAGATGACATATTCACCAGTGGTGGCGTTTCTTTTCAAACCGCTTCTCCAAATTCATAGTAGTAGTGCTTTTGTAGCTTAACGGCTACCTTGCTGAGCGAGGAACTGATCTGAGTGTAGAGGGAACCACGTCTTTCACTGCCACAAATGAGAATTGGTTTGTTACACACTTTTTCAATTTTTCAGAAACCTTTCTTAAAATAGAAACATACATCAACAGTGAAAACGATTTCTTGCGAATAATAAATAAATTCTAATAAACTGAATTCAAGTTACAAAATTCATTTTCACAAAACAGGAAACAGAGCTGCACGCATTTGTTTTAAATCCTTCCACAAACAAAGACTAATGAATACAAAAAAAATTTAAAAATCATTCATTGCAATAGGGCTCAGTGCAACCGGGTGCAGCCCACTTCCACACACTTGTTCCGCCATCATCGCATTTCGTACTGTATTCTATAGAGATTCCCACTTCTCGATTAGTAATGAATTATTGATTTAAATTTTCACAGCGAAGCTTTCAAGCAGGTGCAATGCTTGCATTGCTCTTTGATCTCTGTGTACAAAACAAGACCCAGGGCTCAGAACTATACTGTGTGGCTATGGTTGACCCCAAATCGAGGCTCGTCGTTGAGTAAATACGAACAACTCGCCAGAGTTTTATGGCACGGAATTTGTATTGATTAATTTTTTATCATTAAACTATCGCTTTTAGTATATCCTTGAAGAACAAAAGAACGTTATTGAAAATTATCCTTGAGACGTTTTGGTTCTTGAAGAAAAGTGGAATGAGGCTCATGCCCTGCGGTCGAATAGTTGAAATTTGACGTTTGAAGAATTTTATTCTATTGTGAAAGGAAGAAGTTCATTGCGTGCCCTTGCTCTTCGTTCTGAAGGAAGGAATTTGTTCTTTACCAAGCCTAAGGACATTCTCACTCCCTCTCTTGTCTGAAAGTATTAATTTTGATAAATCGTTAAAATTGTTGAACGATTAAAAATGTTATATATAGATCGCCATGCCTGCCTATGCCTTTTTAGCATTTTGTTTAACTTGAAAGAGGTGGTAGCTGGTTTTATTGGTGTCGATGATTTATTTAAGAAATATGTTAATTTGATGGTCGTACGGTTTTTGTCTGGTTATGCATGGCTCCTAGCGTCTGACCTTCATCCGAAATACATATAGAGGTGGCTTTGAATAAATTTGGAATGCGAGGCCATGGGCAAAGTATAGCGAAGGCAGAAAACTCCTACACAATATTTAAACAAAGAAGGCACTAAAATGCAAATATTTATGGGTTGAAGTTTTCAGTGGGTTTATTCATAAATTTGTTTTCAAATTAGAAGGATCGGTCTTGTTTTCGTTGCCTTGAAGTTCAAGAGCCTGAAAATTACTTGTTTTTTTTTTTGTTGTTAACGAATGGCTCAATTTGTGTATTTCCGTAATGGGTACTTTAAAAAAGAGGAACCTTGCAAAATAGACTTACTTTGAAGTGATAGCAACTGGCAATGTCGTGAAGACAAAAGGCACGGTGCAAACCGCCAGATTTCTGCAATTTCATCACATGATGATGTTATCGATATCGTTCCACAGTGGTAATCGTAGTCAAGAGATTCAAATAGGAACGATTTTAGTAACCCATAAACAGATAAATCTGTTCAACTAACTTCAGTAATCTTCAGAACATTGCCGCCTTTTATTCATGCTTCGATTTCCCGTTAAAGCTCCGATAACGAAGTTTTTTCTAATCAAAAATCTGAGAATGACAATAAGCCAATGTTTTGATTATATTTTGAATCGATAAAGGTCAAAAGCAAAAAACAGGAAACTATCAACTTGAATATAAGACAAAATGTCTATGAAAACACACAAGGGCCGCAGTAAATAGATACACTCCCAATCGCCGGAAAAGAACATCATTTTTAAAATACAATACTACACATATTGAAGTTCTGTGTATTAAGATTCAAATGGAAACTGGACATTTGTTCTTAGTCACTTCTTATATCACTCCGAACTCTAACTGAAGCATTTTCGAAAATTCAAATGACAGCATCGAGCGAATCTATTTATTGCTGGAACCTGAAGATGAAATTTTGATTATAGGTGACTTCAACCTACCAAATCTTAACTGGATAAGACAAGACAACGAAGATTACTATACTACTGACAATGCTTCAAGTGTAAATGAGATATTATTTACTGACAATATGTCCTCTTATTACTTGTGCCAACTAAATGGAGTGACTCGGGAAAAACCCTGGATTTAATATTCTTCTCCCTCAATGTAAACACTGCTGCTACTGTTACACGATCCACAAATATTCTGACCGTCGAAGATCGTCATCATCCAGCCTTGGACATCGCCTTAAACCTCGAAATGGGTTCTTCTTACAAGCAATATAACACCAAACTTAAGTTTAACTTTTCGAAATGTAATAAGGTCCTATTATGTAATAAGTTAAGTATGATCCATTGGGATATTTTATTTTATAATTGTAATATTAACGCAATGTGTAAAGAATTCTAAAGGATTTTTCAATAGAGACGCTTCAAAAGTAGACCGATAGGGACAACAAACGACGCCATATTTTTTCCCGCTCTCTTGACATTTCTCTTCAATAAGACTTGCGATTTTATCATGGAAAGGTATACGATCCAACAACGAGTCGAAATTATTATAATTTACAACCGAAATTCGGAGACAGTGATGAACACTTTAAGAGCCCTACGTACAATTTATATGGTCGTCATAATCATCCTGTCAGATCAACAATTGAGCGTCTAGTGGAAAAATTTGAATCCACAGGCTCAGTACAAAATGTTCCCGTCCAGTGAGACAAAGAAGTGCCCGTAGTGTCGAGAATATTGCTGCCGCTAGCGCACCAATTGTGGAAGACCCAAATCAGTCTCTCACACGTCGTTCTCAAGCGTTGGGCATCTCTGTGACGTCGTTGTGGCGAATATCACGAAAAGATCTTGGCCTACATCCTTACAAGATCAAATTGACGCAAGAACTGAAGCCGCTTGATCACCAGAAGCGTCGTATGTTCGTGAATTGGGCTGAGCAACAACTTGAAAATGATCCGGATTTTCATCGAAAAATCATCTTCAGTCATGAGGCTGATTTCTGACTGGATGGCTTCGTCAATAAGCAAAATATGCGTTTTTGGTCAGGCAGCAATCCAAATGTGCTTCACGAGGCACCATTACATCCCGAAAAAATCACTGTTTGGTGCGGTTTACAGGCTGGTGGTGTCATTGGGCCGTACTTCTTCCGTGATGATCAAGACCGGCACGTTACTGTGAATGGGAATCGTTACCGCTCAATGCTTACCGATTATTTTTGGAATGAGTTGGATGATATGGACTTGGACGATATGTGGTTTCAACAGGACGGTGCCACATGTCACACAGCGGGATAAACAATGGAATTATTGAGAACGAAGTTCGAAGAGCGCATTATCTCCAGAAATGGACCTGTCAATTGGCCGCCTCGTTCATGCGATTTAACGCCGTTAGACTATTTCCTGTGAGGCTACGTCAAATCTATGGTATATGCCAACAAGCCAACGACGATTGATGAACTTCGTACGAATATCGAAAGTGAAATTGCAGCAGTATCGGCCGATTTATGCTTGAAAACCGTCGAAAATTGGGTTCAGCGTCTGGACTTCTGCAAGCGTGCCCGTGGTAGCCATGCAAAAGAAATCGAGTTCCATACATAATGAATTAATGTGCTTTCACAGGAATGAAGAATCTCATTGATACCCAATGTTTTATTTAAGAAAACTTTTGTAGCGTCCTTGTTGAAAAACCCTTTATAACACTCTGTTCAACTACTTTTGTGATACTGTACCATTCAAAAAAAACCTCTGAATACTTCTAGTATACTACCATGGTTTGATAGTCATCTCAAGTTCTCAAAAAGCAAACGAAACAAAGCGTGGACAAAATATGTTAAAAAAAGAACTGATGGAGATTATACAACATTTTTAATCATTAGTCAACTATTCACTGAATACTCGAATATTGCCTATGATAGCTATATTCTTAAATTAGAAAATGATCTAAATTCGAACCCAAATAATTTAACTTCGTGAATAAAGATTTAAAAAACCAGTAGCTACCCTAATAAAATGTCTGACTCTTCTTCAACTAGCAATAATCCTTTAGTAACTGCTAAAATGTGTGCTAACTATTTCAAAATTGCTTTTACGACAACGGACTATGGTGACACCACTTGTAATTCTTTTTCTTCTACTACTCCTTTCTCTCATCTTGACTATATAAATTTTGATATTGACTTAGAAACTATAAAGTTTAATATTTTTAAACTTGACGGAGTACCTTCCTCTATTTTAAGGAATTGTGTTGATCATTTATCTCATCCTTTATGTGTTCTATTCAATGAATCTATCAGTAACTCTATCTTTCCTTCTATTTGGGAAAGAGCCCTTATCACACCAACTCATAGAAAAGGTCAAAAAATGAAATTAAAAACTACCGTCCATTTTGCCATACGCAAATTGTTTGAGTCTATTATATGTAAAACTCTTTCCTTTCATTGTAGTTCAATTGTTTGGGAAAGTCAAATGGTTTAATGAAAAAGAAGTCGACTGTTACTAATTTATTAGACTTTACCTCGTTTTAGATAGAGTGGTGCGACAGCTCTTGAAGAGCCAAGGCCAAAGTGGCTAAATCTCATCAACAATTCTCTGTGTGCATGTGAAGAATTGAGGGGACCTACAATTTAACGCCGATTCCGAACGTCAAAGTTGAGAAGCACTTTTTCATGACAGATTGATATTCTTGGAAGTTATGTCAGTTCTTCGCAGGAAGTGCCCGTGAAAGATGAAATAAAAACTATGGGCACGAGTAGGACTCGAACCCACGACGTTCTGCTTAGCAGCCAACGCACCTAATCACTAAGCTACGGACACTACCTCGTTTTGCTTAGATGTATTTCAAGACAGTAGACAAGTAGATTGTGTGTTTACTGACTTCAGTAAAGCCTTTGACAAGTTATGCCATAGAACGCCAATTAAGAAAATGGACACTCTTGGATTTAGCTATAAGTTTCTTAAATGGGTATCCTCTTATTTAAGCCACAGACAATATAGTGTGGTTTTCTCAAGCGACTTATTTTGCAGTCAACTCCGGTGTCCCTCAGGGTAGTCACTTAGGACCAATTTTATTTTTATTATTTATTAACGACCGTGCTTTGACCATTAAAAACTCTACAATATTAATCTATGCAGATGACGTTAACATTTTTAAAAGTATTAAATCGCAATCTGCCTGCTTGTTGTTACAGGAAGACCTTATTCTTTTTCGGGAATGGCGCAATCTTAACAGTCTTGTCTTAAATGTCGACAAGTGTAATGGTATGACTTTCACACACAAATAAAATCCCTTTGTATTTAGTTATATGTTTGATCTGTCACCTTAAAGCAATGTCTCTGTATTTTCTGTTCTTGGTATAATCCTGGATTCAAAACTAACTTGTAACTTTCACTATATAATAAAAAAGCCAACAGAATGCTAGGATTAATGAAGAGATTAAGTCGTGATTTCCAGGATCCTTATGTGTTAAGACTTTTGTTTTCGTAAGGCCAATACTAGAATACGGATGCGTAGTATGGTCACCATATTACTCTACTTACATAAATAGACTTGAAGCAGTTCAAAGAAGGTTTATGCGTTTCTGCCTACATTTCTTTTCTTGGTCTCCAAATAATATTCGTCTTTCAGTAGATCAAACTATGGTGCCAATAATCCTATACATCTAATGGTCCTAATTTTAACTTAACCATCGTTGGAGTTAGTTTAGATGGCGCTACAAACGATTGCCATATATATAGCAAAGACAGCAAACAATTTCGAAAGGGAATTTTTGGTAAACGTCTCTTTACTACACCGGGAATAAATTATTTTTATCAATAGTAATCTTTTTTCATTACTCAGTAGCCAGCACAACAAAATTTCCCTTGGCAAAAAACAACAGTCGATAAAAGGTGTGTAAAAAAATAACAGTTGTGCCGGCGGGCGATAGAACTTTCAATTATTGAAAAAAAGACAGCGCTGATAGCGTTAAAAAGAATTATTTTGTTAGGCAAATCAAATGATCTGAGCTTATCCGAGTTATGCACTCGCTTAGGTAGAAGTATTTGCTGATTTTTGTTAATCCGAGGCGCAACCTTTAGGCCCATTTTGCGACGTTTTGTGAAACAATTGCCATAAAAATTGAATTTGACAGATAAACTGAATTGGAGTGTTTTATTCGCACTTGATTACAGTAAAACACCGGCTAATCAGAAATTTTAACTCAATTTTGGTCTAACTTTTGACACCTTTTTGTTGCTTTGTTTCCGGCTACTTCTGTCATTTGAAATGGTAGATGAAAAATGAAGGAGTTTCGAGTCTCATAAATCAGTTTTACCATTGATTTGAAAACCTTGCCTTCTGAGAGTATCCAGAGTGTAATTCTTCAGTTCATTGTGTATTCTAGTGCTGATGGCAACTTACAAAGAAATGTGTAGTTTCCTTGAGTTCCTATGTGAAAGATCCTTTTGATGTCCTGTTTTTCATTCAGTTTCTTCGCCCTGTTGTTATTTTTGTGTGGTGTCCTTTAACATGGTCAGGGTCTATGGCACTAAGCCATCCCCTTTAATGGCCACCTTATATTTTCCTATCCAATTGACTAACCTTGATTTCGTTTGATATTCCATGTCCTTGCCAAAAAGACATACAAACCCACACACAAACAGACACACATCTACTGAATAAATTGTCCTTTGGGTAAAAATGTCGCTTCTTCCTCAGAAAAAAAAATTTCATCTCTGCAAGGATATTCTGCCATAAAATTGGATAAGGGCCATACCTAATAGAAACCATAAAAAAATTGCCTCGTCGTCTTTGAAAATGA
>CAKKXW010000001.1:101874592-101900162 GCA_920937365.1 Sphaerophoria rueppellii | reverse complement strand
GATACGTGCATCTTTTAAATAAAGCGGAAATTTCTATAAAGTCTGAAACATAAGCAGGTCAGTGGTCCCAACAATATACAGACTCCAAGCAATGTAAGTACAACGCTTGGAAACATATATATGAACTCCTCATCAGAGTTCTAACGTTTGCTACCACCGTGGTAGAACTCTGGAAAGTGTCTTCGTCAAAAAAAATTGTATTAAAAAATAACATCGATGGACGAACAAAACTGTCTCTTGGTTAGAGAGCTGTCACGCCACTGTATTTTTGACAACAACTCGTATAACAACGCTGAGTTGACAATGATATTAATATTACAGTAGTTCAGAACTTTGTATATGGAACAACAAGATTGGTTCTCTGTCAAAACAAGCAGGTAGCTACAATAAAAAATTATGTTAAAAAAAACTGCTTCTGTGAAAGGTCTCAAGATGGTGCCACCATCGTTTGCAATCTTGAGACTACTCCTCAAGTATATATACAAAGGTTCGCAACATGAATGTAACGAACCTCAGACATATAACAACCCTGGTGACTGGACGAATACAAAGTCTGAAATATCTTTAAAGGCGAAATAAATTTTCTACGTGCATAGTTGGTCTGAATTGATTTTGTATAATTTCTGATTTAAAAAAAAAAAAAAAACGGTTTCTACGGCTCTATGCGGCACACAAACAAAGAATCCTCCACAAATCCTTGACACGTAAGGGACTTCCCACCATGTCAGCTTGTAAACATGTTATCACAACAAAGCCAACATGACATCGGTCAATAACACTTTAAGTACGGTTCGTTGGAAACATGAAATATCTCGAAAAAAGTATCAAGTGACATCTAATCAATGGACGATGCTTCTGTCATTCATAAATAATAATAAAACTACTGCCAAACAGGTCATTCGTCATACTTGTCGCCCCAAGTGCCGTTTTATCTACAAATCTATGAGCTTGCCAATGATATCATTTCTCCAAGCATTTTGTTAAGGACAAATAAGAACTTTGTGAGGTTCAAAGAACCTTGTCTTGTCAATGAAAATGAAATCATGAAATCAGCATGAAGAAAACAAATGTTATCATAAATATTACATGACATTAGGTTTACGATTTTGACAGCAACTCTTGACTAATTGACTTTGAGTTGGATAAAATGTTGTCATTCACTATTTTCCAGTTTTCTAGATTAGTATCAATTTAAGGACACCTACCTACTCATAAGTAGGTCAGAAGAATACAGAATGAAGGTGCCAAATTGACTAACCCGAACAAATGTGAACGTATAATTTATATTTTTGTGGCGACTTCTGCAGAAAACTTTTGCTTTTTTCTCAAATCCAACTAAGCAAAACAAAAAACTGTGCCATGAAGAAAGTCAACGTCAACAGAAACGTTCCGGTCGATAACGAGAGCAGAAAAAAATGCATCTGGAAGCGTTATGCGAATTCAGTGGATGTAACCTCCAGTAATTGAATTGAAGCCAATTTTTTGTGGAACACACCGAGAGTTAAAGGAAAAACGAATGAAATCAAGGAGAAGCAAATTGATAAAAAATATAAAAGTGGGTGTTGGCTGCCAAAGGATAAAGATTGCATCACGACATCCGTGAAGATGTTTACATTTGATGTTTTTTTTTGGATCGAACTGTTTTCACTGACCCATAATTGAAAACTTGTTTACCAGAGCAGTAACATTAGAATAATATTAGAATTGATCCAACTAAGTTCACTACTTGGAACAAGGATAATAGTATTTAGACCATGGTATTCCAATTACGATTGAGTTCGTTGAATTTGAACATTATTTTGAGCTACTTGGGCATGTTATAAGATTAAGTTAAGCCCACAAATAAAGCCGTGACACAGAGATAAGAAAGGGAAACCAGAGTGACAGTTTAGTGCAGTCTTATATACAAGCTTTCTGGTATAATTCGGTTCAAGGCAATAGATCGTAAATTATTAAGCCTTGTTGTCTCTGCCTACTGTTTACATGTTTTGTGTAACATACATACACACATGTGAATAGAAATGTAACGATGGTGTAAGCGTTTAAGCAGCACCATGTAGATGTCACAGAATTAATTGTGACAAAAGTAATTAATATTTATTTAACTTAACTACTCTGGGAATTAGTGTGCTTTTGAGGCAGTGTACACACATTTTTGTTGTCGAGATGTGCGGGTGGGAAGTAGGTACACTCTCAGCTTATGATGGTTATAATTTTTCAACAAAGTCAAACAAAAATGTTGATGATAAAAACAAAAAGTTGACAGTGGAAAGATGATGGGAATGTGTCTGGCAGAACATGTTTTCAATTGGTGAGAGCTACAGTTTCACATACGTCACGTATGAATGGGACTGTGAAATTAAAAGACTTTTTTATTTAGTTCTGGAAACAGAAGTTTAAATAGTCTTGTCAAGTTTGAATTGACAAGTAATCCAATACCCTTAGGTTGGATTGTACCTATATTCTGCACTTTAAGAGGCAGCGGCGCGGCGGATCGACAGACAACCCAACCTTAAGAAAAGTGGCGAAAACTTACATGATTATTTTCCTGTCTGTCTATCTGAAAAAAAGAAGGTTTCTGGAAAGACAGCCTTTAATGAACAGGTCAGACAGGAGCAGCAGAATTCATCCTCCATGGGGTAAGCTATGACCTGGCAGAGGGACTTACGGTGACTCCTGCCAGGAGGCTTAGAGAGCTATCCGATTACGAAACCTTTTTTACAGAAGGCCCTCCAATGGTTGATTAGTCGAAGCGGAGTAGGCTCTTACTACTAATTACCTCCAACTTCCAACGAACGACGTTGATTTTTCTTAGAATCAACGGTAGCGTCCTATTTTCCAGTTAGGCTAAGCTACTTTGTTTACACCTTATATGAGCTACTCAGACGTTTTCTGAGCACCGCACCGGCCTATAAGGAGTGGTTTAGCCGACCTTTTCGCTTGGAGCCTGTTCTCCGAGGTAACTGCCCGCCAGGAGTAGGATGTAGTTATAGAACGACGAGAAGCCTTGGACACGAACGGATCTGCTGATGACGAACCCTGTAAACGAAATAATGACAATGAATTTCGGAACAGCTTGTGGAATGTTAGGTCCCTTAATAGATCACGTGCAGCTGGACAACTAGTGGAGGCCCTCGACTGCTAAAAGGCGAAGATAACTGCCATCGAAGAAATTAGGTGGGAAGGGCCGCGCAAGAGAACATTGACGAACTAGAAATTTGGATCCGCACTTGGAGGCAGACTCAGGCAGAATGTATTGAGTAATTACTGCGTCAACGAGCCTCTCACCACAATCTGTATAAAGGCTGAATTCGCCAACTTAAACCTGATCTGTTAGAATGCCACCACGAAAGATAAGGACAATACCACCAAAGATACTGTCTACAAGTTCCTTGAAAAAATCTACGAACAAATCCCAAGCTACGATATTAAAATTGTCATTGGTGATTTAAATACAAAGCTGGGTAACGAAGACATTTTTGGAACCACATTTGGAAAGCATACCCTGTACGACAACACGTCCGGTAACGGATTCAGGCCAATCGATTTTGCTGCGGAACAAAATGTTGTCATAGCTAGAAATAGTTTCCCTCTTCTCAATATTCACAAAGGGACATCGGAATCTTCAGATTAATCTACCGGCAACCAGATTGACAATCTTAAGGTTTTATGCATGTCCGAACGTTCTGAGGGGCCAACATTAACTCTGACCACTGCCTGGTAGTACCCAATGCACGGATGTGGATATCCAGACCTTCGCCAACACAGAGAAATACTGTGAGAAAGTTCAACTTCAAACGACTTCAATCGCAAGAGATTTTCAGGTCTCTTTCCGATCGCTTCTCGAATACCCATTTAAGAAGTCCTACGCCGGCCGCCACCGCCGCCGCCGGCAGCAAGCATAGAGAACCAGTGGTAGCATTTTCAAGGAGCCATCAGAGAGGCCGCCTGTGAAGTAATGGGTTTCAATAAGCCCCCGAAACGAAATCCCTGGTTTTATGATGAATGCTGGCAATCACATCCAACTAAATAGAAAGCATATAAAGCGGCCCTGCACAGGAGAACTAGAGCTGCCAATGAGCTCTACAAACGGAAAAGAACGGAGGAACATCAGCTTCTCAGGAGAAAAAAGAGGTAGCACGAGAAAGGAGTGATCGAGGAATCAAAGAGATATGGTTTGGAGATTTTATCAGAGTGTAAAAGGAACATCGGAACAAGGAGTTAAAAACCAAGCACTAAAGTCGTAAAGACAAGCGATGCTGAGAATTTGGAGGAAACATTTCTGAAATCTCTATGATGACGGTTATGAAACAAATTCCGCCCAAAGGCAGATTGCACCATTCAACGCAAACCTTTCCGTCTCCCTAAGCTGACTGAAGTAAAGGAAGTCAATAAAACTGCTGAAGATGACGTGACGGCTGAGCTATTTAAGCAGCAGGAGATTTTCTTGTTGAAAGAGCTCATCTGCCGAATATAGTCGGATGAAAGTATGTCCTCAGAATGCTGCCGCAGCATTGTATTCCTGAAAAAGGGAGACCCTCTGAACTACTTCAGTTACAGAGAAATCGGCCTTCTTAACATCGCCTACAAGATCTTCTCTGTCGTAATATGTGAACGTCTGAAGCCTTTCGTCAACAATCGTATGGGTCGTTATCAGTGTGGCTTTAGACCAGGGAACTCCACCGTCGACCAAATATCCACATTACGGTAGATTTTGGTAAACAAAAACACAGGAACATCAAATCGATATAAATGCATCACCTATATTTATCGATTTCAAGGCCTCAGTATCTACAGTATCGAGACGAGCTGTATAGCTCTATCGTCCTGAATGACGGTTTGCAAAAAATTGTTACAAAGTTCGTAGTTAAAACACCGCCTCTTGTCGCTGTAACTCATCCCGCCAATTCGTGCGGTATATTTAAACGCTCCCTTAAGCACTATTCACATGAGCACGACCAACGAACGACGAATGAATGAAGAAAAGTGATTTTAGATACGTTTGGAGCCGTATTTCCTTACAAATTGTCAACAAAACGATAAAAAGTGTAGTTTATGTTTGATTTGCGATGCACAAATTAAATTTTTAATTTCAAATGTTAATAAATTTGAGAAAACAAATTTATTCGTCGCGAAAAGAATTGTATTTGATACGAACTGCCAAACTCTATTCGCGTTCCACATCATCCACACTCCCAACGAACAAAATATTCGCGCGCGTCTAACCTCAAAAATCATTCTTGCTTTGTGTTTTGGTTGTTCATTCGCGACGAATTAAAAACTCTCATGTGAAAGAAATGTCAAAATCGACGAATTTTCGTTCATTCGTTGGTCGTCGTTCGTGCTCATGTGAATAGTGCTTTAGATATGTTTCGAAAGAAACTGGCAGTCAGTTTTCAGTAACAATCTGTAGTCTGTACAAGGATTTTCATAGAATAAGAAACCGGGAATTGATATCTGTTTTGTGTTTGAATCTCTTTTTTTGGAAAATAAAAACTAAAATTATTGTACCCTCGATGGAAACAAAAACAATAAATCAAAATCAACATAACAGATTGTTCTTTTTCACTTTATCCTTAGTTCTCTGTCATATCCTTCACTTTGTTGCAGAAACAAGAGGATACCCGAACCCACATCGTAATTTTTCTTTAAGGTACAAGGTTCAACCTTCCGAGTTCAAGTCCTTTCTTTTGTAGTTTTTTTTTTTTTTTTTTGTTTAACCATCTGAAGCTTCTCCATCATAGTGAAATATCGAAATTCTCTTTGCAGCGTCATTATGATCCGAGCTCTGTATGCGTGTAAGGTAAGTGTTTGTGAGTTTGTGCAGTCACTTTAGTTGTTGTAATGGAGGTTTCGTCTTTGTTTCGTCCTTGTCACTGTTTCATGCAAATCCTGTATCCTCCTTGTTCTTTTTTTTACATAAGCTGCACATCCAATTGTGTTGACAACGTACCTATACATACAAAACGTACGTAAGAAACTGAATGAAACCTTTACAGCATGCAATTTTAAAAACTTTTTAATTCTTTGAAAAGTTTAAATTTCATCAAGCTTCTTTTGCTAACCTGCTACACGAGGATTCCTCTGCCACATTCTTGTTTGGATTAATTTGGTTTTTTTTTTTTTTGTGTTTGTAATAGTAACACAGACGCAAAAATAAGAAGAAAAATGCAGTTTTTTTTATGCATTTTGCTGAAAAGGATTTATGTAGGATGTAATTCCGTTCATGACAATGTTATGGCATTTGCTTACTTCCGTTTGCCATTTTGTTCATTTTAGAAAAAGAAAGTGCGGATTATCTTGAACGTAGTTTTGTGATGACAAAAATCGGAGAAAATTTAAATTAGTTGTGTGATGAAAAATTAAATACATTTTGTAGATTTGTGTAAGAGTGTTGCTCTGTTTTTTATTAATTTATGCAGAGAATGCAGACTTAGATAGACAAGGGATTCGGTGGATTAAGAAAAGAATAGTTCTAATTAAAACAACAAATTATGCTAATTATTTTTCTTGTACGAATATGGCGCATATAACCGCCATCCAGGAAATGCGATGGTATAGACCGGTCAAAAGAATGAAAAACTGCGATACCTACTATTGCGACTGCTTTAGACAACAGAGTCTAATTGTATGCCGTTTTGTCCTTAGAGGCAGGCCTAGCCAGCATGTCTTAAACTTCAAACTTCAAATCTGTCAACGAGAGCCTCACTAGAATCCGCATCAAGACTAAATTTGGCAACATAAGTAACATTATTTGCTCACGACCCCACAGAAGAGAAAGATGATGACACGATGACGCAAGGCACTCTTCAAGCAACATCGTTCTCACATTCAATGGGCCAATATTGACTCATACCACTACCCCGTCTTAGCCAAGGCAGTACAACGGATATCTCGACCAAAGCCAAAATCAGGAAGTGTTAGCAGAAATTATGACGTCGGACGAATACAATCGGAAGAGACCGCCATATTCTCCTCCGATCGAGTGTCAAGTAACCTCGTGAGAAGTTTGCTACAGCCAACATCGACTATTGAGAAAAATGACAGAGTTACCAGGAAGCCATTAAGGATGCTGCCTCAGAATGTAGGCAGGTTCATGCAGCCAAGCAAGAAGCATATAAGCCTGCGCTGCACAGAAGGACGAGAGCGGCTTGGAAGCTTTACAAGCACCAAAGGAGAACAAGAAAAAGAGAAATCCTGAAAAGCGATCGATCGAGGATGTTGAGAGACTAAAAAACAGAATTGACGTTCGGACGTCTTACCAAGAGGTAAAAAGAATGAATTCAAGGTTACCAAGCACGAACTGAAGCCTGTGAAGACTTTCGGGGAAATATCGTAGTACAGCCATTTGGAAAATTCAAACTCAAGGTTTTGTAGAACATGATTCTATGTGACAGTTTTCAAAAACGGCTGATAGTGTCCCCGTCCCCACAAAAGGTTGTTGTCGAAATTTCAGGTAGGTGTCGTAGTTGTGTCTCGATCGCTAGTATAAGCAGCAGTGTCCGCGGATTATAGAATCATGGAAAAAGAACAATGTTGGTTCCGTTCTTGCTTTTGAAAACGAAAACACGCAGCGATACCAAAGGAACTCCGACCGTTAACGAGTCTCAACGTGGTCGCACCTCGGTTTATAATAAATTACATCGAGGTGCCCCAGAAACAGTTTCCACGGAGGATAAGGTGCCAAAAATCCACGATCTCAAATTGGCAGACAACCGGCCCCGATAGCGAGATTTCTGAGACAAAGGGCACTTTCAAAGATCACATGGTTCATATCCCTCAATGGAATTCTGGACACGAGAAAGCTATCGGCTGTCACACCGCTGCAGAGCTCAGTGTTTGGAGCTTTTTAAGAGCAATCCGGAGTAGTTTCCGTGTGGTTTCTTGACATTTAACGAAACATGGATCGACTGGTAGACGCAGGAGATCAATGAGTCAAAGCAGTCGACTTTAACCAGCGAAGAAGGCAAAGACTGTATACCATCGACGGAAAAAGTTATGACCACCGTTTTCTGGGATTCACAAGGAGTTATCCAAATATACTACTTGGAGAAGGGGAAAACCGTACAGGGCTGTACTATGATGAATTAAGGGGCCAATAATTGACGAAAAGAATACTACACTTATCCATGAAAAAGTGCTCTCCCACCTTGATAATGCACCGGCTCACACGTCCGCCAACTTACTTACTTACTTATGGTATCGCTACAGCCCAGGTCGGACAAGGGCATCATCCAACAATCGTCTCCAGCAAGCTTGGTCCCTAGCCAGCTGTCTCCAGTTTCGCACGTCAAGTTGGTCTACCAACTGTGTGCTCCACCTGAGAGCGGTCTTCCTCTTCTGCGAGGTCCTTTCGGGTTGGATTCGAAGACTCTACGAGTCGGAGCATTACTTTCCATTCGCTCTACATAACCCAACCATTTAAGTCGTTGGACCTTAACTTTTCTAGCTAGGCAAGTGTCGCTGAACAGCTCTTACAGAACTTGATTGAATCTTCGTCTCCATTTTCCATTTATGCAGACTGGAATAAAAACTACTCGAAGAATATTTTTCTGGAAGCAGCCCAAAGCGTTTTCATCGGATGTTGTCATGGTCCATGTCTCTGCACCATACATTAGGACCGGGATGATAAGGGTCTTAAACAATGACGCTTTAGTTGCTCGAGAGAGGACTTTACTAGTCAATTGCCTTCTAAGTCAATAGAAGCAGCGATTGGCAAGAGTTATTCTTCTTTTGATTTGAGCGCTGGTGTTATTGTCTGAGTTTATAGCGGACAAGATCCTGTAGGCGATGCTAAGAGACTTATACCTCTGTAGTTGGTGCAGTTCAGGGGATTTCCTTTCTTCACGATCAGGCATACGTTTCTGAGGTTCCATTTGTTGGGTATGCTTTCTGCGATGAGCTTATGATGTCGATGTCTGAATTTTGGATCCCGAACAAACTGATCCAGCTGTGCCGCATGACGCTCAACAATACGCAGTGCAGTGCGCAAATAGGTAACAGCTCATCCAATTTATTCCAAACATGCGAAGGGTTTAGACAAGGAGATGTGGAGATGTGTTATCATGTGACTTCTTCAATATAGTCCTGGAGCAGAAAGTGCGCAAGACAGGTGTAAGCACGGAAAACACTATCTTCACCAAGTCCACCTAGCTCCTAGGCTATGCGGACGACATTGACATCATCAGTCGATCCAAGAGAGCTGTACTTGAGGCCTTTACAGTGATTAAAGAACAGGCGAAACTCGTTGGTCTTGAAGTGAATGAGAAAAAAAAAATTGAGTACATGCTATTAACAAATAAAGCAACATCTGTCCACCGCCTAGGACAAAACGTCACTGTTGGTAGCAGCAATTTCGAGGTACTTAAGGAGTTCATCTACCTTGGAACAAACATCAATCCCACAAATGACACATTAGTGGAGATCCAAAGAAGAATTACCCTAGCAAACCGCTGCTGCTTCGGGTTGGCCAAACAACTTGGTTCAAAACTCCTCACTCGAAAGACAAAGTGTCTGCTATACAAAACTATGATTTTACCAGTCTTACTTTACGGCGCCGACTGTTACGAATGAAAAATTCTTCGACGGATTTTCAGTCCCGTATGTGACGATGGCGAATGGAAAAGAAGGTTCAACCGAGAACTGTATGAGCTGTACCAAGACGAGGATGTAGCCCAGAAGGCCAAGAAAAGATGACTACTCGGCCACATCGAGCGAATGGACGACAACGCTCCAGCTAAGAAAGTCTTCTCATCCCAGCCCCCAGATTCGAAACGACAAGGAAAACCAAACCTAGGGTACAAGGACCAAGTGACTGCGGATGCCAGAGCGCTTGGTTTCGGCCACTGGAGAGTGCATGCGAGAGACCGTTCACAATGGAAGGCTGCAGTATCTCAGGCTGATATCCTTAATGTATTGTGAGCCAGATAAGTAAGTAAGTATACTGACGTTGGCTCCAAGACGTCGATGTTGGTTGTCCTTTCTTGTTAACAGCATTAACTTGGTCTTGCCCTCGTTAACCGCTAGGCCCAGACTATTGAAATATTGTGCCACTGGTGTTGACGTTGGAGTTTTGCACAATCTTTTCAAGAATGATGTTGAAAAAATCGCACGACATCCGTTAGATTTTTTTTCGACCATGATGAAACAGCGTGAGTTTTCCATTGACATCTTACACAGACGGACGAGTTTTTCAGGGATGCCAAAACTAGACATTGCTTTATATAGTTGGTCTCTATAGACGCTGTCATACACGGCCTTGAATTCGATAAAAAGGTGGTAGGTATCGATTTGAAGTTCCTGGGTCTTCTCCAAGATCTGTCGCAGTTGTATCATCTGCAGCAGCTTTGTACAGTTCGGTGGCTAGGTCGTCTACTCCAGCGGAATTGTTCGAATCGATAGATATCGCTATCTTCACTTCGTCAATATCGGGTGTGTGGAATTGGTGACCTGCTTCACCCAAATTGAATGGTTCTGTAAAGCTGGCGGAATTTTGCTCGTCATCGCCGTCATACAGCTTGGAAAAGTGGTCTTTCCATATCCTCAACGGGTTTAATTCCAAAAAAGTATCTTGAACTCTTAATTTGAATTGAATTACTCAAACATTTCCGTGATAAAAAAGATTAATATACTCGACTTTTATTTATGTTTATAAATAGTGTATTTTTATCTGACACCTCGATTGTAAACAATATCAACATTTGTGTTTGTATTCAAACGGTCGATATGATTAGTTTATCTCTATGTGATTCGCAGAAGGCCGAATAGCTACGTTTGGCGCAAAAATGTGCTTCATTTGCTTCATTTCAAACTGCCCGGGTGTTCAATTCGTAATCAATCATAAAAACAGACCTTAAATGGTCGATACTTTCACTCAGTGTAGGTGAATATTCTAGTCAGTAAGACACTTCATAAAGAAAAAAATAAAAAAAAAAACTTACAGAATTTTTCATCTTCTTTTTTGTCTTCCATTCGAAGGTCAGCATTCAGGAAGACAAGTGTTTTAACGACGAGTTTTCGCAGTAGGCTTCGGAAGCCCAGATTTCCAAAACAGTATCCAGATCTGTTTAGAGAAGCTTTATTCACGATTTTCATTCACTCAAAATTTCACTTTTCGATATTTAAAAATTCAAATTAAAATGAAAGCCAGTCCCAGGTGGACAGAAAGCAGCAAAAAAACGATTTGCTTTAACCGTACTCGCAGCAAACTTATCTCGCGAAGTATAGATAAAGAACTGCTCACAATTCGGTTTGTTTTCGTTTTTTTGAACAATTATAATTATTATTTTCGAGCGATGAATTGTTTCTTTATTTGTTTTGTAAAACAACAAAACTGAGGGAATATATCAGCAAAATAACCGTGTGTCTGATATCTTTCACGAGATCCTCGTTATCATTTTATGATGGAAGAAACCAACCTTCCAACAGAAAAAAAAAATGGGTATTGGTTTGGTGGTGTGATTAAAGCTTTTCAGAGATATTGTCACTGATAAATCTTTATGTTGGGGAGAGAAAGAGTAGATTTTGGACGAATTTATTCATATTTTTTTTTTGTTTTAAGATTTTTAAGCAAATAAACGAGGAGTGAATGATGAATTATGGATTTGGATTTCTTGGCGATGTGATGCAATATGTACGAAATTTTATGATAATTTGTGGAAGAGGATGACTCAAGGTGATAAGGTGTTGTTACACACACAGCGTTTGTTTTTACAATTAAGAACACTGCTCAAGTTCTCGTAATATGTAATTGGGTAAGGATGAATATTGAATGTTTAATTTTGTTTAACCAAATGTTCGAAAAAGGACACCAGCTTATGGAATGACTGCGGGATTGCTAGCAAAATAAAACTAGCAACATTTTAGATTAGAGCAAGATATACAAAACTTTTTCACGCTTTGTATACCCTTATTATGCCATAGACACAGTGAGTGCTTTAGGAAAGAGGGAAGGGGTTGGAGAGAAGGTGTATGTGTATATTGGTCTTAAATTCCTGAACACTGTAATGATCGGGAAAGGCAGAATGTGGAAAAGAGTTTCACATTCTCTATACTTAAGAGTACGTCCGAAGTTGGGCTCGAGGGTAAACTGATAGGCATTCCTGGAAGCGCGGGTATTACTGTTGAATTGTTTAAGGGGTGGAATGCAACTGGCTATTTCACTAGAGCAATTACCGTAGAAGCAAAGGTAAAACAAGAGACACGAAATGTTACGACGAGGCGGCGCGCGCAGCGTTCCAATGAAGTGAATGAGTTAGTGATGTCTCTGTCACCAATCATTCTTACTGCTCTTTTTTTGTAAACAATCCAAGAGGCTTAAGTATGTTGATAGAGCACCAGCCCAAAGATGGAAATTTTACTCAAGCGGACGGATACTGGACGGATATAAGTCTTATAGATAATAGCCCGATCAGACGGGGAGAAAAATTTCTTGCACCGTCTTAAGAAACCCAAACAACTTGCGGCATTTTTGACGGCATCGAGTATGTGCTCGTCCTACAAGAGGTGGTCAATGATACACATACCGAGAATCTCGAGATGTTCGGTTTCACAGATGCATGTGCCACTCAGGGACAGTGGCAAAGGGGGTATATCTCGCTTGAACGATACAGGACAGCATTGAGTTTCCGAAGCATAAGACTCGACACGATTTTGTATTCTTCATTGTACAATGCTGTTAAGGTAAGAGTTTAATAAGCTTATCATAGTTCCATAGTTCCACATCTGAAGAGGAGGGATGTGAGTCTGGAAACGAATATGAAAAGCTTAGGATAATATCGTCAGCGAAATAATTGATTGGATTAGAAGTAAGAGACAAGAGATCATTAAAGAAAACGAGGAAGAGGGTCGGTGACAAAACGGAACCCTGGGGCACACCAGCATTTATATTGTGGGTTTCAGACTTGAATCCGTCCAATGCTACTTGTATTGAACGGTTCGAAAGAAAGTTTTTAATCCAACGAAGTAGGGATTCATCGATACCGAAGGCACGCATTTTCGATAACAGAACAAGATGCCAAGCTATATCAATTGTTTTTGAAATATCAAGTGCAACAATCTTACTTTCTCCGAAACGATGTAAAGACTTATCCACTGTTCGGTGAGATAAACCATCAGATCACCAGTGGACCTGTTGCTGCGAAAGCCGTACTGCCGGTCATTAAGAAGCTTTCGGTCTTCGAGATATTTCTTGAGCTGATAGTTTATCAGCGTTTCCAAGACCTTAAAAAGAAGGGACGAAAGTGCAATCGGACGATAATTGGAGGGAGAAGAAGATTCGCTTTTTTTTTGAAAAGGCTGGACAAATGCTGTTTTCCTATTGCTCGGAATGAGCCCAGAAGAGTAGGATAGATGGAAAAGCTTACGCAAGGGTTTTGCCAGTGCGGAAGAACACCTCTTCAGAATAATAGCGGGGATACCATCCGGATCAGCGGATTTATGTATGTTGAGATCCTTTAAGACTCTCGCCACAGCTCGAGTGCGAAAGAAGATTTGTCTCATGGAATCGTTGACACGCTCAAAAACAGGCGGAGTCATGACACTCTCTGGCTGCAAGGAGTTGGCGGCCAACTGCCTTGCAAAAAGGTTAGCTTTCGCGAGAGAGCTAACAACTGGAGTGTCATTGTTAAGGAGCGTAGGAATCGAGGAAGAAGAAGAATTCTTCATATTTTTTTACAAATGACCAAAAATTCTTACTGCCTTTGGGACATTGCAGTATTTTTTGCCTTAATTTTTGGTCATGTAAACATTTGGTCCGACGAATATGGGCATTGCAGGCCTTCCTGGCTTGTTTAAACTTGTTCCGGTTTTCCTCAGTTGGGTTGGCTCTAAAACACCGGAACTTTTTTCCCTGATAATCTCCTTGCAGCTTAGATCAATCCATGACTTTTACTTGGGTTTCATGCTCTTAACCCTATTCGGGAAAAAAGTTTTCATTCCCAAAATAATCATATTAGTAATCATATCTGCACTGGAGTCTACGTCACTATCGAGGAAGCATAGTGACCAGTTAAAGATCCGGAAAAAGTTGTTGAGACCGTCCCAGTTGGCTTTCTCGTATTGCCACACGGTTCCCTTCGGAGCTCTTTCTCTAACTGGATTAGCTTGCCACGAGAAATTTGCAGATATAATACTATGGTCTGATCTGCCTAGAGGCGTTAATACACTGATAGTGTATTTATCAGGGTCAGACCTAAGAAACAAGTCAAGAGTATTTTCCGCTTGGCCATTAATGTCCGATATTCGAGTGGGCTCGGTTACAAGCTGAGTAAGGTGGTTAAACTCAGCAAAGATTTCAGCACACATTCCTTTGGTTGTTGTCTGGCCCGAATGTGAATGTGAATGTGAATGTGAATCCCAGAACCTTTCTGGCCGTTGTGGCAGTCTTCGCCTTTGTCGGAGCAATTTCGCCGGCTGAACTCTACTGTTTCGACTGTTCCTTCTCCTTCGGATTGTGGTTAATCAACGTCAAACACTAATCTTAAGCGGTCTCACAGTCACACTTGTTATGTGAAGTGAGCAAACGCTGTAGCGTTGACAGCTTCTTCTTGCTTGAAATTTTGTTTGGAAAAAAAAACACACTTAATGTACGTGTCGTAGTGGTTTTGTGCGTTGGCTTCTACGCAGAAAGTGAAAGTTCGAATCTGACTCGCGCCTTCCAAGTTCTTATTTCATTTTTCACGATTATTTCCTCTTGCGAAGAACTGTTTTTATTTCATCTTTCACGGGCATTGCCTCTTGCGAAGAACTGACAAATCTTTCAAGAGTATCAATCTATCATGGAAAAGTGCTTCTCAACTTTACCGTTCGGAATCAGCGTTAAATTGTAGATCCCTTCGATTCTTCACACGCACCCAGAGAATTGTTGATGAGAATAAGCCACTTAGGCCTACTTCAAGCGCTGTCGCACCACTCTATTTATTTATTTTTTAATCGAAGAAGAAGAGCCACCGTACAAAACATTCAAACACTCTTGGGTTACACTAAGCGATTTCCCTTACAAATACATTCTTCTAAAATCTGTCTACTGCAATTTACTACACGATAATAAATTGCTCTTACCATACTGGCATCAAGCGGCGATGCTAACTGCTTTTCGGTTCCCCATATAGTAAGATCTGTTGCTACCAGTTAATCAATCCGTTGAAAACCTTACAGCATAGCCCCAATGCAATACAGTTTCGGTACATAAAGAATTTGAAATAAAAAAAAACATGTACCTATACAAAAAAGTGTGAAGAGGGGTTAAGGCACATAAATCGAACCAAGCAAGAAATCAAAAATACTTTCTTTATTATTTCGGTTATTAATACTATGCCTAGTTTTGGCATCGCTGCCAAAGTTCGTTTGTTTGTGCAAAATGACGATGGAGAACTCACGCTGCTCCATAAAGGTTGGCAACGAGCTTACGGAATCTTTCGACATCAAAAGAGAATTCAGACATGGCGATGCACTGTCGTGCGATTTCCTTAACATTGTTCTTGAGAAGATAGTGCAGAACTCCAACGTCAACACCAGAGGCACTATCTTCCAAAAGTCAGTCTGGAAGAACACAACGTGGTGTCAATGGCGCCTTTGTGAGAATTGAGACAGAAGCGGCAAAAATGGGTTTAGCGGTAAATGAGGGAAAAACGAAGTATAATGCTGTCTTCGAGGAAGGACACCCAACACCGACGGCTCGGGCAGAACGTCACAATAGACGCATACAACTTCGTGGTAGTATAGAAGTTTGTCTACCTAGGCACCGCTATAAATACATGCAATAACACGAGCGCCGAGATCAGACGAAGAATAACTCTTGCTTATCACTGTTTCTTTGAGCTAAGAAAGCAATTGAGTGGAAAAGCCTCCTCTCGAGCAACTAAGATAAAATTATACAACACCCTCATCATCCCAGTCCTGCTGTATGGTGCAGTAGCATGGACCTTGACAAAATCGGATGAAAGTGCCTTACGCTGTTTCAGGAGGAAAGTTCTTCGGGTCATCTTTGGCCCCGTGTGAATGGCGAAGAAGATATAACGGCAAACTTTACGGGTTGTACAACGACATAGACCAAGTCAGAAGGGTCAAGGTCCAGAGACTCAGATGGCTCGGTCATTTAGAGTGGATGAACGTCAATGATCCGGCCTGGAAAGCCGTTGACACTATTCCCGAGGGACATAGGAGGAGAGCAAGACCGCGACTCAGGTGCCGCACTCAAGTGGAAGATGACCTCAACCAACATGGAGTGCAAAACTGGAGACAGCTAGGGACCAAGCTGGCTGGCGAAGACTGTTGATTGAGGCCCAAATCCACAACGGACTGTAGCGCCACCTTAAGTAAGTAAGCAAGTATTGATAATAAAATATCAGCGTTCTATCTATAACTATGTAATTTTATCGGACCGTTTATCAGCGATGATAGCATGTCGCCTTTGTTTCACAAAATTTCTTCAGTTGCCGTTGTCTCTCTTTAAAATAACCTAGTGTCAAACTATTTCTTGTCATTTAACGATATATTAGGATTAGAATTAACAACTTAAGAGATGTTCGCACTTAGATTATTAAATAGTGTTTCTTTCCTACGAATGCCAACAACACCGGCACCAAATGCTCACAACATTACAATGGTCTTGTGCCAAGAAATTCCATGTGCAAAGAATTTCGATCAAATAAGATGAAATTCCAATGAACTATGGAAACATTTTGAGAGAGCCTCTTTTGTCATTCCGATGAAAACCGATAACGATTTATTGTTTTCCAATTAATCGCCGATAGACATTCTTGAGAATTTTCGATTTTTTTTTTAATCAGAAAACATCCTTTGTATTGAATTAATAGACTTAGACATCTGAGTCCTTCAGTGACAGCACGTGTTCAATATAAAAATTATGTCTTGTATTTTTCAATAGAATGCAGGGAGTTATGAAATATCAATTACACATTTTCTCTCTTTTTACAAACAGAAATGGTTTTTTAACAAAGGAAAATACACAAGTTTTTGAGGAACTAGCAGCTGTAAACAGTGTGTTATGTTCTTAAGGGAAATAAATTCAAAAATGCATTGCAACAGTCCCTTCAATAAATGAAAAAAGGACGAAGCCAATTTGTTTCAAAACACAACAATAAAGTTTCGAGAACATTGCCAAGCCCCCGTCTATAAAAAAAAAATGATTTCCATATTGACACAAAATTACAACTTGATGACATAATAACCTCCCCTGACATTCATATTCATCATACGAACATTTCCATTTCCATTTACTTCAACAACAACAAAACAAATATTATGCGAAAGCCTCCAGGTCAAGAGTGTTGTCACATCTTGTGCAAATATTAGAAAAACTCAAGAGGGTAATGTGCTGAAAGTATTACAAAAATGTAGAACGAACCGAAAATACAAAAAGAAAAAAACTGAAAATAAAAGAAGACCCAACATACCACACATATCGTTTATAAGCGAAACAGAACGAGATGATTAAGGTTGCCTACTTCCTGGAAACATAATAGAAATAACTCAACAACCTCATCGTCGGGTAGATATGTAAGACTAAAATAGAGAGGAATATAATATACTTTAGTGGAGGAAGGTTTTTCTTCTTGTTGTTGTGATGATTGTGCAGAGGGAGCAAGGCTACAGGTTGTCGATGCAATACAATGGGGCGGGCAAACATTAAGATCGATAAATATTTCGTTTAAAGACTTTCATTTTGAAGGTGCTTTAAGTTGTACTTTTAGGGACCTATTGAAGACTGCAAAACAAAAATAGACTTATTTGTCACATCCTAAACTTGCTGACAGAAGTTCGTTGAAGAGTAAACTAATAAAAAAATATGCCGTTTAAGGAAAATAATTGCAAAAAGCACGTATACGCCGTAGTGCACATATTTTCTGTTTGTTTGTTTATTTTGAACTCTGTTGCCTTTTTCGTGAAATTTACCTTTCAAAACCCGAGGGAAATTACCAAATTTGCTGGTTTGTGGTAAGTTGTAACTGTTTACTCGAATGGCCGCAGAAGTGTTAAATTTCCCAAAAGGGTAAATATTTATTTTTCTGAAGAAAATTTTGAAAACATCAAAATGAAGAAGGCAAATGTAGTAAAAAGAGGTTCGTATATTCTGAATTCAACATCGCATTAAGTGTGTAGGCAAACAAAAGTTCAGACTTTTAGGGTAGCTGGTTACCGGTTAAGCGGGTAGCGTGTGTAAGTATTTAGTAGCAGATACCGGGGTAGCGGGTAGTGGGGTAGCGGGTAACAGGGTGCCTGGGTAGCTACCCCTTATGGTAGCGGGTAGACGGTAGTGGAGAAGCGGGGAGAGCGTAGCGGGTGGTATGGTAGCGGGCTACAAAAGTCTAGGTCTTTTTATATCGATTGAGGCAGTACGAAGTCTGTCAGGTCAGCTAGTAATAATGTATAATTTGTAGTACAAATGTGGTAACAAAAAAAAGAATAATAAAAACAGGAATAGTAAAAATTGGACAAGAGATAATAAGATAATAAAATAGAAATATGAAATCAGGATTGCGACGGAGCGTGTTGGGGAGAAGATTTAACTAGGAGATTCTTCAGGGTGGCTTTGGATATATTAAGGTCAAAGAAGGGTGAGTTATTAGCTTAAGTCATCATTCTAGTTAATGCTTCGTTTCGACCATAGTCAGTTCTGTGGAATGGGGTATTTCGAACGAGGGATAGATCTGAGTCCTCGTTAATTTATGAATACAGGAATCTTTGAAAGCTAGTCTGGGCAGTCAAAGGAGCTAGTTGTAAGCTGATAAATGAAAATAACCCCTCGACGGGGTAAGCCTTGACGTGGCGGAGCGGCTTACGGTAACTACTATTATGAAGCTTAGAGCTATGCGATCGCGAAACTTGTTTTCGCAGAAGGGCTTCCCATGGTCGACAGGTTGAAGCGGAGTAGGCTGTTACTACCAATTACCCCACAACGAAGGAGTGTTCTCACCAAGGCACTCCCACCAAGGGACGGCAGCGAATGAATTTCTTCTTTGGAATCAACGGTGGCGTCTCCAGTTCCAGTTAGGCCGAACTACTTGATGAACACCTTTACGGGCTACTTCGACTTATTTGAAGCCCAGGCCGTAAAAGGAGCGGTTTTACCGGCTCTTGCACTTGGAGACTCATCAAGTGCCTGGTACTCCAGGTTGGGGGTTGTGCGTCGGGCCTCGGAAACGGACGGATACACTGATGACAACCCAAACAACACCAGCGCCGAGATCAGACAAAGAATAACCCTTGCTCGCTGTTTCTTTGGGCTAAGAAAGCAATTGAGTGGAAAAGCCCTCTCTAGAGCAACTAAGGTAAAATTGTACAACACACTCATCATCCAAGTCCTGCTGTATGGTGCAGAAGCATGGATCTTGACAAAATCGGATGAAAGTGCCTTAGGCTGTTTCAAGAGGAAAGTCCTTCGGGTCATCTTTGGCCCCGTGTGTATTGCAGGAGAATGGCGAAGAAGATATAACAGCGAACTTTACGGGTTGTACAACGACATGCACTTAGCCAGAAGGGTCTAGGTCCAGAGACTCAGATGGCTCGGTCAATTAGAGTGGATGGACACCAATGCTCCGGCCTGGAAAGCCATCGACACTATTCCCGAGGGACGTAGGAGGAGAGCAAGACCGCGACTCAGGTGGCGCAATCAAGTGGAATAGGACCTCAATCAACTTGGAGTGCAAGACTGGAGACAGCTAGCTAAGGAACGAGCCTCCTTAAGTAAGTAAATAATGATATAGTCAATGTGTGTGTTAAGATTAGATGAAAAATCGAAGTTGGTTCTGTTTATTAAGTCATTGAGTTTAACAAAATAAGCTTTACGGAAATTGAATTTATATATTTATTCAAAACAGCGGTATTGGTATTGATGCTAATATAAGCAAAAGTGATACATATTGGGCGGTGGTACACATCGAGATTCGTGAGAAGATCTTGACTTTCTAATACGCATGTATTATCAGGGTCAGAACTGAACACCAGATTAAGCTGCCTACTCAAAATGTTAAGGGCGATTTTGTTCACTAGAAGTTGAACATAACTTGGGGATTTTTATTGTAAACTTGAGAATTCGATTTTGTTCACTCAAAGTTAACGTTTTCAACTTTCGGTTTTAAACTCGAGAGTTTACAAACTTTTGATTTTCATAACTTCCCGAAAAAGTAGAAGTTAAGAATAAAACTTTTGATTTTATATATTACAAAAAGAAAAATGAACATAAATGTATCGAAGAAATTATTTTGGGAAAATTCGGCATGTTCATCTTCAAAAGAATGTCTGCCAATTGAGAGGCGGGAATATAAAATGTTCCAACGTATTCAATTAAACACGTTGGATGACCGTGACTTTTTGCATCGTTTCCGTCTCTCAAAACGGACGACAATGATGGTGCTAGAAGAAATAAAGGATTCCTTGCCGTGTGATGAGAGGAGGTAAAAGTTTCTCGTTTTGGTTGAAGTGTTTAAGTGAAAAATTTTTCATTTTTCGAAAAAGATCGCGCGAATTACGACCTATCACGCAATTGCTAATCGTATTAAGGTATTATGCGCTCGGAACTTTTCAACTAGCAATCGCATATTTTCCAGGGGTTTGTATTACAAGTAAACACGTTGTGTTGAAACGTGTGTCCAGAGCTCTTGCCAAACTTTCCCCACGGTATATTTATATGCCCCAAACACAAAACGAGCGCTTGAAAGCAGCTAAAGAACGTTTTTGCAGTGTCGAAATTCCCTCGGACAATTGGTGCAATAGATTGCACCCATATTTGGATTAAAATGTTTCATTAAAAATGAAAAATTTCGTAAAGATATTTACTATTATTTTCTTTTGAAAGGGGTCTGCAGTCTGCTCATGATCAGCTAATTTTCAACATGTCGAGTCTAAAGAAACGGTTTGAAGACGGAGAGTTCAAGCATTTTATACAAATACCACATTTCTTGCAACACCATTTCTCAATGTCACATACGCAGTAGAAAACTTGTATAACTGATCACAAATTCGAACTCTCATTTGTGTGGAGCATTCATATAGGGTTTGGTAATAGTGTAATAGATGCTTGTGCCGTTCTCCATAATATTGCGTGATTTTGCTAATATGCTGGCCGCTACAGATGTTCCTTCAGATACGCTTTTGGGACCCGCTTCCGCAACTACTCATTAAGTTCGCGGTCGATTGGTGCGTTCATATTTTCAGCCAATGTTATATAGCTAGATATGATATTTTAAAACTTAATCTTCACATGAAAACTCAATAAATTAGAACTTCAACAACTCGTTTGCTTTTCAAATTAAAAACTGGCATAATTTGTATTGACTGTCACAAATATCCAAGGATATTTTCAAACCTCAAAGTTTTCCAACTTTTGTTTTTTAAACTCGAGAGTTAGGAAAAAAATAGTGAACAAAATAGATTCTTAATTTTTTTTTTAACTCTCGAGTTTAAGTCAACTCTCAAGTTTGTTAACTTGAGAGTTTGCTTCAAGTGTTACACATTTGACAAAGTCCAGAGGATTGAAGGCGAAAACCGTAAAAAACAAAAATCACTTTTTTTGAAAGGAAATGGAAACTGGCCACAGCAAAAATATCCCAGAACATAAGCTGAAATGTTTATAATTCAATTTAAAAAATGTTTTCCTATCGGTCACTAGCTCGTCCACGTGAACAAAAAACTTAGCTAAAAATCAATAAAATAAACAAAAATTCGTCAGCTCTCTCATCAATACACTTTTGGCTCTGTTCGTTTATTTATTTTTTGTTTTTTTCATTTCATTTTAAAAACAAAGTAGTTTTTATAGCTTTGAAGTGGCAAAAATAAAAATGTACCATAAACATCACTCACCTTTTAGTTCCACTTCGGTGAATGGTTTCTTTTTCACAGACTAAAATGAAAACAAATTTAAAAAAATACACAAATTAAATAGAAACAAATTTTCACATCAAGCAAAATAGAGAAAATAGTAAATTTTATTTGAAACAATCGAGGACAAGTAGTGCATTTTCGAGTATACTTACTTTGGGTGTACGTTTCCCCAGCAACGCTGTTCCCAGCATCTGAAAAAAAAATGAGAACAAAAATATATTGCAATTGTTAGAGTTTTTCTTTAAACAAAAACAAAAAAAAAGCTTTGAACTCTCTTTTAAAAGGTCACAAGCATTAACACACACAAAAAGACAGACAGACCAAGCAATTCAGTAACTATGAAGTCATGAAGGATATTGTCGTCAATCATAATTATTCTTTCAAGCAATTTAACATGAGCACATTTTTTATTGCAGAAATTCACATAAATAGACTGCGGAATCTTGAGTACCTAATAAAGGCCAGTGATTTAATCAAAATTTTGTGCAAAGAATCCTGAAAGTTTGGATTTTCATTATACATTTGCAGATGATTTTCGACGTCGGTCGGTCTCAGTCTTTTTCTGTCGTTTCGTCACTTAACGTCAACCAACAGACATTTAATTAATCTTAAATGTTCGTATTACAAAAAATTGAAGGATTCCGAAAGATTGAAGGGGGTAGCGGTCCGTGTTACCATCAACGGACCCATCGGTAGATCCGCATATCATCTGCGGAGAGACATCACTTAAAGTCGCATCATGAGTACACATAGCAGGGTAGTAAGTGGCATTGTTAGTTTATTTTTTTGTGGCGAGGTGAGGTCCGGTGGAGGGGTGCG
This sequence comes from Sphaerophoria rueppellii, assembly GCA_920937365.1. NCBI lineage: Eukaryota > Metazoa > Arthropoda > Insecta > Diptera > Syrphidae > Sphaerophoria > Sphaerophoria rueppellii. The sequence goes on along the minus strand of CAKKXW010000001.1, from coordinate 101,877,500 downwards.
AACCAGCCCTGATCAAAACGAGCGTAGCCGGAGACGCCACGACCCAGTCCACCGGATACTCCATCCTGGTTCCGTCGAGTCATTCTCTCCGGGATCCGGATTCCCAATACCCGTTTCGTAGACCCCCTGTCCTATCGCCCTGCAACAAATGGCAACAATGATTTGTTTGTTGTTTGTTTGTTTGCATCTGTTAGAAGATGGCTTCATGAAGCTTCAATTATAAATAAAAGACAATCCGCGATTTCTATCCGCTTCCCACTACCCCATTACCCGCTATCCCGTTACTCCCCACACCGTTACCACTCTACCGACCACACGCTAGCCACTACCCGCAATCCACTACCCGCTACAGGCTACACTGCTCGCGCTATCCTCTTTCAGCGCTACTAAAGGGCGTTTAAACGCTGTGTACAGTGCCCTTTGTTCTTCGATGACGACTGTCAAAAAATCGTCAAACGAGTTTAAACGTGGTTGCGCGTCCAGGTCCAGGTGCCCCGAAAACGACTACCACAGACCATAACTTTACAAAAATCCACAATCTGGTATTGAAGTTACGGCTATTAAAGCTGTGCAAGATAACCGATACAGGAAAGATTTCAAAATATCACGAAAGTCATTTCCTCTCAAAAGTTTCGGCTTTCATTCAGAAAGCTGTTAGCGTAATGGATGCTGCATTCGTCCCAACCGTGAGACCACTACAGCGCAGTGTTTGACGCTGTTAAAGCACAATCCGTAGTAGTTTCTGTATCGTCTTGATAGTCGGCGAAATATGGATCGACCGGTACACAAAAGAAACCAAGGAATAGTCAAAACAGTGGACTTAGCCGGCGAACATGCTCTGAAGTTGGAAACGAGACTGTAATTGGGTCGGATCTTCGACGGGAAAAGTGATGTCCACCGTTTTCTGGGATTCACAGGGTGTGATCAAAATCGACTACTTGGAGAAGGCGAATTAGTATTTACTATAATGAATTATTGAGGCAGCTCACATCTCCGCCATTGCCACGCTCAAGTTAGTCGAAATGGGCTATTTGTTCTCCACATTTGGCCCCGTGCGATTTCTTTATGTGGAAACTTGCAAAGTCATTCGCCGAGCACAGCTGCGGTCGAATAAAAAGGTTATCGTTGCAACGAACGCCTACTTTACAGAGAAAACGCTATAATCAGCACGCACCAGTGTGGCTTTAGTAGGGCTTCACGATATTCGATAAAAATATCGGTATCGTATCGTATCGTATCGAAAGTCGATATCCAGTACCTGCGATGCCGATATCTATACTATAAACGTGATTATAAAATTGTCAATATTATCGTATTGCCGATAAGCACTGACCGATAAATATCGAATATATCGATATCGATATCGACTGAAAGAATTCTATTTTCGACACTGCGTGCTGAAAGCTCGAATTTTCTTTCAATAGTATTTACTAATACTAGTTTACTTGCAGTAATACACATATGTGATCATTTTTAGGCGTTCTCTCGTTTTTTCGTTGTCGATCGTCTTTTGTAAGATCCCGACTAACATCGATACTGTAGCGAAACGCGTCATTTGTTTCCAAGACATATAAGTAGCGAGTTGATTATTATTTCATAGAATAAGTGGTTGAAAGGTTGTCATCTATAATCATATATGTATATAAATGCGCCTATAAATAAAGTCTGGACGGGGTTGGAGTATCAAGCCTAAACCAGAACACCAGATAACGTGAAAAGGTACACCGTTCTACATTTTTCCCTCAGAACGGTTATGGGCTTGTGGGCTTTCAACAAATGTCGATTAAAAATTGCGGGTGAGACGAGGTAAGCGGCTCCTTTGGTCTATATTTAAATAAAATTAATACTGAAAAGCTTGTGTTTCACTTTTAACCTCGGTATATAGTAATGCAAATTTTTTTTCGATATTTTATCGAGTATCGTACCGTTATCGTATCGAAGTCGATAACGATACGATAAATTTGTCTGAAAATTAACGCCGATATCGATACGATGCGATAAAATAATTGTGTATTCGATACGATACCGATAAAAACGAAAAATATCGGTATTGTATCGTATCGTATCGTGAAGCCCTAGACTTTAGACCAGGCAGAACAACGGTAGACCAAATATTCACACTGAGGCAAATCCTTGAAAAGTCCAACGAATTTTGGGATCCTGAACAAACTGATCCAGCTTGCCAACTCTTCCGCATGACGCCAAACAAAACGCAGTGCAGTGTGCAATTGGGAAACCGCTCATCTGAGTTTTTTCAAACATGCGAAGGGTTTAGACAAGGGCATGCGTTGACAAATGACTTTTTCAACATAGTCCTGGAGCAGATTGCACGCAAGGCAGGTGTGAGCACAGAAAATATTATCTTCAACAATTCCACCTAGCTCCTAGATTATGTGGACGACATAGACATCCTCGGTTGCTCCCAAAGAGCTGTACTTGAGGCATTCATAACTATTGAAGAACAGGCTAAGATCGTTGGGCTTAAAGTGAACAAGGGCAAAGCAAAGTACATGCTATTGCCAAACAAAAGAATATCTGTCTACCGCCTAGGATAGAACGTCACTGTTGTTGTTCGTGGTAGTTAAGGAGTTCAACTAACTTTTGATCAAATATTAATTCCACAAACGACACCTTAGTGGAGATCCGACGAAGTGTTGCCCTAGCGAACCGCTGCTACTTCGGTTTGGCCAAACAACTGGGTTCAAAACTCTTCACTAGAAAGACAAACTGCCTACTATACAAGATTTTGATTTGACGAATCCTGCTCTACGGTGCCGAATGCTGGATGGTAAGGGAAATAATACTGGGCACTTTTAAAAGAAAAATTCTTCGACGGATTTTCAGTGACGTATTCGGCGGTGGCAAATGGAGAAGATGGTTCAACCGTGAACTGTACGACCTGCACCAA
>CAKKXW010000001.1:101786134-101806916 GCA_920937365.1 Sphaerophoria rueppellii | reverse complement strand
ATTTGTCAAAATGCATTTTTGACAGATGACTCCCATCAAATGGGTATTGCTTAGTGCCTTTATTCTTCCCCCACCATGGTCTCGCCGTCTACATTAAGAATGATGTTGCTTATCAATTCTTACCACAGTATAGACGCTTCTCCAACCCTTTTTTCAATTTAATGTGGTTCAAGTTTTCCATAAATAAGCACATCATTCACTACTGTTCTCTTTATCGAAGCCCAAATTTGGACATAGCTTCAACTTCTCGCGAATTTGACGCTCTGTCTGACTCCATTCAAAGAATCGTTATTACAGGCGATTTCAATGTACACAATTTCGCGTGGCTTCTATATTCGGGGCAGACAACACCCGAAGGAATGTGTGCTGAGATCTTTGCTGAGTTTAACCACCATATTCAGCTTGTCACCGAGCCCACTCGAATATCGGACATTAATGGCCAAGCGGAAAATACTCTTGACTTGATCAGACCATAGTATTATATCTGCAAATTTCTCGTGTCAAGCTAATCCAGTTAGAGAAAGAGTTCCGAAGGGAAACGTGTGGCAATACGAGAAAGCCAACTAGGACGGTCTCAACTGGTCACTTTGCTTCCTCGATAGTGACGTAGACTCCACCACAGGAAAACCGAAACAAATTTAAACAAACCAGGAAGGCCTGAAGACCAAATTTTGACATAACCAAAAATTAAGGCAAAAAATACTGCAATATCCCAAATGCAGTAAGAATGCTTGGTCATTTGTAAGAAATATGATGAATTCTTCTTCTTCCTCGGTCCCTACGCTCGTTAACAATGACACTCCAGTTGTTACATCTCTCGCGAAAACTTACCTTTTTGCTAGGCAGTTGGCCACCAACTCTTCGCTGCCAGAGAGTGTCATGACTCCTCCAGTTCTTGAGTGCGTCAATGATTTCAATGGGACAAATCTTCTTCCGTCTTAAAGGATCTCAACATACATAAATCCGCTGGTCTGGATGGTATCCCCGCTATTGTTCTGAAGAGGTGTTCTTCAACGCTGGCAAAACCCTTGCGTGAGCTTTTCCATCTATCCTACTCTTCTGGGCTCGTTCCGAGCAGTTGGAAAACAGCATTTGTGCAGCCAATCACAATAAAAAATAGAATCTTTTCTCCCTATAATTATCGTCCGATTGCACTTACGTCCCTTCTTTCTGAGGTCATGGAAACGCTGATAAACCATCAGCTCAAGAAATATCTCGAAGACCGTAAGCTTCTTAATGGCCGACAGTAAGGCTTTCGCAGCAACAGGTCCACTGGTGATTTGTTGGTTTATCTCACCGAACAGTGGAACAAATCTTTACATCGTTTTGGAGAAAGTAAGATTGCTGCGCTTGATATTTCAAAGGCATTTGATAAAATCTGGCATCTTGCTCTTTTATCGAAATAGCGTGCCTTCGGTATCGATGAATGCCCTCTTCGTTGGATTAGAAACTTTCTTTCGAACCGTTTAATACAAGTTTTATTGGACGGATTCAAGTCTGAAACCCACAATATAAATGCTGGTGTGCCCCAGGGCTCCGACCCTCTTTCTCATTTTTATTAATGATCTCTTGTCTGTAACTTCTAATCCAATAAATTGTTTCGCTGACGATAGCACCCTTAGCTTTTATATTCGTTTCCAGATTCACATCCCTCCTCTTCGAATATGGAACTGCAACTGCAAAACATGATAAGGTCATTAAACCCTGACTTAAACAGCATTGTATTTACAATGTGAATTCAAAAACCGCTTAGAGTTTAATGCTTCTAAAACTCAATGCTGTCTTGTATCGTTGAAGCGAGATATACCCCCTTGCCACTGTCCATTAGTGGCATTTGCATCGATGAGACCGAACATCTCGAGATTCTCGGTATGTGCATCACTGACAACCTCTTGTGGACCTAGAACATACGCGATGTCGCCAAAAATGCCGCAAAATGTTTGGGTTTCTTAAGACGTGCAAGAAATTTTTTCCCAGACGGAGCTATCTCTATATATATAAAAATGGATGTGTGTTTGTTTGTATGTCTCTTATAGACTCCGAAATGGCTCAACAGATATTTGTGAAATTTTCATGGTTGATACTGTTGTATTCAGTGATGATTTCTGTGAAAAAAAAAAATTGGAAAAACCTCATGGAAGAGTGGGAAAACTGGAAAAACCAAATAAAGGTCGGAAATTAGATTTCTTTTGTTTGGAAATTTTTGGTTCAAAACGGGTTTTTGAATGGAAAAATAGAAAGTTCTTGATGTAAAACTCGGAAAACTCATTGGTTTTCAAATGGAAAATTGCATGAAATTGTGGATGCATTGGTTTTCAAGTGGAAAACTGGAAAATTTCATATGGAAAACTGAAAAAATTCAATTGGAAAACTGGAAAATTTAAAAATGGGTTTTCATAGGGAACTCGGAAAACTCATTGGTTTTCAAAGGGAAATTAGAAAATTTGTGATGGGGAACTGGTAAGCAAGAAAAAGAAAAAAAAAAGTTGGAAAAATGGAAATTTGAAATGCAAAAAAAAATTGGTTGCGGGTAATAATTAGCGGGTTTCTGGCTAATGGTGTAACGGTAAGCGTGTAGAAATAATTGCTAGCGAGTAACAGAGTAGTGTCGTAACGGGGTAGCGGATATGGGTAGACGTACTGGGTAGCACAAGGGGATAGTGGCTTAGGTAGTATGGTAGAGGGTTATCCTTATCGATTTATCGATTGAGGCAGTACGAAGCCTGCAGGGTCAGCTAGTTACCTATAAAACTTATATCCGTCTAAAGCTTGAGTACAATTTCCATCTGTGGGCTGGTGCTCCAGCCACTTACTTAAGCCTTTTGGATGAAATACAAAAAAGAGCTTTAAGAATGCTTGGTGATAGAGAGATCACTGACGCATACACTCCTTTAGACCACCATCCGTCGTAACGTAGCGTGTCTCTCCTCTTTCTACCGCTACTTTTACGGTTATTGCTCTTGTGAAACAAACAATGCGCCCGTAATACTCGCGTTCTGAAATGCCCATTAATCTACCCTCGTTCGCCCAACTTCGGACGTATTCTCATGTATAGGGAATCATTTTTAAGCTGCACTACGCGAATGTGGAACTCTCTTCCACACTCTGTCTTTCACAGTCATTACAATGTTCAAGAATTTAAGACCATTGTACACCGACACTTTTCAACCCCTTCCCTTCTTCCTTATGCACTCACTGTGTCTCTGTCATAAAAAAGGGTATAAAAATCCCTTGAGCGGATGCGGATGCAAATTAAAAAAAAAAAACTGGCAAGTTAAAGCGGCGACCCATAGAATCCGTCAGTCAGTGTCAACGTATACCTACGTTACGTTGCTTTCAACGTATTTTTCGGATGTAGCCGTATCATAATATTCATTGTATACTTTACCTATTTCATTTGCCTGTTGTGAAAATTATGGCTGAAACACAAACACGCTTTATTTTTGTCTTCACCTGACGTTTACGAGTGTAGCCATAGGAATTCAACGCACCTCACGTTTCGTACGTAATCTGACTCCAAAAGGAAGTTTTAGTTCAAACATGCTGAGCATTTTATTTGTTTTAGAGCTAAGCAGTTGTAAAAAAGTCAACAAAATGATGATGATGGAGGGAGAATGATGAGATGGGAGACCAAGACGAAGCTAAAACGTGCTTATGTTTCAGTCATTAATCAAAAACCCTACCAATACCTAATTTAAAATTAAAACATTGTGTCAAAATGATTTCTTGAACAAAATTTCGATCACTCATTGCTTTTCCTTGTTCAACCGGGAATTGAATTGACTGCTGTCAAATTCAGTTGTCATCAGATCAATGGCAATGCTATCCGTCGCATCAGTCACATGCGTTTCTGGTGGGACGCGTTCCGTAAGAACATGTGAATTCTATTGAGCTGTCAGTTTAAAAACGTGATGGCAGACAGATTGACGGATTATAAGATCCCAAGTTTTTAAGGGGCACGAATTTGGGAGCTGTTCAAATCAGCTTTTTCTATAAATAAAAAGACAAAAAATAGAAAATTTGAATGTCAAAATAAAAACAGCACTTATGCATTCGATGTTAAACGAAGCCTACAGAAATCTTTCACTTTTTTGACAGCTCCGTCCAGGGCAATGACAAACACGAGAGCGTCGCAGGGTTGGTTACAGCGAACGAACGTGATATTGTAAATGGAAGTGTCAAACTTGTGGGCTTAAAAAGTTGAAAAAGTTTCAACATCTTCGCGCGAATCCATACAAATTTCAGCTGCCATATATGTCGTCCGGCGACTGGCGACGCGACGCATTCTGTTTATCTCTTAAACATCAATAAGCCTATCAGTTGCAATTTGACAGGCACAATCATTTAAATTCTCGTTACAGTATGTATTCATAACGTTCTTCATTAACATTCCACTCGTTTGTTTGGTTCATGTGTACGTCAATTTAGCAAATACTCCAATTTAATGAAGAAAAGATTAAACCCAATAAAAACAACGGAATTAAGGATAAAATAAAAATTGACACGATAATAAACTTTTATTGTATAAATGCGTGACAAGCACTCATATGAACAACACATTTCTATTTGAACGAGCTTTATTTGCTCACAGAAGAATATTATACACAAACACATAAGTATATCCTTGTAAAGGGTACAGTTCAAATGACTACGAATTGCGTTCAATTTGTATCATTCTCTGGTTGTTTGGTTGGTATACGACGACCGACACGGCGCGCCATAAATACATTTTATTTTGACATATGATTGACAATAAACAGCAATATAAGGAATCAGAAACCGCTAATCTGAAATGACGAATGACAAGATGGAGGTAATTTAATCAAAATATTTACGAACGTGAACGATATGACATTTGACGTAAGATTGGGTTTAACAAATCATTTATTTTGAAGGACAAAATTTATCTAGTGATAGGTATTCGTTTCAAATTACGTTGAACGTAATTTGTATTTCTTATTTCTTTCGTGTCTTCTTTTTCTTCTGTAAAACATCTCCAAACGTTTACATAAACCCTAATCGATTTGTCCATCAATTCTTCAATTTTCTGCTCATCTATTTTTTTCAAGTATTTCTCGTTCAAAGTGCTATTTCTATGAAGTTTTTCCTCTTTTCACAAATTGATAACATCATTAGTTCAAATTACCCCTTTTCTATGTCATTGAATCTGCATTAGAAATCGTTTTGCCTTCCATTCAATTATGCAAGGATATAGAACAAATTTGTAGGGCAAAAAATGTCCTTCCCAACTATACAGCAGTCGTATGACATTATCCCTTATGGTTTGCATCTGAACGAAGCCATAAAAGCTGTACTGAACATTGCCAGTTTCGACGTTTCGGTTTGTAGTCCTTTCTCTATATAGTTTCGAGTTTTGAGAAACAAAATCTACAAATAATCTCTTTGGTTTCGTTGTTTATTTTTTTTTATCAGCAACCGGGGAAAAAAGAACAGAACCTTAACCCCAAGGATATCTGATTGAATCAATAATTCTATTGAATTAAAAAAAAAAAAAACACAATTGAATTCAACAAAGTCGTCGGTTGTCTTCGTGCGTCGGTCGCCATCATTATCGCTTTCATCCTTTGCCTGACTGCCATGACCGAGCAATAGAACTCCAGGACATAAAATATATCACCCATCGCCGTCATCGATGTCATCGCAAATGGGATTTGACTCGCTTCGCCAGTGAGAGATGTCACTATAAGGAGACTGCAGTATAGAACTTCAAATATAAATGATTACTGTTGTGGAGTGTCCTTTTTAAAGGAAACGGACATTTCTAGTTCCTGAATTGTTATTTATTTTCTTTTTTTTGTATTACTTCATCTGATGTTATGCAATAACAATCTTTTCATTTGAAACACATTTTCGATAAAAGGGAAAAGGAGGCATGTCCTTTGCATTGTCCTTTGCCATTCGATATGTTTGTTTTTTCTTTTTTGTATTGCAGGAGTTATGGGATTTATGTTCTTTCGTTTGTTACAGACATTTCATTGCATTAAGGATGAAAATGGTTTCAAGACTTAAACTGTCATATTCTTATAAAGTTTAATTTCATTTTATTACGATAACTTTTGCTGATGTTTTTCTTTGTTACAGGAAATGGGTTAATAGACGAAGCAGAGTTCCTTCAGTGGGTTGGACGGATTCAAGCTTTGAGAGATGAAACGGAGGAGAGTACGAGTAAGGCGGATGAGTTGGACGATGTGACAGAGGATCTAATAGCAGCATTTAGGTGATTATAAAACTTTGCATAATCGTTTAGATTTCGTTAAGTTGAACTAGGCTAATGGTTACGATTTTGCTGTTACGAATTGTTGACATCATTTACGTTTCTACTGATCTATCAAACTACCAAAAAGAAAAATATTGAAACAGGAAATAACTTTCATGCAAGTTTGTCACTTTGACAGATTAACAATATGAAGTTAAAAATATAATTGATCTGTTTGTAGTAAACAATTTTTTAAATCAAAAAACGTGAATTTGTGACAGTTGAGTAAGAGTTCGTGCGAACTCACAGGAAATTAAACAGGCCTAATATAATCAGATTTTTAGAAATCCAAAATATTTGGCTCTGAGGAAATCTCTCAGCGATAAGAGGAAAGCCGTTTTAATTTTAATACACACTTGAGTGCGATTATTAACCGAGTCATAAGTCATTGGTTAATTTTTGACACTTGTATTTGATAAAGACTGTCATTGCATAAAGCTTCCCTCAGACCCTGTTCACACAGGACCTAAACTTTGGAAGTTGTTTGACGTCTGCTCAAACTATCTCTTTCTAGCTTTAATGGCAGAGCGATATGGAACTTTGCGTCCGTGCTTTTTGAAATTCTTAAAAAGCAATGGAAGTTTTTTGACATTTGATAATCACAGCTCCTTACTTACTTAAGGTGGCGCTACAGTCCGTTGTGGACTTGGGCCTATATCAACAGTCTCCGCCAGCTAGCTCGGTCCTAAGCTAGTTGTCTCCAGTTTTGCACTCCAATTTGATTGAGGTCCTCTTCCACTTGAGTGTGCCACCTGAGTCGCGGTCTTCCTCTCCTCCTACGTCGCTCGGAAATAGTGTCGAAGGCTTTCCGGGCCGGAGCATTGGTGTCCATCCGCTCTTAATAACCGAGCCATCTGAGTCTCTGGACCTTAACCCTTCTGGCTTAGTCCATGTCGTTGTAGAACCCGTAAAGTTCGCTGTTATATCTTTTTCGCCATTCCCCTTCAATGCACACGGGGCCAAAGATGACCCGAAGAACTTTCCTCTCGAAACAGCCTAAGCTAATTCATCCGATTTTGTCAAGGTCCATGCTTCTGTACCATACAGCAGGACTGGTATGATGAGGGTGTTGTACAATCTTACCTTAGTTGCTCGAGAGAAGGCTATTCCCCTCAATTGCTTTCTTAGCCCAAGGAAACAGCGATTAGCAAGAGTTATTCTTCGTCTGATATCGGCGCTGGTGGTATTTCTCGTGTTTATAGCGGTGCCTAGGTAGACAAACTCCTCTTCTACCTCGAAGTTATAAGTATCTATTGTGACGTTCTGCCCGAGCCGTCGGTGTTTGATGTCCTCGAAGACAGCACATACTTCGTTTTTCCTTCATCTACCGCTAAACCCATTTTTGCCGCTTCTATCTCAATTCTCACAGAGGCGCCATTGACATCACGCTGCGGTCTTCCCATTATATCAATGTCATCGGCGTACGCGAGAAGTTGAACAGACTTTTGGAAGATAGTGCCTCTGGGGTTGACAGTGGAGTTTTGCACTATCTTCTACAGAACGATGTTAAAGAAATCTCACGACAGTGCATCGCCTTGTCTGAATCCTTTTTTTTACATCGGAAGGTTCCTTAAGTTCGTTGCCAAACTTGATGGAGCAGTGTGAGTACTCCGTCGTCATTTTGCGCAAGCGAACGAGCTTGGCAGGGATGCCAAAACTAGACATAGCTTTGTACAGTTCGTCTCTGTAGATGCTGTCGTACGCGGCCTTAAAATCGATGAAAAGATGGTGGGTATCGATTTGGACTTTCCTGGCCAGAAACCACATTGATAAGAACCAATCAGATTGTTGACGAAAGGCTTCAGACGTTCACATATTACGACAGAGAGGATCTTGTAGGCGATGTTTAGTATACTTATTAATCTGTAATTGGCGCAGTTTAGAGGATCTCGCTTTTTCAGGATCGGGCAAAAAATGCTGAGTTTCCATTCATTGGGCATGCATTCCTCTGACAGATGATTTGGTGCATGCAACTAGTCCATCTGCTCCTGTGGCTTTGTTGAATTTCAGCCGTGATATTGCGGTTTTAATTTTCACTTCCTCTTGTTCGGGTTCACGGAATTGTTGGCTTTGGCTATAATCACAGTTACAGTCATATTTATTGTGAGTGACGCAGTTAAATAATAAGATTTGAACCCTTAACATTGTGTTTACCTATTTCTCATACGTCAGGGACATCCAGTGTGTTATTGTTATTAGGCCAGTTCCACCTAACAACATCTCACTGAGATCTCAATGTCACTTTGACTGAGGCAAAATCATTAGGTGGAACAAAATTCTCAGTTCTCATTGAGATAAAATGGTTACCTTGCAAATTGTTGTTGTGCATATGTCAGTCACGCCAAAATAGCTGAGTGAGAAATCGAATCCAAAAAATTTTCACCTCAGAAATCTCAGAAAGAAATCTCAATTCTCAGCTGAGATTTTTTGTTCCACCTAAAAAATCTTTGAGATCTCTGAGATCTCAGTGAGATGTTGTTAGGTGGAACTGGCCTATTGTTACTGCTTCTTGTCAACAAAGAAAGAAGCATTTTGACATACGTTCTGTCAAAAAACTGTGTGTGTGTGTGAACTCGGTTTAAGATTTCATAAATGACGAGACCGATATATCAAATACAAATAAATACATTGGCGCAAAATTATAGTCCACTAATGAACAACTTTAGTGTGATACTAGCTTTAAATGACGTTTCAGTCATGACTCAAACGTCATTTTAAGCTTGTATCACACTAAGATTTCTTAAATTGTTCATTAGCAGACTACATTTTGCGCCATTGTAGCTACTTGTAGAATATGCTTGTATCTAAATAACATTCTCCGTTGATAATAATCAGGGTTTATCACAATATTTAGTGTCTGGAATCTGAACACAATGGCATGTCTTGGATGTCTTTTCTACGTACAATTTATCTGTCTACGTTTAAGCTTCACTTTTGTTTTCAAATGAATCAACACAGCTAATACAAAGTACCTATCTGTAATCTGCTACATTGCCATAAGCTTAAGAATAAAGATCCATAAATTCTATTAGAACTCCCATTCACAACATTTATCAACAAAATTTATTATTCTCTCTTCTATTCTATTCAACAGGGTGTTTGACCGAGATGGCAATGGTTTCATAACACAAGACGAACTACAGACCGCCATGGAAATGATTGGTGAGTCCCTGACTGAAGCCCAATTATCACAACTGCTTGCCATTGCCGATCTAGATAAAGATGGCAAAATCAATTACGAAGGTAAATTTTAATCTTGAAATAAACAAAACAAAACATTTTCATCAATTAGAGTCATGTATGTTTATGTCTCCTGCATACACATATAAAAGCAAATTTGAAATTCATAAATGTCAAAAACACTATGACGGTTCATGTGAATGGCAAAGCCAGAGCTGTCAGATCCAATTTAATTGATAAATGAAATATTCGTTAAGGTGAGCTTTTATCTCTTTTTGTGAGAACCCCATGTTTGTTTCATGTGGTGTCATGTTACTCCCCGACATGTCTGTGTTTGTGTGGAATTGTCAATTTTGCAAAATTTACATTTCATATTGGGTTTTTGAATTCCAAAATATTAAATAAAAACAACCTAATTCAATATTGGAAAGCCATCCAAATATGTATGCATACATTTCTGTTAATATTTGCCATTTGACAATTATCCTTTTGGGAATGGCAATAAAATGCCGACTTCAAGAAAGACATAACCTCAAAATGTATAGGTATGTTTGGTTTTTGGGATGAATCCACTTTCTTGGGAGACATTTTTATGGCCCAGTTGGTGTCATGCGTTTACCTTAAATTAAAACATAAATTTAATTTATTGGCACGTAAGATATTTTTATTTTCGTTTGACCATAAAGTCATTTGTAATAAAGTCGTTCACTGGTCCATGACACATTGGCTTAGTTATAGAAGACTTTTGACAGTAAATCTAATTAAAAAAAACCACTGAGGTTTAGTGCTGATGATTTTTAAAGACAACGGAGTGTCACCATCAGAATTCATGACTGGACGAACAAGACTACCCACAGGTCTACCTTGTTTCATTTTGAAAGATAAACTTAACATCACTTGGGCATTTTAAAGAGCCACATCGCCATCAAATGACATATATGTATGAATTATTGAGGGAAAAATTAGATTGCACTTAATGACATCATAAAAGTAATTTATTAAACAAATTTAACTAACGTGCGTCGGTCGCCAACCAAGTAGGTCAAAAGCTCCCAGCTAGTTATCTCTATCACAGCCGTCCTGTCAAATGCTTGTCGAGGACTTTCTGGTCAGGTTGTCATCATTCCACTCAATAAAGGCATCAAGCTAGCGCATGTCAAAATCAAATCGCAAACGTCAACCGCCACGATAAATGTCAGATAAAACGCACATATTTGTAAACGTCAAATGGGGTTAAAATAACGTATGGCTGAAACACAAACACGCTTAACATTGGTTTCGTCTGACATTTACGAGTTCACCCGTAGGAATTCAATAGGCCAGTTCCACCTAACAACATCTCACTGAGATCTCAGAGATCTCAGAGATTTTTTAGGTGGAACAAAAAATCTCACCTGAGATTTGAGATTTTTTTCTGAGTTCCCTGAGATGAAAATTTTTTGGATTCGATTTCTCACTCAGCTATTTTGACGTGACTGACATATGCACAACAACAATTTGTTAGGTAACCATTTTATCTCAATGAGAACTGAGAATTTTGTTCCACCAAATGATTTTGCCTCAGTCAAAGTGACATTGAGATCTCAGTGAGATGTTGTTAGGTGGAACTGGCCTAATGCATGCTATTACAATGAAGCTTTGACTTCACGCTTCGTACGTAATGTTACGCAATGTGACTCCAAACGGAAGTTCTAATACAAACATACTGAACATTTGCTTTGTCTGGCAGCCCAACAATTGTTTAACGTCTGATGTTTAACTAAACATCAAGTTTCAATAGACATTTTAACGCAATTCACTTGAAGCTGGTATATCGTAACGTAACGTAGACGAAGATGAACGTAAAGCGTGTTTGTGTTTCAGCCATTGAATATGTGTTCATTGTTGATTTGCGGTAGTCAACAGAGTTAAACCCTATTATTATTTATTCATCATTTGTTTGCATTTCTGTTGACACCAATCATTTAAGCAACACTATTTATATGCAATCTCTCACCCTCGTCAGTTGCACAGTGCCATAAAGTATGCAAACAATTTTCCATTATAAATTTATCCTCCCGCCGCCCCCCACCAGCAACACCATAACAAAACAAAAACCAATATTTGCTTAAAGCAACACAGTACACAATTGAGATTCGTGACAAAACCAAATCCAGTGTATAAAATTCATTTTGAACTTTTTTGGTCCTTTCTGCATGCACAAGAACACAAGTACTCTCTCTAAAGTCTATACACAGTAATGACAATAAGCAACGGTAATATTTTGCGGTTTGCGGATTTGAGCTGTTGTAGCCGAAATTTATTATGATATGTTGGCGGTCGCGGTGATGATGGCAATGGCAATGACGGTGACCCAATGGGGTACTATAACGGTTTTACAAGAAAAAAAAAAATAACGAAACCAAACTGTATAAACAAACAAACATCCTAGACTTGTGTTGTGTGGCAGTAAATCAATGCGAGCGACGGGAATTTATTGCTTTGTGAAAGAAAAACAGTTGAAAGAGGGTTATGCGGTGTCATAAAGTGAAATATATTTGGCATGGAATCGAGTTTTATTTATCGAAGCAATTAATGCGTGAACTTTGACATTTCATTTTTGTATTATTGGAATTTTTATGGAAAATTCAAATATTTATATCGTCACTCTTGGAGAGTTTAGATCAAAGGCACAGTAGTGCCCAGCCAATTTCTACATGATCGAACTCAAGAACATTCTAAACCCCCCATCACTTTTGAACCCATCGAGTTAGAAGCTTTAAATTTGAATTACGTATTGACTTCATGGCGACAAATGTCCTGTAATAAAAATAATTTTGTGGCACCACTACTTCCTGAGATATTGAACAGTACAAATTTCAAAAACCGTAATTGACTGACTGACTTCTAACAATATGAGAATCTTGAAACTTGGTACAATGAGAGGTTTTCGGGTGTATATACAAAGGAAAAAATCAAAAATTTCAACTTTTTCATTCAGGGGGCGTGGTATCCGACCACTTTCTTAAAATGTTCGTAGGAAGTTGAAATTTGGAATTCTTGTAAGATTTTGGTTGAATAACATGAACAAAAATGAGAAAGAACTCTACTTCCATTTAGGGGTGTGGTATCCACCCATTTTCCGCCCACTTTCTTAAAAAAATATTGTTAACAATTTTAGTTAAATCAATATAATTACTTACTTAAGGTGGCGCTACAGTCCGTTGTGTACTCTGGGTCTCAATCAACAGTCTTCGCCAGCCAGCTCGGTCCCTAGCTATAGATATCTCCAGTTTTGCACGTTGATTGAGGTCGTCTTCCACTTGAGTGAAACACCTGAGTCGTGGTCTTCCTTTCCTCCTACGTCCCTCTGGAATAGTGTCGAAGGCTTTCCGGGCCGGAGCATTGGTGTCCATCCGTTCTAAAAGACCGAGCCATCTGAGTCTCTGGACCTTGACCCTTTTGGCTAGTTCCATGTCGTTGTACATCCCGTAAAGTTCGCTGATGTATCTTCTACGCCATTCCCCTTCAATGCACACGGAGCCAAAGATGACCCGAAGAACTTTCGTCTCGAAACAGCCTAAGGCACTGTCATCCAATTTTGTCAAGGTCCATGCTTCTGCACCATACAGCAGGACTGGTATGATGTGTGTGTGTTGTAAGATTTTACCTTAGTTGCTCGAGAGGGCTTTTCCACTCAATTGCTTTCTTAGTCCAAAGAAACAGCGAGTAGCAAGAGTTATTCTTCGCCTGATCTTGGCGCTGGTGTTATTGCCCGTGTTTATAGCGGAGTCTAGGTAGACAAACTCCTCTACTACCTCGAAGTGGTATGCGTCTATTGTGACGTTCTGTCCGAGCCGTCTGTGTTTGGTGTCCTCGAAGACAGCATATACTTCGTTTTTCCTTCATTTACCTCTAAATCCATTTTTGCCGCTTCTGTCTCAGTTCTCACAGAGGCTCCATTGACATCACGCTGTGGTCTTCCCATTATATCAATATCATCGGCGGCGTTCGCGAGCAGTATCTTTTCTAGAACGATGTAAAAGAAATCGCACGACAGTGCATCGCCTTGTCTGAATCCTTTCTTGACATCGAAAGGTTTCGTAAGTTCGTTGCCAACCTTGATGGTGCAGCGTGTGTTCTCCATCGTCATTTTGCACAAGCGAACGAGCTTAAAATCAATGTAAAAGAGGATCTTGTAGGCGATGTTTAGTAGACTTATTCCTCTGCAGTTGGTGCAGTTTAGAGGATCTCCCTTTTTTAGGATCGGTCTAACAATGCTGAGGTTCCATTCATCGGGCATGCATTCCTATGACCATATCTTACAGATGATTTGGTGCATGCTCCTATCTAGCTCGTCACTGGTGCTTTGAACAACTCAGCAGCTAGTCCATCTGGTCCAGCGGCTTTGTTGGATTTCAGTCGTGATATTGCGGTTTTCACATCTTCTAGGTCAGGTTCAGGGGATTGTTGGCTATCATCGTGTCCGATAAAAGGCAACTGTCTGACGGCGGTGTTTTGTTCGTCGTCGCCGTTATACAGTCTACAGAAGTGGACTCACCAAATCCCCAGCATTGACTGCGATTCTACTATGATGTTCCCTTGTTTATCTCTGCAGGTATCGGTTCTTGCTCGATGACTTTGAGCCAGCTGTTTAACCTTTAGATAAAACCTCCGAACATCATTCCTGCTGTTGGCTCTATCAACATCTTCGATTTGACGCTTCTCATGCTCTCTCTTAGCTAAATCAATATAAATAATTTTTTTTAACATTTTACTTATAAACAATTTTCTTTGTTCCAGAGTTCACGAGATTACTTTTGTAAGAAGCATCCATACTCAACTAAAATAACCTTAACAAACAAATAAAATATAAATTATGCTTACCACCTTTAAACAATAAAGCAACAAACCGACATAAGCTGATTTCATATAAATAGGGAATGTGACGAATGAGGTTTAATATTAGTCAATAAGTTAAGTTTATAACGATAAAATAAAATAAAGAAAAAAAAAAAAATATTTTTATGAGTAAATTTTATTACAATTTAAAATATAAAATACACAAATAAAGCGTTTTGTTATTAAAAAAATATATAAAAAACAAATAAACAGAAAAAAAAATATAAAAAATATTCGGATAAGTCTGAAAGTGAGAGTGATATTGTGTTAAGAGTGTTGCAATAAACATGTTTATTTTTATTTTTAGAATGCAGATAAAAAACCAAAAAATAAATATGCGAAGCAACAAATAATAAAAAATAAACTATGCAATGAAGGAAGAAAGAATAACACGTCTACCATTTACTTAAGTTTAATATAATTAAAATAAAACAACAATAAAATTATGTTTAAAGAGAGAAAAAAAACACAATATTTAAGTCTGTTTGCTTTCTTGTTATTGTAGATTATGTATTTTGAGTTTAAAATTCTTTGTGTTTTCTATTTTTACTTTGAGCCCCAGCTCTTAGGTGTTAAATTTGAGCTTAACTTTAAAAATTCATTGATTTTTTTCATTTAAATAGACTAAGCAAGTATTTGTGTTTTCTTCATTCTTATTTCTAAAGAGGTCTTGGCGAGTTGTAGAACTTTAATTTTCTCCATGAACAATGCACAAAAATGATATAGAAACGACAAAACAAACGATTTGATTGTGTTTTTGAATTTTAAATTTGTTTCACGTGAATTTTTTAGCAGGATTCACAAACAACAATAATGTGGCCTTTAGTTATTCAAATAACGAAAAACAAACACAAAATTACAAAGAAAAAAAAATGTATTTATATAAGTTTTCATTTTGGGTATAATTTTATATAATAAACAGCAAACAAATTCAAAATTTATTAAAACTTGTAACGACAAAATGACCATTATTTGGTTTTTTAGCAGAGAAATTTATATTAACTTTATAAATTAACAAAAAAATCAAAAGAAGTACTAATGTTTACTTAAAAATATATAAAAATAGTTATACAGTTTAAAAATTCGTTTGAATATTAAATATGTATATTAAAAAAAATCAAATTGTTAAAGTTTTATTTTTATTTGTTTAAAATAACGTACTTAATAAACTAACAAAAAATAAATACCAAAATTATTTGTATTCGTTAATTGTGCTACAAAAAATAAAAATATATTTTTAAATAAAAATAAAAAAAATTAAACCTATTATAATAAATACATAATCTGCAAACAATTTGTTGATGCAATACAAAAAATAACTATCATATATAAGGAATAAGCATCCAAGAGAAAATTAACGAAACAAAAAAGATGAACTACGAATAAAGGCAAAACAAACTTGTTTAATGTTTTTTGTGTTGAAATTTAAGACAAAAATATAAATTATTTAACAATAGAACTGTGCGTTATTTTCTATTTTCACATTGATTGTTTTTTTTATGATGGTAACCATGAAACCTAAATGACAAAACAGAGAAAGAAGGTGGAAAATGTCAATTTTGTTTGCATGATGTACTTAATGTGCTACCGCCATCCATTGAATAAGGAGTACAGGAAGGGGTCTTATGAAAAAGAAGTGAAGCATTTTTCTAAGAAGTCTGAGTTTCACAAACACAAATGCATTACAACAGGGCTGGTCTGCAGTTGAATAGTTAATCTCAGGGGCGCCAAATGAAATTTGATTAAATCAAGACTATTGCGATTGTGCATACATTTTTGGCTGGACTTCCTTATACTTACTTACTTACTCAAGGTGGCGCTACAGTCCGTGGTGGACTTGGGCCTCAATCAACAGTCTCCGCCAGCCAGCTCGGTCCTAAGCTAGCTGTCTCCATTTTTGCACTCCAAGTTGATTGAGGTCCTCTCCCACTTGAGTGCGCCACCTGAGTCACGGTCTTCCTCTCCTCCTTCGTCCCTCGGGATTCGGGAATAGTGTCGAAGGCTTTCCGGGACGGAGCATTGTTGTCTATCCGCTCTAAATGACCAAGCCATCTGAGTCTCTGGACCTTAACCCTTTTGGCTAGGTTCATGTCGTTGTACAATCCGTAAAGATCGCTGTTATATCTTCTTCGCCATTCCCCATCAATACTCACGTAGTCAAATTAACCCGAAGAACAGCCTAGGGCACATTCATCCGATTTTGTCAAATCCATGTTTCTGCACCATACAACAGGACTGGGATGATGAGGGTGTTGCACAATTTTACCTTAGTTGCTTGAAAGAGGGCTTTTCCACTCAATTGCTTTCTTAGCCCAAAGACACAGTGATTAGCAGTGTTAGAGTTCTTCTTCGTCTGATTTCGCCGCTGGTGTTGTTGCCCGTGTTAATAGCGGAGCCTTGGTAGACAAACTCCTCTATTACCTCGAAGTTTCGTCTATTGTGACGTTCTGTACAAGCCGTCAATGTTGGGTGTCCTTCCTCGAATAAAGCATATACTTCGTTTTTCCATCATTTACCGCTAAACCCATTTTTTCCGCTTCCGTCTCAATTCTCACAGAGGCGCCGTTGACATTACGCAGTGTTCTTCCCATTATATCAATATCATCGGGACATCGGCGTAGGCGAGAAGTTGAACAGATTTTTGGAAGATAGTGCCTCTGGTGTTGACGGTGGAGTTCTGCACTATCTTCTCAAGAACAATGTTAAAGAAATCGCACGAGAGTGCATCGCCATGTCTGAATCCTTTTTTGACGTCGAAAGATTCCGTAAGGTCGTTGCCAACCTTGATGGAGCAGCGTGAGTTCTTTATCGTCATTGCAGCTTGGCAGGGATGCCAATACTCAGATAATCGATGGATTATCGTTAGGTAAGCACAAATCAAGTTTTTTTCACTCGAATTTTTTTACCATCAGTTCAAATTCTAACATTGGATAGAATATTACTCATCTGCCAACACTAGTATTCTTCAAGTTGAAGTTGTTTCCTCACTATTTGACAGCTTAAGCAAGGAAAAAACAAAAAAAAAAACTGAATTCTAACCTCAATGAGCCCGTATAGGAAAGTTGCCCCCAATTTTTTGTTCGTTATTTTACATCATTATGGATTTTGGTGCTTTTAGGGTCTAGGTACACACGCTAGATTTTTATTATTTTTTTTATTCTTCAGTATATTTTCTTCATTTTTCATCTTTAATTCATTGCATTTATAGCGCTTTTTTGGGTCGTATATGAAAGCGCATTCTAATTTCTATGAACAACTTGATCAAGTCTTAAAAATCACAAGAAATTGTGCAGCGCCTTACAATCACAAAAAAAAAAAAAAAATGCGCCCCTGAACTCGATTTTTTGTTTTTTTTTTTTTTGACAGATAAGACTACAAATCAATTACAATGAAATTCTAAGGACAAAGGGTTTTTATTTTTGAGAAATTTATTATTTGGGTTGCACAGACAATTATTAAAGTTGACAAGCAATACAGAAAAACTTATATTTAATTAAATTTTAAATATAAAACAGAAAAGCAGTAATTTTAAATTTAATTAAATTTAAGGTTTTCTGTTTTGTTAGTCAACCTTAATAATTGTCTGTGCTAGTTTTTTTTGTTTTCTCTGAATTATTCAAAAATTAATGTAATATTAAATTAATAGTTTTTAATAAAATTCACCCCTGAAGATGCCGGAAAACAACCGGAGAAACGTTAGGAAAATAATGAATTAATTTATTATTTTAATTGCATCAACAAATCTTGGAACATTAAGCCCAATAATCACCTGAAAGAAATAATTTTTTGGTTTTAACTTGGCTTAAAAATACATAATTAACAAAAGCTTGGTTTTAATTTAAAAATAAAATAATAATAAGATGAAGATCAAAAAGCAAAAACAAATAAATAACATTTTAAGTGACCGATGGTCACACTAATTATTGACTTTAAATTATTGCTTGCTGCTAAAGCTTGGAGCTTTTTCTTAGATGCTGGTCGGTTCTGTTTTCAGCTAAGCGTGAATTAATTTTTGATTGTTGGTTTATGCTTTCGCTAAACGGACTCTTGCATTCAAATTATTTCCCCACGGAAATAAAACGGTTCGTTATTTTATTTTATTTTAAATTATAAAAAAATGCATACAACAGGCATCAAAAACCAAAAAAAAAAGAAAATGTAATGTCTGACTTTTAGGTGGCTGAAACACTCAAATAGATGAAACAAAAGAAAACAATTAACTAATCAACATTAATGCATATAATATTTATAGTCCAGTCATTTTAGTAATCTAAAACCCCATTCCACGGGATAATTCCTTGTGAGCTGAATTTGTACGGTGCTCTTCAGAAGATGTGAAAAATCGACATTGATATCGTGCCGGCTAAAAAAGTTATGGTGGTCAAAAAACGGAAACTTCGTTTTAAGTGAATATTTCGCGACCTATTTCCGGGAGGCCAATGCTAGTCAATGGCAAATTGTTCGTCTTGAAATTATCTAAAAAAAAAAAGTTTTTATCTTTATTTGAGGACCGTATTAATGACATTATGTGTGAAAAAAAAAAATTGTTTAAATGGTCACCGCGGCCTTGCTGGGTGGTCCGCATTCGAAGAATAAACGATGGTTGAAAGATATAGAGATAAAAGTAGGGCCGGTGCATTCGTTACACCAGTTAGAATACCATGTCGTTTTTGCTTCGTCTATATGACAATTTTTCCATCTGAAGAGTTAATAAATGGTTTTCATAAGAGGGGACATTCGAACGTACACTCCATAAAATATAAAATAAATAAATAGAGTGGCACGACAACTCTTGAAGAGCCAAGGCCTAAGTGGCTTACTCTCAACATTTCAACAACAATTCTCTAGGTGCGTGTGAAGAATTGAGGGGACCTACAATTTAACGCCGATTCCGAACGGCAAAGTTGAGAAGCACTTTTTCATGACAGATGATACTCTTGGAAGTTTTGTCAGTTCTTCGCAAGAGGCAGTGCCCGTGAAAGATGAAATTAAAACCATGAGCCCAGGTAGGACTCGAACCCACGACGTTCTGCTTAGCAGCCAACGCACCTAACCACTAATTTTTATGAGGCCTCAATAAAGTAGAAAAGTATTGGATTTTCCCTGGGTTAATAATTTTGTTCATTGATAACGACTGAAAACTGAACTGACATTTTTCTTATTATGCCTGGGGGCCGCGGCCACCTGCCGGTGAAGGGTTCTATCTGCTAGGAGCTTATTTTTGCAATTTTTCTTGAACGAAAAGACCTAAAGGTGAATAAAAGGCATCGCATATTTAGTAAACAACCATTTCCAATATTTACTCATCAACACATGTTAAACTCATACTCTCGAAAAGAGTTAGCGGACATGCACTTCTGCTACGGTTTAGCTAATGGTCGAGATCGAGAAGCTGAAAGACTTTACGCTATAAGATATCCCAATAGAAGGTGCCCGAGTCGTAGCATGTTTTCAAGAATCCACTGACGTCTAAGAGAGCACGGACAGCTAGAGCTTAGAAGAAGTGAAGGGTCAATTGCAGGACCCGCAATCATAGATGAAAGAATTTTAGATACGGTCCGGCGTAATCCCTCCATTAGTACAAGGAGGATAGCTACAATGCTCGGAGTGTCCCAATCTAGAGCATGGAGAATGCTTGCAACGGAACACTTGTACCCTAACCACTTCACGCCAGTTCAGGAACTCACATCAAACGACAGGTTATTGAGAGCAGAATTTCGTCGATCATTGCTGCTTAGAGATGAAACTGAACGCAACTACTTTGAAAGGATATTCTGGACGGATGAGGCACAGTTTACCAGGGATGGAGTCACTAACTTTCACAATTTACATCACTGGAGTGAATCCAATCCACACAACAAAAAGCAGAATAAATGGCAACACCGCTTTAGCTGAAACGTCTGGCTTGTTATTGTTGGACACACCGTGATCGGACCCTGATTTCTGAATTCCGTTATCAATGGAGAATCATACCTAGAGTTCTCACGAGACCTTTTGCCCGATTTGTTGGACAACGTTCCATTGGCTATAACCGATAGTTTAATCTCTCAACAAGATGGTGCTCCAGCACACTATAGCTAACAAGTGAGAAACTGGCTGGATGATCATTTTAGTAACCGATGGATTGGGATAAGAGGCCCAACAGATGAACAGAATGGCCTCCTAGATCACCAGATTTAACACCCTTAGATTTCTATGTATGGGGATTCATGAAGAATTATGTGTACGAAGTGGAAATCGTTTCTTTGGAACAGCTTAACGAACGAATTGAAGTCGCTGGAGTAAAATTGCGGGAAAATTTATCAAATATAAATTTATGTACAGGCATTTGAAGGAGATATAATCTATGCCTCCTAAGAAATGGGGATCATATTGAAAATTTGTTATAGTTACTCAATTAAAAAAAAAAAAATAGTAAAAGAAAGGTTAATGTTTTAATTATGT
>CAKKXW010000001.1:101646082-101774269 GCA_920937365.1 Sphaerophoria rueppellii | reverse complement strand
AAATTTAACGCAACCTCTTGTTAAATGAAATAAAAACACTTTTTAAAAATTAGAATGAAACACTTTGATGCACTTTGCATCCACTTTTCTTTTTGGAATTGAAAACAATGAACATTTTTTTTGTTCACAGCAAAATAAAATTTGACAATTGTCACCATCTTCACACACGAGAATGAGAGAGAGCGGGACGGCCATAGTCCTTCTGACAATGGTTCTCTCTGTCATTGTCGTGAAGATAAGTTTCTTTCACAGGTATTGATAATTGTGAACCACTCGAATTAAATTCAATGGGATCGACATTGAGTGATGCCAAAACGGACGGACGGTCTGAAATTATGAATGTATTTACACGAGACGCGATTTGTTAAGAACGGCTGGGTGCCCAACGACTTTTTTATCATCAACATAATTTGTATTTTTGTATTATATTTTATATTTTTGTATCATATTTCAATTCTTTTTTAACGTAATGATAACAGTTTTGTAAACAATTTAGTATTTTTGATCCAATGAAATATTTAATTATGTATGCTTAAAGACCAGATGGACTGTTAAGAGTTATTTTTCAAAGTTATTTTGGACTTCATTTTGATCTGATAATGCGATTTTCTTTATTTTTTTTACGCTTTCAATTCAAGCCCATACATTTTCTCGTCTTCTCGAATATGATAGTAAATTCATTTAAAATCATTTTGTTGTAACCTTAAAGTTCATTCAACACAACATGGTAACAATTGTGAATCATCCTCAAACTGATCGTCCAATGTCGGCGAGTTTCAGGATGACTCTCGATAATTTGAGAGAAACTACGGCGAGTAAGCAGGACCGCGAGTATCTTCTCACAAGTGGCTCTCAACTAAGCCAAGTATGACTGGCCGTTGATGACGTGATGAAGATCCGCCACTCCAGATAGGCTGAAAGCACGGCGAATTCAAAACAAGGGTAGGCGATTTAGGACCTAGGTGAGCCTAAATCGTCACTCTTATCTGAGACTTAAAAACGAGAAGAAGCTGGAAGGTTACAAAAAAACTTAATTTTGAACTAGTGGAAATTTTTATTGGTCAGCCATTTTGGAAAAAAAAAATCGAGAAGACTTGGAAATCTTTTGAGTTTAATTTGTACAATAGAGGATTTGGTAACTATAAAAAGGTTGTATTTATCTAGAAATTATTTTCTTAAACAAATTTATTGATTTTATTTTTGTGATCGCGTTTTCCATTTTTCGTGGTTTTTAATTCAGACCTTAACGGTCCATCCTGGTCAAGTTAATTAATATTCAAAAATTGTATTTCGATTTTGTTTCGATATAGATTGAAAAGATCCGTGGTTTTTATCCTACTTTTGCAAGGTTTCCCCGGCCTTAATAATAAAAGAAAAAGAAATTAAGTATCAAAAAAATATCCGCCATCTTTTATTTCTAACTCGTGTTGGTTTGTTCTGTTCTTCAAATTCCTTCGTTGCTCTTATTTGTAAAAGGTTTGCAATTTCCTTTTTTGGTATTCCGGAAAAAATTGCTGGCGCCCTTTTTAGTCACACTGTGGCAACACTAACAAGATTTTATATCAACTTGATATAAAATCATAATCAGATACAATCAACTTTCGATTAATCGATTAGCCGATTAATAAATCCTCGAACTCACCCCTCACTGAGCTCGTCGTGGTGGCAGCACTTTATTTGTTGCCTGTTGCACTTTATTGTGAACTTGCCCATTTCAATTGACAACTCATCACATCTTTCTCGTGGTTGGTTTCAGTTTTCATACTTGCGTGGGAAAATTTTTATTGTTGTCGCGATTTTCGCAAAGTTTCATCCGGGATTAGTTTGATTAATAATAGTTTGATTAATAAAAAGTGCAACAAATTGGCGCCCAACGTGGGGCCTGTGTAAAAGAAAGGAATTGTTTGTTCGTTCGCGGATTTTGTACTGTGTCGTGGATTCTGTTCATTAGATAAGTTTGTGTTTTTTCTGTTGTTTTTCTTTGAACTTTTACTTTCGATTCCTTGTGTTTTTCAGTGCAGCATCAAGGAATAATTCAGAAATTGTTGGAAGGAGTTTTGGATTGAGTGGAGAGTTGGTTAACTCAATAGATTGAGCTGTAGAAGCGGAGTCTTAAGGTTTGCGGTATTTCACAAAGTGAGTCTTTTATTTTCTTGTTTTCTTCATATTAAATTGTATTTTTTTTGGTTGGAAAATTTAATATTATTGTTTCAATATATTCATACATAAATATCGAAATCGATTTCAATATATAACATACATATACTTATTGCTTGGGTTAGCGGCAAATAATTTCAAGGTGACCTTTTCACCATTCTTTGTTCACATACGTATATATAATTTTGTTTTTTTTACAAGCTAAATATTTTGAGGTTAAATTATTGAAACTTTTCTAGTAGTTTTTTGGAAAATTTAAAAACTTTTAGTAACTTTTTGTTGTTTTTGCTTCTTACGTTGAATTCTACTCAATTTATTTTGGAAAATCGAAGTTTTACTTTAGTGTGACCATATTTCAAGGTTACCATATAGTAATTTTTTTTTGTTAGTAGGAAATTATTTCTTTGAAATTTTGTGAGATTTTTACTGATTTGGAGATTGAATTCAGTCCGTATTTACAACTGCGTCTATAATTAGATTTTGTGAATTCTTCATAGTTTCAAGGTTTGGTATTCGATTTGATTTGGTTTTGTTCGGTTCTTTTATTTTAATTAATTTATATTACAATGGATATCAATAGGTTGAATAAAGAAGAGCTCATCTACGAGTTGCGAGCCCGTGGGTTAAAAGAAGGTGCGAGGGTTGATGAAATGAGGATGACCCTCAGAGCCTCGCGCAATTTAGAGAGATTAGGTTCGATTTCTTCGGATAGTCCACAATATCCGTATTCGTTTGAGGATGACGCAAAGGCAGTCAAAGCAAAAATGGTCGAGATTAGGGAATTGTTGCAGGTACCTCCGAAAAATCCGAAATCTTCGGAATATCTTAAAATTTTAACAAAGATTGAATGGGCATTGAATAGGATAACTAGAGCTAGAGCTGAATCATCTGATGAAGTTAATGAAGTAGCCGATTTGAGAGGGGAAATTCTTTTGTTGATGGCTAAATTGTCAGAAGTTGAGGAAGAATCAATATCCGAAAATGAAAATGATACGCGGAAACAAAAAACAACAATGTCGGCAGCAGATCTGGGTGCGTTACCAACTGCAGCGGTCGACCAACGTGCGAGCTCAAGTGGATTCCAACTACAGGGTGATGAACCCTGTGACCGGCTTCCCGAGCGACTAGACAAGTGGAACGTGAAGTTCACTGGTGAGCATTGTGGCTCATCGGTGAATTCATTTATTGAAAGGATAGAGGAACTTAGAGAAGCAAGAGGTGTTTCAGAAGCTAGGGTTTTTAAATCAGCGGTGGACTTATTTAGTGGGAAGGCGCTTCTTTGGTTTACCAAACCTTTTACCTTTTACCAAACGCAATTGGGTCTGGCTGAAATTAAATCAGTCAATGAACTGGTTGCGTTGGGTAGAAGGCTGGAAACCATTAGGAATAACGTAGAGTCGTTTGTCCCTCCCCCTTCCGGTCGAAATCGACAGTCTTTAGAGCCTGATGTGGCTTATGTTGCTTCGGTTGAAGAAGCAACAGCTTCAGTTGCAGTTACCCCCAGTCCTCCGGTTCGTAGGCCCCTTCGATGTTTCAACTGCAACAGGGAAGGTCATCTTTCGAATACCTGTTCCGCTCCTAGGCGTTGTTTTGGTTGTGGGGCTACAAATACGACGAGAAGAGATTGTCGACGCTGCTCGTCGGGAAACGGGCAACGGACTCTTGGGCCAGCAGGACAAGAGCGCCGGCGTCAAAATTAGGGAGGTTGCCTGCTGACAACCAGCTGGCAAATCAAATTAATTTAGGTTTCACACTTGAAGCAAGTGGGGGCGACAGTCGTCCTTACTTGCATGTTAACATATATGGCTTCAGGTTTTTAGGACTTTTGGATTCAGGAGCATCTAGGACTATCATATGTAGGGATGTTTGGAGGGTACTTAAAGACTTAGGATTAGGCTTAGTAAAACCCAATATTAGTCAGGTTCATCTTGCAGATGGGGCGGGTGTAGGAGTTTTAGGAGTAGTAAATCTACCAATAGTTGTTGAGAACAAATCGGTTTTGATGGAGTGTTTAGTTATACCTTCACTTCCGCATACGTTGATTTTGGGTGCCGATTTTTGGACACTCACGGGAATAGTCCCGGATCTTAGGTCTGGTATGTGGAGCTTCTCGAGACAGGAAGCAGTGGCTTCGATTGGAACGACATCTATATTGGAAGAGTCGGATTTGAATGAGGAGCAGAAGAGTAGGTTACACACCCTGATTGAAGATTTGTTCAGGAACATGCCAGAGGGATTAGGAGTTACTAACAGAGTTGAACATGTCATTAGGACGTCATCAGATCCTATTAAGCAGAGGTATTATCCAGTTTCGCCTGCGATGCAAGCACACATTGACAAATCTCTTAAAGAAATGTTAGATGAGGACGTGATTGAAAAATCAAATAGCCCTTGGGCCTCTCCAATAGTTTTGATTAGGAAGAAGGATAATACTTTTAGGTTTTGTGTAGACTTTAGGAAGCTTAATCAAGTGACAGAGAGGGATGCTTATCCCCTCCCAATAATTTCTGCGATTTTGGATAAATTGAGAAACGCTAAGTGTTTGACTTCATTGGATGTCAAATCTGCTTATTGGCAGATTCCAATGGCGGAAGATTCTAGGAAGTACACAGCCTTCACGGTACCTGGTAGAGGCTTATTCCAGTTCAAACGGATGCCTTTCGGCCTGCACAATGCTCCTGCTACATGGCAGAGGTTTATTGACAGCGTCTTGGGCCCTGAACTTGAACCTTATGTCTTTGTTTATTTGGATGATATAATCATCATTTCGGACTCTTTCGAAAAACATTTGGAAATACTTAGGGAAGTTTTAAACCGTTTACAACAGGCAGGACTTAAAGTAGGGCGGGAGAAATGTCACTTTTGTAGGCCATCTTTAAAATTCTTAGGATATGTAGTAGATAGGAATGGATTACATGTGGATCCAGAGAAGGTTGAAAGTATGGTTAACATACCGATACCTAAAAACGTTAAAGAGGTTAGGAGTTTTGTAGGGACTATTTCCTGGTACAGACGGTTCGTACCAAATTTCTCCAGTTTAGTTAGGCCATTAACAGATTTGCTTAGGAAGTCTAAGAAATTTGTTTGGACACCCGAATGTAGTGAAAGCTTTAGGAAAGCTAAAGAGTGCCTCGTAACGGCACCAATATTAACTTGTCCTGATTTTAATCTTCCGTTCGTAATTCAAACTGATGCGTCCGATTACGGAATTGGTGCAGTGCTTTCACAAACTTTTGAAGATGGGGAAAAGGTTATTTGTTACTTAAGTAGGTCCTTGAATAGGTCAGAACGTAATTATTCGACAACAGAAAAGGAATGTTTAGGAGTTTTATGGGCAGTTGAAAAGTTAAGGCCATACATCGAAGGTGTTCGGTTTACGGTCATAACGGATCACTACTCATTAGTTTGGTTGAGTAACCTAAAGGATCCTCAGGGTAGATTGGCACGCTGGGCAGTGAGGCTGCAGCAATTCGACTTTGAAATCATACATCGTAAGGGAAAGGAACATGTCGTACCAGATATGTTATCTCGGGGAGTTCCTGTAGTAGCGGGGATTTCGGAAGAGGATCTAGACCCTTGGGTGGGGAAAATGATTTCTAGTGTAGAATCGAACCCGTTAGGATATCCAACATGGAGAGTAGAGAATGGAAGGCTATATAAATTCGTGAAGTCGAATCATATAATTGTTCACGAGGGTAACGAAGAATGGAAATTAGTAGTAGGGAAACAAGATAGGTTAGCCATTTTGAAAGAATGTCATGATAGTCCATTAGCGGGTCACATGGGAGTTAGAAAAACATTTGCAAGAGTAGGGGCCAAGTATTACTGGCCAAAGATGAGGAATGATGTAGCCAAATATGTAAGGAAATGTTTAGTTTGCCAACAAGTGAAACCTATAAATGATAAACCAGCCGGTCTTATGACAGAGAGAGTAGGGGTTTCGTCTCCGTGGGAGATGATAAGTGTGGATTTGGTAGGGCCATTACCGAAGTCTAATAGGGGCTTCGTTTACATTTTAACGGTAGTTGACTATTTAACCAAATTTCCGTTGTTGTTTGCGTTGAGATCTGCAACTGCAAAGGCAGTTTGCAAGGAGTTAGAGGATAATGTTTTTCTTTTGTTTGGAGTTCCGAAGATTGTCATCTGCGACAACGGTCCCCAGTTTAAAGGTCGAGAGTTAAAGGCACTTTGCGAAGCATATTCTTCAAAGATTAGATTCACTCCACACTACCATCCTCAGGCTAATCCCGCGGAGAGGATTAACCAAATTATCAAAACAACTTTGAGAGCTTATGTTTCGGAGAATCACCGAGTTTGGGATTCTCAATTAGCTAAGGTAGCTTGTGCCATACGCACGTCCCAACACGAAGTCTTAGGGGTTAGCCCATACTATGCTAATTTTGGAAAGGAGATGTCGACGAGTGGGGACTATGAAGGATTAGGAGTGAAACGATTGAGGGAAATAGTAGGGTAGTACGAGGAACCGTGGAAGAACGGTTTAGAAAACTCAGAGAGGAGATAGCGGCGAAATTGCAAGTAGCGATTAAGAAGTCAGCCGAAACATACAATCTCAGGAGGAGAGATACACAATATCTCCCGAATGATCTTGTATGGCGAAGAAATTTCGTACTTTCGGATGCTGCCAACTATTATGCGGCTAAATTGGCACCAAAGTTTGTGGGCCCGTTTAAAATTTCAAAGAGACTTTCTCCTTGGACTTATGTCCTTGAAGATCAACATGGTAAAGATCGCGGAACATGGCATATTAAAGATCTTAAGCCTTTTACTTCGTTATCTCAAAATGACTAAATCTTGGAAGTCCCTCAATAGTAAAACTCTATTCCGTTGTAGTTATATGAGAAAACTTGTTTGTATTATGAACAAACCCTTTTTACGGAGGAAAGGGTGGGATTTGTTGCGTTAAAATTTAACGCAACCTCTTATTAAAAGAAATAAAACACTTTTTAAAAATTAGAATAAAACACTTTGATGCACTTTGCATCCACTTTGCTTTTCGAATTGAAAACAATGAACATTTTTTTTGTTCACAGCAAAATAAAATTTGACAATTGTCACCATCTTCACACACGAGAATGAGAGAGAGCGGGACGGCCATAGTCCTTCTGACAATGGTTCTCTCTGTCATTGTCGTGAAGATAAGTTTCTTTCACAGGTATTGATAATTGTGAACCACTCGAATTAAATTCAATGGGATCGACATTGAGTGATGCCAAAACGGACGGACGGTCTGAAATTATGAATGTATTTACACGAGACGCGATTTGTTAAGAACGGCTGGGTGCCCAACGACTTTTTTTATCATCAACATAATTTGTATTTTTGTATTATATTTTATATTTTTGTATCATATTTCAATTCTTTTTTTAACGTAATGATAACAGTTTTGTAAACAATTTAGTATTTTTGATCCAATGAAATATTTAATTATGTATGCTTAAAGACCAGATGGACTGTTAAGAGTTATTTTTCAAAGTTATTTTGGACTTCATTTTGATCTGATAATGCGATTTTCTTTATTTTTTTTACGCTTTCAATTCAAGCCCATACATTTTCTCGTCTTCTCGAATATGATAGTAAATTCATTTAAAATCATTTTGTTGTAACCTTAAAGTTCATTCAACACAACATGGTAACAATTGTGAATCATCCTCAAACTGATCGTCCAATGTCGGCGAGTTTCAGGATGACTCTCGATAATTTGAGAGAAACTACGGCGAGTAAGCAGGACCGCGAGTATCTTCTCACAAGTGGCTCTCAACTAAGCCAAGTATGACTGGCCGTTGATGACGTGATGAAGATCCGCCACTCCAGATAGGCTGAAAGCACGGCGAATTCAAAACAAGGGTAGGCGATTTAGGACCTAGGTGAGCCTAAATCGTCACTCTTATCTGAGACTTAAAAACGAGAAGAAGCTGGAAGGTTACAAAAAAACTTAATTTTGAACTAGTGGAAATTTTTATTGGTCAGCCATTTTGGAAAAAAAAATCGAGAAGGCTTGGAAATCTTTTGAGTTTAATTTGTACAATAGAGGATTTGGTAACTATAAAAAGGTTGTATTTATCTAGAAATTATTTTCTTAAACAAATTTATTGATTTTATTTTTGTGATCGCGTTTTCCATTTTTCGTGGTTTTTAATTCAGACCTTAAC
Source organism: Sphaerophoria rueppellii (assembly GCA_920937365.1). NCBI lineage: Eukaryota > Metazoa > Arthropoda > Insecta > Diptera > Syrphidae > Sphaerophoria > Sphaerophoria rueppellii. Next base: position 101,765,942 of record CAKKXW010000001.1, on the reverse strand, counting down.
GGTCCATCCTGGTCAAGTTAATTAATATTCAAAAATTGTATTTCGATTTTGTTTCGATATAGATTGAAAAGATCCGTGGTTTTTATCCTACTTTTGCAAGGTTTCCCCGGCCTTAATAATAAAAGAAAAAGAAATTAAGTATCAAAAAAATATCCGCCATCTTTTATTTCTAACTCGTGTTGGTTTGTTCTGTTCTTCAAATTCCTTCGTTGCTCTTATTTGTAAAAGGTTTGCAATTTCCTTTTTTGGTATTCCGGAAAAAATTGCTGGCGCCCTTTTTAGTCACACTGTGGCAACACTAACAAGATTTTATATCAACTTGATATAAAATCATAATCAGATACAATCAACTTTCGATTAATCGATTAGCCGATTAATAAATCCTCGAACTCACCCCTCACTGAGCTCGTCGTGGTGGCAGCACTTTATTTGTTGCCTGTTGCACTTTATTGTGAACTTGCCCATTTCAATTGACAACTCATCACATCTTTCTCGTGGTTGGTTTCAGTTTTCATACTTGCGTGGGAAAATTTTTATTGTTGTCGCGATTTTCGCAAAGTTTCATCCGGGATTAGTTTGATTAATAATAGTTTGATTAATAAAAAGTGCAACAAACAGGCATCAAAAACCAAAAAAAAAAAGAAAATGTAATGTCTGACTTTTAGGTGGTTGAAACACTCAAATAGATGAAACAAAAGATAACAGTTTACAAATCAAAATTAATGCATATAATACTTATAGTCCAGTCATTTTAGTAATCTAAAACCCCATTCCGCGGGAAAATTCCTTGTGGGCTGAATTTGTGTTTTACGGTGCTCTTCAGAAGATGAGAAAAATCGACATAGATATCGTGCCGGCTAAAAAAGTTATGGTGGTCAAAAAACGGAAACTTCGTTTTAAGTGAATATTTCGCGACCTATTTCCGGGAGGCCAATGCCAGTCAATGTCAAATTGTTCGTCTTGAAATTATCTAAAAAAAAAGTTTTTATCGTTATTTGAGGACCGTATTAATGACATTATGTGTGAAAAAAAAATCGTTTAAATCGTCACCGCGGCCTTGCTGGGTGGTCCGCATTCGAAGAATAACCGATGGTTGAAAGATATACAGATAAAAGTAGGGCCGGTGCATTCGTTACACCAGTTATAACTTGATGTAAGAATACCATGTCGTTTTTGCTTCGTCTATATGACAATTTTTCCATCTGAAGAGTTAATAAATGGTTTTCATAAGAGGGGACATTCGAACGTACACTCCATAAAATATAAAATAAATAAATAGAGTGGCACGACAACTCTTGAAGAGCCAAGGCCTAAGTGGCTTACTCTCAACAACAATTCTCTAGGTGCGTGTGAAGAATTGAGGGGACCTACAATTTAACGCCGATTCCGAACGGCAAAGTTGAGAAGCACTTTTTCATGACAGATGATACTCTTACTCGCAAGAGGCAGTGCCCGTGAAAGGTGAAATAAAAACTATGGGCCCAGGTAGGACTCGAACCCACGACGTTCGGCTTAGCAGCCAACGCACCTAACCACTAAGCTACGGACACTACTCCATAAAATACCTTTGGGGCAAAACGAGTAATTGTCATTGAACAGATTCCAGCATCAATATGAATATTGTTATGAGGTGACCAGACGTAGGAAGCGTATTCTAAACTAGCCTACCCTGCGACCCTCGTCTCGCACCTTTCAGAGCAACCTTAGAATTATGACAATTATCTTCGTGCTCTCGCTGAATTTTGCAAATTCGCAATACAAAATTAATAATTTTTTCTATGAAAAGCAATGAGGTTTCCGAGATTTTCGTCAAGAACTTTCTATTTTCAATTGGAAAACCGATTTTGAAATTTTCCAGTTTTCCATTTGAAAACCAATGCACCTACAATTACATGCAATTTTCCCGTTAAAAACCAATGAGGTTTCCGAGTTTTTCATAAAGATCTTTCTATTTTCAATTCGACAAACATATTTTGAAATTTCCAGTTTTCCATTTGAAAACCAATGCACCTGCAATTACATGCAATTTTCCCGTTAAAAACCAATGAGGTTTCCGAGTTTTTCATAAAGATCTTTCTATTTTCAATTCGCAAACATATTTTGAAACTTTCCAGTTTTCCATTTGAAAACCAATGCACCTGCAATTACATGCAATTTTCCCTTTAAAAACCAATGAGTTTCCGAGTTTTTCATCAAGAACTTTCTATTTTCCATACGAAAACCCATTTTGAAATTTTCCAGTTGTCCGTGAACAGTCCTTAACTTTTCTTTTGGTTTTGACCGAGACCGAAAATGAACGAATCAATCCGAACGACACAGGCCTAATTTTGACCGAGACCGAAATGTATGTACTTATTCAAAATGCGAAATGTACATGCACAGAGATTGGAAACTAAAATCTATGCTTTTTTTTAATATCGATGTTAAAATTTTCTTTTGTACAGAAAATCTTACCCAAGAATTCGCGTGTAAACATTGTCTTGGTGTAAAAGCTTAAGTAGGAGTTCAGCCTTAAATATAAAACAAAAGAATGAATAGGAAATGAAATGAAAATGGAGAGACATTTCAAAAAACTGATGTCGGCTGTCAGTTGCCTGAATTTAAAAACAAAATTTCCGAGTAAGTAAATTGAAATCAATGTTTTTTGCTCTTAATAATTATTTCTTTTATTTTCAGAACCTCCTACTGCACAATCAGTGAATGGAAGAGCAATTGTCTATCATTTATAAAGTGAGATTTTTGTTTGTTTGTTAGTTTATCGACTACAAACATACAACCGACAAACAAACAAAAGTCTCACTTTATATATTAGTATAGATGAGGACGAACATAGCAATTATATACAGGGTGATTCACGAGCGTTGTGTCAAAAAGCTAGAGCGTGTAGGTTGAGTTGAGATAAGAAAAAAAACGTATGGGATGGGGGTCTTTTCCCCCTGTTTAGCCGGGAGGGGAAATTTTCTGAAAAATTGACTTTTTTTATAAGAAAAAGAACATTAAAAATCAACGGCTTCGTTTGCAACGCCGTGTTGTACCTTTTTGGAAAGCCAGAAACATCTTCTTTCATTTTGTTTTTATATTAAATTGTTTTAACGAATAGTTTAAAAAATATTAATTTTCAAACTCAACATTTTCAAAAAAAAAGAAAAAAACAAAAAAATCATTTTTGAACTAAGATTTTTCAAAATTTTATGTGATCAAGCACTGTTTTGTTTCAAAAATTCAATGCCATTGTTAATTTATAGTCGAAAACAGAAAAGCGGATGCAAAAATGTCTTTCCGTTTTCGAGAAATAAAAAAAAAACAAGAACCAGTTTTTTCTAAGAAAATCTTTGTTTTTATTTTTACCTATCTCGACTTTTAGTTTTATTAATTTATAAAAAAATAACCTTTCTTTTAATATTTGTTCTGTAATTGGAATTTTAATAAATAATTAATTTAATTAATTAATAATTTATGAGGCGACCACCTGCCGGTGAAGGGTTCTATCTGCTAGGAGCTTAAGATGATTAAACCGCAATTTTTCTTGAACGAAAAGACCTAAAGGTGATAAAAGGCATCACATATTTAGTAAACAACCATTTCCAATTGAAATATTTACTCATCAAGAGTATGTTATCTCTCGAAAAGAGTTAGCGGACATGCACTTCTGCTACGGTTTAGCTAATGGTCGAGATCGAGAAGCTGAAAGACTTTACGCTATAAGATATCCCAATAGAAGGTGCCCAAGTCGTAGCATGTTTTCAAGAATCCACTGACGTCTAAGAGAGCACGGAGAGCTAGAGCATCGAAGAAGTGAAAGGTCAATTGCAGGACCCGCAATCATAGATGAAAGAATTTTAGATACGGTCCGACGTAATCCCTCCATTAGTACAAGGAGGATAGCTACAATGCTCGGAGTGTCCCAATCTAGAGCATGGAGAATGCTTGCAACGGAACACTTACACCCTAACCACTTCACGCCAGTTCAGGAACTCACATCAAACGACAGGTTATTGAGAGCAGAATTTTGTCGATCATTGCTGCTTAGAGATGAAATTGAACGCAACTACTTTGAAAGGATTTTCTGAACGGATGAGGCACAGTTTACTAGGGATGGAGTCACTAACTTTCACAATTTACATGGAGTGAATCCAATCCACACAACAAAAAGGCAGAACAAATGGCAACACCTCTTTAGCTGTAACGTCTGGCTTGGTATTGTTGGACACACCGTGATCGGACCCTGATTTCTGAATTCCGTTATCAATGGAAGTTCTTACGAGACCTTTTGCCCGATTTGTTGGACAACGTTCCATTGGCTATAACCGATAGTTTAATCTATCAACAAGATGGTGCTCCAGCACACTATAGCTAACAAGTGAGAAACTGGCTGGATGATCATTTTAGTAACCGATGGATTGGGAGAAGAGGCCACAGATGAACAGAATGGCCTCCTAGATCACCAGATTTAACACCCTTAGATTTCTATGCATGGGGATTCATGAAGAATTATGTGTACGAAGTGGAAATCGTTTCTTTGGAACAGCTTAACGAACGAATTGAAGTCGCTGGAGTAAAATTGCGGGAAAATTTATCAAATATATAAATTTATGTGCAGGCATTAGAAGGAGATATAATCTATGCCTTCTAAGAAATGGGATCATATTGAAAATTCGTTATAGTTACTCAATTAAAAAAAAAAAAATAGTAAAAGAAAGGTTAATGTTTTAATTATGTGATGTCTTTTATTTACCTTTAGGTTGTTTATTGTTTTTTCGTTCAAGAAAAATTGTGGTTTAATCATCTTAAGCTCCTAGCAGGTAGAACCCTTCACCGGCAAGTGGCCGCGGCCTCCAGGCATAATAAGAAAAATTTCAGGTCAGTTTTCAGTCGTTATCAATGAACAAAATGATTAATCCAGGGAAAATCTAATACTTGTCTGCTTTATTGAGGCCCGGCTTAACGGCGGGGGGGGGGGAATAGACCCCCCCCCTCCCATACGATTTTTTTCTTGTTTCAACTCAACCTACACGCTCTAGCTTTTTGGCACAACGCTCGTGAATCACCCTGTATAGAGAGCGGTTGATATTTGGATTGCTGAACTATTTAGGAGTCAAAAGCAACTCGAAGATCTCTTATGGAAGTTACGTGGATGCTGTGAAACTTATGAAGAGTGTACTCGCTTCCTAAAAAAGGTCGTTATTTGAAATTTTATTGCATTTAAATTTAAACTATTTTTCTCACACCACAATGCAAAACTATTTATGTCATCTTGTAGTAGAATATGATCATTACTAGAAGAGGTGCTTTTGTAATCTTGACATCATCTGCGAAGATGAGAATTTAGCTATTACTTACACATAACGGAGCATCGTTATAGCTAAATTAAAAAGTAGAGGTCCTAGATGGCTGCCCTGAGGAACTCCCAAATTAGCCAAAAATGACTTAGAGATAAAATGCCTGAATTTCACTTGATAAGATCTATTCTCGAGACATGAGGATATCCAAGTGATGAAAAATGGAGGTAATCCAAATAATCCTACTAGCTGACCCGGTAAACACAGTTTTGCCATACAAGTAATATCTAAGAATTGTTGACGGGATTTGACTCAAAATAGATGGAGAGAAAGCTTAGAACAAGGAGATGCTTTGAGGATGCTTCCTATCCTACTATCCGACCAGGTTAACGTTGTTTTGCTATATATTTTAAATATATAACAAAGTAAGTGTAGTGTCCGTAGCTTAGTGGTTAGGTGCGTTTGGCTGCTAAGCAGAACGTCGTGGGTTCGAATCCTACTCGGGCCCAAAGTTTTTATTTCATCTTTCACGGACACTGCCTCTTGCGAAGAACTGACAAAACTTCCAAGAGTACATCTGTCATGAAAAAGTGCTTCTCAACTTTGCCGTTCGGAATCGGCGTTAAATTGTAGGTCCCCTCAATTCTTCACACGCACCTAGAGAATTGTTGATGAGGGTAAGCCACTTAGGCCTTGGCTCTTCAAGAGCTGTCGCGCCACTCTATTTATTTTTAACAAAGTAACCATACAGTGTGTCATCATCACTATAATCATAAATTGGATTCAAATAAATCACATTGCGTTTTGACAAAATGTTTGTTACGGAAAATTAAGTTGAAAAATAATTTGTTTAAATGTACTAAGAATCATCCTACGAATTTAAGGCTGAAAACAAACTACGATAAACTGTCTCAAGAACTTAAAAGTGAAATACCGCTTCAAAGGGATGCCTATTATAGAAATAAATTTATACAAAATATGGGTAATTCTAAAAAAGAATGGCAAGTTATAAACGAAATTTTAAATAAAAGTGAGGTTACCTCTGATATTTCATTAAATAAAAACAATTTGACCATAACTGACCCTTTTTTAGTAGCCACTGCATTTAATGAACATTTTTCTAATATTACAAGTTCTATTCAGCAGATAACCGAAGTTAGTAATAACCCTTCTAACCAATTTGAAAGTGTTTCTACATTTGAGTGTAATCAAAGACAAACGTTTTTTATGGAGCCTTTTTCATCGTTTGAAGTAAATTCTATTATTAAATCACTTAGAAATTCGAACTCTATCTCGTCATTTGATAATATTTCTCACAATATCATTAAACAAATTTCTTATCAGATATCAGACGTATTATGTTATATTTTCAATTTGAGTTTAGAGAAAGGTATGTTTCCTGATTTACTGAAAACTGCAATTGTCATTCCATTGCATAAAAAAGGTTATGTTGGAGACGTTAACAATTATCGCCCCATATCACTCTTATCAGTGTTTTCAAAAGTTTTTGAAAAAGGTGTTAAATCGAGGATGCTCTCTTTTTTAGAAAAAACTAAGTTTTTTAGTAACTCCCAGTTTGGCTTCAGAAGTGGAAGATCAACCGAAAATGCTTTATTGAAGTTGTGTAGTGAAATCTATAGAAGTATGAATGAATCTTCGATTCCTGCTGCATTGTTTATTGACATTACCAAGGCCTTTGACATGGTTGACCACGATATATTACTCCAAAAATTATTTAATGTTGGTTTCAGAGGTTTTATTCATAACTGGTTTGTTTCTTACCTACAAAATAGAAGTCAAAGAGTTAGAATAAGTAATGTTCTCAGTTCCAAAGTCTCAACTAACATTGGTGTCCCGCAAGGCTCTGTTTTGGGACCTATCTTGTTTTTAATTTATGTTAATTCATTATTTCTGCAACCTTTAAAAGGATCAATTACAGCTTTTGCCGATGACACAGCTTTGTCCTACAGCGGAAAAAGTTATTGCAACATTTATTTAGATGTTAATCACGATCTGGAAGTACTTCGTAATTGGTTCAATGCTCACAAATTGGTCATCAGTGACAAAACAAAATTTATGTCTTTCAACATTTTGGGTAAGGTTTGCAGAGATATGCCATTGTATTATCATTCTCCTAAATGCAAAAGATTCCGTTTAACCAGTACGTATTTATTAAACCAGGATTCCAGATCATTTCATTCGGAATTTTCTTGCGTTTCTGAATGTTTTTTAATTGAGCATGTTGACTCTTTCAAATACCTAGGTGTTGTTTTGGATTACAAAATGAGTTGGAAAGACCATATTCTTAATATAAAATTATTTTTATCTAATGTGATTAGGAAGATTTTTCATCTCAGTCAATATTGTGGCTTGTCAGTTTTGAAATTAGTATATAATGCTTTTTTTAAGTCCAAACTTCAATATGGTATAGCTTGTTGGGGAGGTACTCACTTCAGTAAGTTAGAATCCTTACTAATTAAGCAAAAACATGCAGTTCGCATTCTTTGCAACGTTAGTCGTCTTACTCCTAGCTTCAGTTTATTCAAAAGACTAGATCTTCTACCAGTAAGGCATTTGTATTGTTTTAAAGTCTTAAAAGTTTTTTTTGAAACCTCTGGCAACACTGTTCCCAGGATTTATGAACATTTAAATTTACGTGTAAACAGCAGAAATCTTGTTACTGTTCCAACCATCAAAAAAACTCATTTTTCACTTTTCTATACCGTTAGAGCACCACGTCTTTATAATAAGTTACCGGCAAATATTAAAAATGAGAGAGTTAAATCAATATACCTGCATAAAATTAAAAGATGGCTTTTCTCGATAAATTTGGATGACATAGAAAACCTTGTAATCCCATTATCCTGAATTTAAATTTATTATAACTTAAATATGAATAGATATCATTATCGTATCCCCATCGATAAAATTTGTTAATATTAATTTATCTACAATAGTACTTTCGACTCTTGTTTACGAACAACAGAATGTACTTAACTATTTCATTCAATTTATAATTAATTCTAGATGTTTAAATATTTATGTATGTGTATAATGAAATAATGAATTCAATAAAAACAAAAAAAAATAAAAAAAATATTATTCTCGAGTTAATCTGAAGGGAGGCGAGGTGAGGTTCTTCGGGTTAGCTAGTACTTATATAGAAATAGTAAAGCAAAATAAATAATTGTCTGGAAAAATGTTGTACTTTTTATTGTTGAAAGTGAAAAAAAAAATGAGAGGTCGCAGTTTGGAATTGTCATGAAATGTTGGCCCTTGATAACGATAATACCAATATATTGTCATCTGATAGGTAGCCTTTCACAGGCAATTGCGTATGCCGACGATCTAATTGCGTACAGAACTGCTCCAAAGGTCGAAGACATAAGAATTCTCCTACAAGGTGACTTCGAAAAGATTCAGCGATACTGCAATGACTGGAAACTGAAAATAAATGTCCAGAAATGCGAGACAATTCTGTTCCGGACTCCGTTGGCTAGAGCCTCGAGGGATACGCGTAAGAATTGGCGCAAGATGGTCATCGTTGGGTCGCATGGACAACAATTAGCGAGCAAAAGTGAGGTGAAGTACCTCGGTATCTGGCTGGATCAGTATTTATATTTCGACAGACATATAAATGCTGCTCTAGCCAGGGCCAGAGGAGCCTTCGCTCTGACGAAACGGCTGTTTCACAGCAGTCGGCTTGACCGCAGAGTGAAGGTAATTTGCTACATGGCCCTCATACGGCCGATGATCGCTTATGGCTGTCCAGTGTGGTTCAACGTTGCACCATCTCAAATGGAGAAGATTCGGGTGTTCGAAAGGCAGTGTCTTCGGCGCTGTCTCGGTTTGTATCGGACACCGGAATCTTCTTATGTACATTACTATTCTAACGAGGTTCTATACAACGAGGCTCGGATCAACAGAATTGACAATTTCGTGATAAAACTTGTTCGGGGTCACATTGCGAGAGCTATGACTTCGACGAATAATTTGATCTTTGGGGCGTTCTATCCAAACGACGAATATTTTGATAGTGCACGCTTGAGCGGCTTCATTCCACCAGAGGCATTCCTCTTTTTAGATAGATGCGGTCTGATACAGGACAGATTGGCGGTGCCGCTAATCTACCACGTCAGGCGAAGAACCGTCGATCGGCGGCTCCTTTACAGTCGAGACGTCCTCGCACAAGACGGAGCAGAGCTCCTTCGGTTCAGTAGGGCTGTGTCCGAACGGGACCGAATCGATAGGGTGAAGCAGGGGAACCAGTTCTGGTGGCTTCAGTCATCACTTGACAATGAGTAGTCGGGGTGGGATTTTGAGTCTGGCCGGCTTACATGCCTGTATTTAGTTTAAGGGTTTAGGTTTAAGTAGAGTAGGCATGGTGGCACATATAACGATATGGAAAAAGCAAAAAGTATATATAAAAAAAAAATAAAATAGAAAAAAAATGATCGAACAAAAAAGAGATAAAAATACAAAAAAAAAAAATAAAGAAAAAAAAATCAATAAGAAAAAAAAAAAAAAAAACAAGATAGAGATTTGCTGCTGTGGTTGTTCTAGTTTGTAAGTAGTGTTTAGGTAGATTAGGTAGTTTTAGTTAACTTTAAGTTTTATTTTTAAGGACCTAATTTTAAGTAGCATATAAGAAAATGAAAATTGATAGTGACGTTAGTTTTTATTAAAATTTTCTAACAAAAAACAAAATAAATTAATAAAAAAAAAATTAGCTCATAGGCCGAAAGGCATTATTTTTAAGTATAACATGAATTGCTTAGAGTGCCCGGTTGGGGCCAGTAAGTTAATTATACGATTTTAGATCATAAGCTAGTTTTAATTCTTTTGTCTAGTTTTTATTAGTACTTAGTTAAAATGAATAAAAAGAATGAATATAAAAAAAAAACCAATATATTGTCTTCCAAGCCGCTAGAAAATAAGTTCGATAAGACAATTTTGTTTCAAAGCAAAGGATTACAAATTTTAACTTAATTTTTAAGTGTTTCGAGGAATTAACTAAGCTTCCGGAAGTCAAGACCCGCTCTAATTTGTTTCTTAAAAAATAACAAACACCCAATAACTCTCAAAGCAACTAAAAGCAAAACACAACATGATGAAATAATATTTTTTTCATTGCTAAAATTATACCTACCGACTATTTGAATGATGAGAAAATGTTAAGAATGTTCGTCAGTTCAGGAAGTCCAACAAAGTTTAAGCCGCATGCTTTGAATAATACAGTTTTATGACACAAACAATAATGGAATTAACTTTAAACAGACCTCGAAGTCGATTAGTTTGTACTCATAGTCGTTGTCGTAGATTAATACACCTTCGGGGTTATTAGACCTCTCAACAAGACAAACAAAAAAATAATAATAATGTTTCCATTCAAAATTAACTAAAACTAATTGATATTCCGAAACATGATTGGTGCATCATTTACTCTTTTTGAGCTTTAGGAAGCTCGCTGAACAGCACAGTAGCAGCTCAGTTATTCAAAAAAGGTTGGTTTAGTTTATATTAGTTCAAAGAGTTTGAGCGGTATCGGAGCACGTTCCTCGTCAATTTATTGATCAAAAAGTTTACTTTGAAGTGTCACGTTTGCCCCCGAAAAATACCCTACTTGTCCAACTCTATTCGAAGTTCATCATCGAATTCAGTTGACTTCCGAAAGTCGTGCCTTATTGACCCTTCGAAAAATTGTATTAAATCGCCAAAGTTTAAAAGTTTAAATTTCTGAAGTGATTAATCGTTCAAATATCGTTTACACAAAAAGGAAAACAAAAACAAAAAAGTAATTATACTAAAATAAAAGCCACTGAGCCAGAACTTATGCAACACACCCAGCAGCTAAAACAGTCAATTTATAATTTATCATTTTGTTTAACATTAAGTTCCTAGATCTAACCGCTTTGATTTGTCCACCTGTTGCCTTACGTAAAAAAGTCGACAGCAGAATAAAGAATCTAACAAATGAAGTGCAACATTTCGTGTACTTAGTGCTCCATGAATTCTATGACCGTAATTGTGCATCAATTAAATTCAACAATCTGTTTCATTATTAATTTATTTTAAATCGGTCATATAACAACAAATTGTATTTGAATAAGTCTAGAGGGAGAATTCTAATATGGTCATATCGACATTCATATTTTGCTGCACATCTGGTCGATCTTAAGGTTCTTATAAATATTCGAAGGGAATTAAAAATTTAATGAATTGGTTTTGCATTTCCCCTTATAAAATATAAGTCGCTATCGTCAAGTCAGTGAAAGAGAAATTAAATTTCGAATAAAACCTTGACAGTAATCTGAATCTAAATTGTCAGGGTGAGGTGGAAGAACGTGTATCTATGACACATGGAAAGCATTAAATCGTTAACTTTGTTTTAATAGTTCATAATTCTTGATTATGATTAATTGTTTGAGTTTTGATCAGAAGTGACATTTGGATTGGTAGATATTAATAATTGGAGCGCTCAAGGAGAATTTCGAGATTTGCTTTGTGCTAGCTACCGTCAGCATTCTTGTTCTTGTTTTATTGCGAGAAGTTGTTGACAGAATCGATCTTCCATACAAGTATCGCTCATATAATCTTTAATGGCTGAAATACAATCATGCTCCAACTTTGCCTTCGCCTGACGTTTACGAGTTCAGACATAGGAATTCTATGCATGGTATCACATTGAAGTTACGACATCACGTTTCGTTATTAATGTTACGTAATGTGACTCGAAACGTAAACTATAGTTTAAGTATGCTATATGTCTGACAGCTCAACAGCTGTTAAAAAAATTCAACGAATAAAATTCCTTTGTTTTTGGGAGGATGATTATGATGGGCAGACGGAGAGAGAACTGTCAACGCTAAAACACAAACACGCTTCAGCTTCGTCTGCGTTACGATGCACCCGCTTTGAGTTTGCTTTGAACGACAGTTCTCATTCCGCCAACATCATCCCTCCATAAACAAATGAATTTTGTGTGTGTATTTTTTTGTACAGCTGTTGAGCTGTCAGACAAAACAAGAACTCAGCATATTTGAGGTAGATGTTCCATTTGGAGTCACGTTAGGTACGAAACGTGAGGTCGAAATGCATTGAATTCTATGGCTTGGCTGAACTTGTAAACGTCAGGCGAAGCCGAAGATAAAGCGTGTTTGTGATTAAGCCTTCATTGACAAATCAAACACAAAACGGGTACATCGTAAGATAGACGAAGACGTATTTGTGTTTCAGCCATTACTGGAAGACAGCTTTTAATTTACATTCTATTAATTTGCACAGGTCTTTGATGAAACAATTATTTTATTTAAGAAATCACGTTGTTGAGCTATTTCCGTTGATAGAAAACGTTACCGAAAACGTGCTCATTATTCAGTTTAAACTAAACCGTTTAAAATTCTTTAAATGCAATTAAATTAAGAGTGAGAATTTAACTATGTGATTAATATTTCTGTTAACATGCATTAAAAAAGGTAATTGCACGCTATGGGTAGTTAACAGATGATTCGGACAGAATCGTTGCATTAAAACAATAAAATTAAATGGAAGATTAATTATATTTTGAGGTCGATTTGGTGAATGTTAATTGTTTGAAACAATTTTAATATTTTTTAATAATTTTTGCCCTTTCTCTTCTTTGGGGGATACATTTGTGTTGAAAATCGAAAATTGAAACTTAGTACTTCGTCTGTATACGCACCAATTCTGCTTGACCGTTTGATGAGATTGTAGGATGCCTAGAGGGAAGATATTGTGTATTCAAGAAGACCCAAGAGTTCTCGACCAACTTCTGACAACTGTTATTGGGAGTTCACACAGACACCTTTTAAGAAATTCCGAAAAATTACTAAAAGTAGTCAACGTTGGTATTAAACATTTGAGAGATTAATCTATATGAACATCCATAGCTCTCTTAAGCCCAAGCCTATATCAGCAAGAAATACGTTTACAACAACGTCTGCACAGATTACATGACCCCTTAATTAGGCTTCACTAAGCTTTTATTGCTAGTTTCCCCAACAGAAAAGATTGAGAAAACAATGCACATTACATTAATGAATCGACTTTGACTATTTCACTGATGGCTCGAAAATAAATGCTGCAGTAGGGGCAGGTTTCTTCTCAGAAAACCTCAACCTACCCAGTTCATTCAAGCCCCCGACCTAGTCTAGTGTCTTCCAAGCAGAGATCTTGGCAGTGAGAAACGCTGCTGAACAAATATCCATGAAAGTGATATCACACGTTGACAAGACCTTTTTCATTGATTGCTCATTGAAAGCAATCTCTGCCACTCTAATCAAGTCAAATCTTGTTTTTTGCTCTCGCGAAAAGTTTAAGGTCTCTGGCATGCAGAACAATGTAAGACTCTGTTGGGTTCCCGGTCAAAGTGGTGTGTCGGTCAACGAAAATACAGATGAGCTTGCAGAGAAGGCTCAGTACTCCAGTACCTCTGTCATAGACCATGGCATCAGAACCCCACAATGTGAAGTACAACGAAATATTGGTAACCGATGTTATTAAAAAAACTAACAATAGATGGAACCTTCTAGAAAAGTACCGATGACCTTTGCGGGAGCTACGGCTGCGAAGACGAACATGAAGGAGCTGCTCATTTCCTCCGTTACTGTCCAGCACTCACCAAAACTAGAAAAACCTTTTTAAGGCAACTACTTGTTTGTCCGATCCTGAAAAAGTGAGATCCTTTTAACTGCAAGAACTACAAAGGAATCAGCCTACTTAATATTGCTTACAAGATCCTCTCTGTAGTAATTTGTGAACTTCTGAAGCCTTTTATTGATCAGGTCCTTACCAAATTTACGCGGAAAATCCTGGAAAAACTGGATTACAGCATCTACAGAGACGAACTGTATAACGCTATGTCTAGTCTTGGCATCTCTGCCCAGCTTGATCAAAAATGACGATGAAGAGCTCACGTTGCGTCATCTACGTTGGCAACGAGCTTACGAAATCTTTCGATGTCAAAAAAGGATTCAGACAAGGCGATGCACTGTCATGCGATTTCTTTAACATCGTTCTTGAGAAGATAGTGTAGAACTCCACCGTCAACACCAGAGGCACTATCTTCCAAAAATCTGTTCAACTTCTCGCGTACGCCGATGTTATTGATATAAATGGAAGAATGGTAAATGAGGGAAAAACGAATTATATGCTGTCTTCTAGGAAGGACACCCTGTGGCTCGGACAGAACGTCACAATAGATTCATACAACTTCGAGGTAGTAGAGGAGTTTGTCTACCTAGGCTCCACTATAAACACGGGCAATAACACCAGCGCCTAGACAGCCGAAGAATAACTTTTGGTAACCGCTGTTTCTAAGAAAGCAATTCAATGGAAAAGCCTCTTTCGAGCAACTAAGCTTAAACTGTACAATACACTCATCATCCCAGTCCTGCTAGAATGGTTCCACGAACTGCAGAGAGAAACGTAGACCTTGAAAAATCGGAATGAATGTGGGCCTAAGCTGTTTCGAGAGGAAAGTTCTTCGGGTCATTTTTTTTTTTGTTTTTTTTTTCCATAATTCATTTTTTATTCAATTTAACTTATTACTAATTAATACTAGACAAAAGAATTCAAAACTAGCTTATTAACTAAAATCTTATATTTAACTTACTGGCCCCAATCAGGCGCTCTAAGAAATTCATGTTCAGCTTAGAATTAATGCCTTTCAGCCTATGATCTATGTGTTTTTTTTTTTATTTTTATTGTTAGAAAAGTAAAAAAAACTGACGCATAATCATTTCTTATTTCTTAAATACTACTTAAAATTAGGTCCTTAAAAATAAAACTTAAGATTAACTAAAACTACATAATCTACCTAACATCTACTTACAAACTAGAACAACCACAGCAGCAAATCTCTATCCTTTTTTTTTTTTTTTTTTTTTTTTTTGTTTACTCTGTTTTTAGTTTAATTTTTTTTTTGTTTGTTTTTTTTTTTTTTTTCTATTTTCTTTATGTATTTTGTATTTCTTGTCTTTGTCGTTCTATGTGCCACCATGCCTACTCTACTTAAACCTAAACCCAAAACCCTTAAACTAAAACAAGTATATAAGCCGGCCAAGGCTCAAAACCCCACCCCCGACTACTCATTATCAAGTGCTGACTGAAGCCACCAGAACTGGTTCTCCTGCTTCACCCTATCGATTCGGTCCCGTTCGGACACAGCCCTACTGAACCGAAGGAGCTCTGCTCC
Organism: Sphaerophoria rueppellii; assembly: GCA_920937365.1. Lineage (NCBI taxonomy): Eukaryota > Metazoa > Arthropoda > Insecta > Diptera > Syrphidae > Sphaerophoria > Sphaerophoria rueppellii. The sequence continues at coordinate 101,750,447 of CAKKXW010000001.1, read as the reverse complement.
GTCTTGTGCGAGGACGTCTCGACTGTAAAGGAGCCGCCGATCGACGGTTCTTCGCCTGACGTGGTAGATTAGCGGCACCGCCAATCTGTCCTGTATCAGACCGCATTTATCTAAATAGAGGAATGCCTCTGGTGGAATGAAGCCGCTCAAGCGTGCACTATCAAAATATTCGTCGTTCGGATAGAACGCCCCAAAGATCAAATTATTCGTCGAAGTCATAGCTCTCGCAATGTGACCCCGAACAAGTTTTATCACGAAATTGTCAATTCTAGTTGATCCGAGCCCCGTTGTATAGAACCTGGTTAGAATAGTAATGTACATAAGTAGATTCCGGTGTCCGAAACAAACCGAGACAGCGCCGGAGACACTGCCTCTCGAACACCCGAATCTTCTCCATTTGAGATGGTGCAACGTTTGAAACCATACTGGACACCCATAAACGGGTCATATTTGGGCTCCATGTGCACTGATGTGGAATGGAGAAGAAGATATAGCAAAGAAACTTCACGGGTTGTAAAACGACATGGACTTAGCCAGAAGGGTCAAGGTTCAGAAACTCAGATGGCTTGGTAATTTAGAGCTGCCTGGAGAGTCTTCGACATTATTTCCGAGGGACATAGAAAGAGAGAAAGACCGTCACTCAGGTAGCGCACATAAGTGAAAAGGACCTCAAATCAACTTGGGGACAGCTAGCTTGGGACCGAGCTGGCTGGCGGAGACTGTTGATTGAGGCCCAAGTCCACACCGGACTGTAGCGCCAACTTAAGTTAGTAAGTAAGTGATGGTAATAAAATCAACTGTCAGCCTATATAGGAGGTGAAATCATGGACCTGGAAATTTAGAAAGGAAACATGTTTCCGAGTACATATTCCCCAGTAAGTGAACGTGCTGACCTACACCTTCAAGTGGTGCCTCTGAGAGGTTCTTGTCAATTTATTGGCATGAACCTGCGGACGTAGGCAGCTTTAGTCTAATGGAATTGACGGATTGAAACAGGACGTATAATGAAGATTGATGCGATCCTTAACAGATAATATATCTAAGGATATATTAAATGAGGAAATACGATCAACGAATACCGAATGTGGATAGATGTTAATGAAATTAGACGCCCTGTTGGGTATATCTCTTGATTGGCTGGTTCATCCCTTCAATCAAAGTGGATATACTTGACAGAGGGTGAGCGGTGTCCCTCATCTGCCAGTTGATAAAAGCTGCAAAACTCAAAAGATCACAAAAATGAAACAATGTCTGTATAACGAATGGTTATACAGAACCAAAATGTGACACCAACCCCTCACCCAGGGGCAATTGGGTACCGCGGGTAGTGAGGACTTGCCGACTCACTAGTGGGATGGACCTTCGCGGGGGTTGTGGTTGTCTGAGTTTGGCCTCAGCTGCTGTTCGCAAATCGCGGTTACGGCTCTTCTTTCGGTGACTGAAAGTTGAGTGCAGTTTCCGTGACCGGACAACGGCTCTTCTTTCGGTAAACGAGGGTTGAGTGCAGTTCCGTGTTTTGCCTGAATAGTAGTCTAGAATCAAACCAAGATGAATAAGGGCTGGCACTAATTCAATTGGTACTGGTGTGAATCCGGTTGCAGGGTACCCGCTTCTTTCTTTTGAAAGTTGAGGTGTGCTTTTGTAGCTGGTGGATCATCAGGGTGAATGTCAACACTTATAAACGACACCTGTGTGAGTGGTCACACGTCAGATAAGGCTTAATTGCTAGGTGCTGACGTTAATCAATTCATGCTTCTGTCAGCACATATAACCTGTATGTAAAGTCAAGGTTCTTCTAGACTCTATGTACAACAACATTTCTAGTCAGAAAATAGTTGATATCATCGAACGAGTAGTCCAAGCACTTGGAAGCACTCTTGGAAGTTTTTTTCAGTTCTTCGCAAGAAGTAGTGCCCATGAAAGATGAAAAAAAAAACTTTATGGACACGAGTTAGACTCGAAACATGACGTTCTGCTTAGTAGCCACAACAGTGAATTATTTGAAATTTAAGTGGTTCAACACCTGTCAACTGAGAAAATTTGCAATATAGACACCCGACATCTGCTATGTCATGTTGACTTAGTTCAAATAGAGAATTTCTCACATGACAATTTTTGCTTTCAAAGAACTTGAACAATATTTTAAATGTTAAACAATCAAAGCTCCAAACATTCCCCAAGTCATTCTATAAATATATTGTGTCTTTATGGATTGAAGTCAATTATCTAATTAAAGTTAATCTGGAGGCGATCCAATTAAAGTATTTGCTTGTTATTAGCATTTTATTTATAGTAGAAAGTGGGTTAGTACCTATCAAATATTTTTAATGCTCATAGATTAAGAAATGTGGGTTAAACAACTTTTGTTCAGTAGTTAAGCTAGGAGCTCTGATTAATTGCAAAAAATCGTGATCGAAAGTTAAGTTCTTGAAATCTTGTTGCCAAAGGTAGGTATGACAAGTATGCTCTCATGAAAGATGAAATTAAAAATTATACAACTTTCATATCAAGTTGAATTGAAATTCATCACACCACCGACTCAGAATACCTTAGCAAAAGTATGATATTTTATTTACTGAAATATGCTACTCTAACAACCTTGTGTTTAACTAAGGTTGGATGACCCTCTTCAAGACTCAAAACCAGAAATCATAATTCGGTCAGTGTTAATTGCTGTCAAAATCATCGGGAGGAGTGACTACCAACTGCCTTTCAACCTAGTACACTCCTAAAATCAATAGTCAAAAAATAATAAAGGTCAACCAAGTTCAATTCCAATTTTGAGTGTCTAGACCGAACAAATACATAACAATACACTTTCTTTCAAACATTTCAAAATCTGACCTAACCAATTGACGTTGAGTGTAAGACAAACCTTACTCCAGTTTACCACTTTCCATTGAGTCAATATCCGTTTGATATGTACAAATGCAACAGAATTACTACCTTCAATTTTAGCAAGTTCAAATTCAATGCCAATTTAAACCGTCGGTCATCGACTTATTCAAGAAATTATTTAATCATCGTTATGCCAATTTTATTACGACTGTGGGTACAGGTACAAGCGCAGCCTTCAAGAGCTATTTTTTTCTTTTGTTTTTAAGAAAGCCCACAAATTTAATTGATCTGATTTTTTCCCACAACTAATAGAAATCAATTATTTTGCTTTAAATATTTTCCTGAAAACAAAAATGATTTATGGATTTTTTGGACTTGAAACAAAAACAACAAAACGAACCGTAAAGGTGGTTAAGTGGACTATAACAACCAATTACTCGCGATTGGAATGTCTAAGTCTTCATTTTTGTTTAAAAATAGAAAGAATTAAGAAGATTCCATCAATCAATGCAGATGAGTTGGGAAAACGGGAAGGAATTAAAACAAATGAAGCTAAACAAAAGAGCTGATGCACGAACTCGATTTTATGAATTCTCTCGATTTAAGTTCCTTTTTGTTCAAAAATAGATTTGAAATGTTGAAAAATTCAATTAAAGGGAAAATCTGTATGACTTGATGTCATTTTGTAGGCATTTTAAGTCTCAATCAAGCGACAATCAACAAAAATCAACACTTTGTGCTATATTTTGGATTTCGAAAGCAATTACAAAATAGCCACAATCTTCTGATCTTATCGAAAATCATCGCCATTGATTCAAGTCATTTATCATTATTTGTTCAAGCCTTTTATTTTTTGCTAAACAACAGTGCCTGACCTAACGCACATTTTACTCTTTGCGACGAGAGTAATAACAATAATAAACAAAAATTCAGCCAGCAACGATCTTTTGTTGAAGTTAGTATAAGCACAGCCTCATTGGAGTGTGCACACGTCGAGCGAGACCGAAATTTGTTTTAACCGAAAATTTAATGTATTCAACCGAGTTTCAATGAATTAAGTGAACAAAATAAAGTGTTGAGTGTGTGTTTGGAGAATTGAGTTTTTGAACATTCTTGTTTTAATTGTCATCAAATTGCATTGAGATTTATGTGTTTTTAAATTGAATAAAAAAAATGGAAACTCAAAAAACTCAAAGGATAACAATCAAACACCAGGTAGTATAGCACAATAAATTGTTAAACAATTCGCACGAATAGCCTCAAGAGATTACAAACTCTTTCAAAAACATTAATTAACAACCCCAATGCCATCATTGTGAATTAATTGCATAAAGTCAAGTACTTTTATATTCGTTATGTGAGCTTTCCTACTGCCAATCAAAATATAAGCTTTAAATTTAACTTCATGGTTTTTCGTTTGTCTTCTTATAACAATAATCATAATCGTTTAAATTAGGTAAACAATGTTTTTCATTTCCTTTTTTTAATTGTTGTAAATTTTGTTTCAATTGAGCTCCAGCTGATTCTCGACGCGGAATTCTCCCATAACCTTAATAATCATGCCGCAATATGAGCATTGTAATAAAGATATTAGAAAAAAAAGACACAGAACATCGTATTTATTACATTCAGAGCTTATAATTAAATGTTAATGTATGGGAAATTCTTTTGAAATTTATCTACTTGTCGAGAATTGTATGGTCGTGAGTGCATTCACCTGAATCGAATATTTTATCAGCAGCAACTAACAACAACAACAACGTGAAAAATGACTTCATATATAAAAATATGACCTTGACATAGTTTTTTTGTTGCTCAGTCTCATGCCTGCGTAACTCAACATTGTTGATACGAGTATTGTTGATATATTCTTCTACACTTACAATTTGAGTAATGTTAATTTATTGTAAGTACATAGACATGGTGATGAGGTAGCGGCCGGCAGAGCGGTGCGCTTCACAGCTGAGAGGACGCAACTCTTTCTGAATATACCTGTTCGTTTGTGTAGAGTGATGGAATACCTAATGTATGTACAAGAAAATTAATGCAGTTTCATACACAAAGCGGCAGTTGCGCTTATGAAAAAATAATATGAAAAAGCGATACTTGAGTTCGTAAAAAAAATAGGGGCAATTTTTCAATTTCGATGATCTTAAAGCAAGTTTGATAACGAATTTGAGGGCAAACATGGTTTCAAAAATTTACTTAATAATTTTGAGGAAGAATTAGACGTAAATGACAACAAACTGACTTTGAAAACACAATTCGACAATCAAGCCTTGCAAATGTATTTGGTTGGTTGGTAACAAGGAGAGTGGAAGTGATTTAGAATTGTGTGTAAAAATTCGATGCAATGAAATACGATATGTCGTAGTAGCCCTATAAGGTGTTCACTACTGTTCATCCTGGCTGGAACTGTAGACGCCACCGTTGATTCTATCTTGGGAGTTCTTCCGCTGCCGCCTGTTGAAAAAGGAGGCATGCCTTAGTAGACGCATACCTCCTCCCCCTCTCTCTCTTTGCTGCCGCCAACAACTTCCCACTGGGGTTGGAACCCAATCTTCGGTTGAAGGTACTGGGCACCCGATGTTCACCACGGGGAGGTGGAGAGTAGGAGTTGATAGACAGAGGTTTTAGTGGACGCTTATGTCCACTTGCATGCACGTGTCTACCCTTGGAACACCAAACACCAAAAATGTCATCTGATGAAAACGCTTTGGGCTTTGGTAGAGGACCTGACTCAACTTGGCGTGCGAAATTGGAGACAGCCAGCCAAGGACCGAGCTGGCTGGAGAAGTTTGTTGGATGAGGCCCTGGTCCGACCTGGACTCTAGCGCCACCATAAGTAAGTAAGTAAGTAAGAAATACGATATGGAAATTTTTCAACAACCAAGCCTATTAAAAACGTTTGCACTTATTTGAATACAACTAGTTGAAAACTGTACCAATTGACTTTCGGAAGATTTAGAAACAATTATTTCTTGGTGGCCGTGGCTCAGAGGATAGAGTATATAGTTGATTGCTAAGCCCCAGCTTCGGCAGCATTCTTTTACTACAAAAATCGCCAACTTATCTGTTCGACGTAGGTTTATGTTATGTGTTCTTTTTTTCTAAATGTCCATCTGTCTCTCTCTGTTGTATTAGTGTCTTGTTCTGTCCCAGCCGATGGTCTCAGTCGCCCGTGCTGTTATGTGTCTGTTGTCTGTAGTTTGTTACATTCTGTGAAATGTCAATGTCAATTTCTAGGATCGTAAGGGGAAAAGCCATAAAAATGAGTTTTAAGATACAAATTCGCTTTTAGGACTTAGTAATAAATTTGAAAGCCTACAGCCTTATTGTGACGCAAAAATAGAGCGTGGCAACTGTTTAAAATTTTGAGAAATGTTTTCCCTAAAATACGATATTGCCAAAATCTCGTTAATAACGTTTACAAATTGTTTGTTACATTTTTTAAGAGAACTTATTGAGAAGCATCAAAAACGTGTTGAATAATGAATTTGATCCCAAAAAAGAATGGTAAGAGGTAAGTTTAGAATTTTTGTACAAAAGCGAACACAAGTTTTACGGTATTACTTGCAAATCAAGTCTTTTTCTTTGTTCAAAGAAGCATTTTGTTTTTTATACGAAAGATGCAAGCTAAATTTATCCCATGAAAATTTATGGGAGCCCCACAAGTTGAATTTCTTTCAACACTGTGATGTGCTTTTTGGTTTTCCAGCCGAGGTTTTGCTTGCCGACTTGCCAAAGTCTTATTGAAGAAAGTATAAAACTTCAATAATAAGAAAAGGAGTGGCGCGACATCTTGAAAAGCCTTGTGGCTTACTCTCATCAACAATTCTCTTGGTGCGTGTGAAGAATTGAGGGGATCTACAATTTGACGCCGATTCCGAACCGCAAAGTTTATAAGGTTTTTTCATGACAGATTGATACTCTTGGGAGTTTTGTCACTTCTTCGCAAGAGGCAGTGCCCGTGAAAGATGAAATAAAAACTATGGGCACGAGTTGGACTCGAACCCACGACTTTCTGCCTAGTAGTCAACGCACTTAACCACTAAGCTACGGATACTACAAACTTCAATAAATTTGTACAATTTCTGGTCGTATGATCTACTCGGGGATTTCCTTGGGTGACGGCCGTTGGTTGCTTTTCTGCGATGCGTTGATCGGTGGCGGTCGATCGACAGGTATGAAGCCCCTTGTTGAACGGATCGGCAGGTTCGATGCTCCTGGTGGAACGGATCGGCAGGTACAATGCCCCTGGAGGGACGGATCGAAGGATAAAATGCTACTGATGGTGACACGGATTGCCAGGTAAAATGCCCTTGATTACGGTGAACAGTCGGCCGCAGCGTTTTCGTAGATCAGCAGATACCAAATTCCCTGGTTGGAATTGAAACGGACGAAATGTCTCTAAGATCGAAACCTCGGGAATCCCTGCTCCGATCATGAAATGGTCGGATTTTTTCAGGGTGATTTTGACCAACAGTACTAACTTATTGACACTAATGTGTCATTCGTCATTTGTAGTATAGGCGATTTAGTACGATAGTTCTATTAAAATTATAACAGAGAGTTTCCCTGTAAGAATTGTTATTTTGATATTCAAAGAAAAATGAAATTTTTTGAGATAAATGATTGGATGTTCTTTTTTTTCATAGTAAAAAGGAAGATATGCCGTTAGTAATAAAAAAAAATCAGCCAAATAGCCACCACGACCACCCTTACATACAGGACCATATCCTTTTGATGAATTATTCCACGATAAAATCGAAAAGTGGCTGCCCTATGTCCTTGATAGCCTCACGAATTCCATCTTTGGGTCTTGAATCGACGCACGATGGGCTGTTGGAGGAGACCTTATCTTTGACATGGCCAAAAGCAAGAAGTCGCAAGGCGTTAAATGCCAAGATCTCTGCGAGAGATAACACGGCCCGGAAACTTTTCCCGTGAAAGATCAATGGTTTAGTTTCTTGTGTGGCACGTAGCTTCGTCTTGTTGAAAGTACAGGTTATCCAAATCAATACCATCCAACTTCGGCCATAAAAAGTCATTAATCCATTTTCGATAAAGTTTTCGACCGCCAGACCAACAAACGGTCAAACGTTGTGGATGAAGGGGCTTCTCAACAATGACTATTTGGTTTTCCGGGCCCTAGATGCGAGAATTTTGCTTGTTGACGTAGGTACAGAGGTGGAAATGGCATTATCAGTCAAGATAATCATTCGAAGGAATTCAAGATCATTTTCATGCATTTCAAGGATCCAATCAGCAAAGACACCTTATTGATGATCAGCCAGCTTGAGTTCATGTCTTAACTGAACTTTATAAGCCTTAAGACCCTAGTCTTTGTGCAAAACACGGCGTAATGACGTTTGTGGAATGCGCATTTCACCTGGGTTTTCTTCAACACTTTAGGCTGTATCAGCAATATCCTCAGTTGTTCTTGAGCGACGTGGTTTTGTTTTATTCTTCTTCACTACTCCCAACAGCTCAGATTTGTCCTACACTTTCTGTATTGCAGTCCGACAAGGTGCTTCACGAAGACTGCTAAGTTTTCACCATTTTTCTATTGAATTTTAATATTTTCAATGCCTTGTTGAAGCGTAAATCGTTCCATTTCTAGTAATGGCGTAATTTCTACTTGTCAAATGTCAAAAAAAAAACAGCTTAGAAAGTGACACCTACTGCAATAGCGGGCTATTCCGAATAACACCTCTTATTGGAAAACTATGTATTTTCCGAAGGGTCACTCCCTGAATCGTGTGAATAAACTGCAATTCCGTATGTCAGAAAATTATTTGGTGGTAAGCATGTGCCTTCTTCACAACACTTTTAAAGATAGCTGTCATAAACGGAATGTTTTTTAAACTCTAGCACATTCTTAGTCTAAGCCGCACTGGTGACCGAGTTATGCGGATTACAAGGAAAATAATCACAAAGCCCTTACAAATTACATTGTCTTCCGCGCATTGACAGTTGATAGCGGCCATTTTGTTCAGGCTTCATCTGTCAAATTAGCTGTCTTTAGTTCAGTTTTTGGTGATGTGGCAACCGTGAAAGCATAAAGCTTTCAAGAAAACGTAAAACGTGTTCTGTTCGCTCAACGTTTCACGCACTTACCAAAGTCATCCTCTACCACTCGTTTTGGACGCTTATAAAGCACAACTAACAAAAGCGGATTTTTATTCCACGTTTTTTAAGTTTGATAGGATTCTTCAGAAAGAACTTTTTACCTGTAGCTCTGACTTCTAAGCTATGAACCTTAGGGAACCAGATTGTTGGGCAAAAAACAATAAACTTCAATAAACTTGAAGAACTTTCCGATGTGTTAGCCAAGATCCTATGAATGGCGTCTAAATGACCAACAATAGGGCTCATAAGATTGTTTGAGCAACAACACACTAGTTTATCACAAACATTCACATAAGTGTTGCGGAACTGAGATCAGCCACCATTCCAAAGCAAATGCAATACATATAGTCTACATTTTTTTCCAATTTCGTCAATCTTTTCTTCAATTACTTCGATATACCATCACATTCATTCCAAAGATCACTGAACCCAATTCACAAACAAAGGTGAAGGTCACCCTACAACTATGGTCTCGGTCTCAAACCCATCCAACAAAAAAGAAGCTCATACTTTCACTTTTTTGTTCATGCGTGATCGTTATATTTAATTACATCCAAAAGACAACAACACCATAAAATCGATATTGAGTGCGTTTTGTGAATAAATTTCAATCTTATGTGAACACGTTCAGCTGCTTCATAGCTTCTTAAAAATAAAATGATTGCCTGTAGGCAGATACCTACAATAATTATAACTCGTTGAAGTTCAATGGCATCACACATTTTGAATTGTCAAGGTCTTATGTTGTTACATTTTCTTGACACAAACAGCATATCGGATGGGAGATCAAACTGATTGGGTTGCATTTACACTTCTTGGTAAACCAAATCTGCTTCGTATAAACCATCAGTATGGATTCGTTGACATCAATTCCAACACCCTCTGTTAAATTCAAGTCCTGTTGAAATCTCTACTTTCAAATTGAATTGAAAAGACAACAAAATGTTGCATAATGAAAAGAAAAAAAAACATTGTGGTTTTCTCATAATTGAACCACATTCTTATGTGATTCAATGAGTACTGGTTCTGGTTCCTTGAACATTTTTTCTAGGCAATCTACTGCAATCATTACAACAAACCACAGCAACAAATTAACATTTTAATAAAATCACTTTCGAGTTAATGTCAGTGATTATATTGCCACCTTATTCGGTAGCCATTTGTTTTGTTAATGTTTTGGATATTTTTAAAAATGGCCTTTTCAATTGATATTGATGTTTCATGGGATTAGGATTCCTTGGAGGAAGACCTTCCTTTCCACAGATCCGCTAGTCCTTCATTTTGTTATTTCATAACGTTTTTGCCAGTCAATCATCATCATCAAAGTTATTTTGTTGTTGCATCTCACGCTTCTTCTTCACACAATAAGTTTTTGCAATATCAAAAGTGAGTTGGAGAGAGACAGGAAAGCCAAGATCTCCTTTGGAGTAAGGGCTTCAACTCGATAATCCGCTAATTCTTAATTTTGTTGTTTCTATGCTTTTTCTAGTTGATAGTATCGGAATGCATGCTTGTTATATGAAAATCAGGCATTTTTTGAAGGTTAGGGTTGTCAGTGATTATTGTATGAATGGCTACCTTATTCGGGTATTGATTTACTCTAAGAATGTTAACCACAAAATGATTAATTGTTTGTTCTCTATTTTCTTATTTCTGAATTTGTCAAAACAAAAGTATGCAAACTATTTTTAACATACCCAAACGCAATGGCTGAATAAAACGTTGAGGCGGATTTAATTAATTTTATTGAATTGATGGAAATTCCAAGCACTTTGACGTTCTTTCCAATGGAGATCAAAGCTGTAACCACACTCAAACCGGAGTTGTAAAGTGACTCACATACGGACTTGAGGTTTGAATGCATTTTAAGCTGACCAAAAACTGTGGAGAATTGGGAAAAAAGTTGAAACTTTTCATGAACAAGTTTCGGTATTTCGAGGGCAATGCTTGCATGAATTGACTTAGTTTGGAAATATGTGCGGCATTCATGTGTGCATGACGCATTTCATTCGATTCAATAAACTGGTCACTATCGAGAGAAAAATTCTTCGACGGATTTTCGGTCCCGTATGCGACGATGGCAAATGGAGAAGAAGGTTTAACCGAGAACTGTACTAGCTGTACCAAGATGTGGATGTAGTCCAGAAGGCATAGAAAAGACGACTACATTGGCTCGGCCACATCGAGCGAATGGAAGACAGCGCTCCAGCCATGAAATTCTTTTCTTCCCGGCCCCAGGTTCGAGACGACAAGGAAGACCGTACCCACGGTATAAGGACCAAGTGACTGCGGATGCCAGAGCGCTTGGTTTTGGTGACTGGAGAGTGCATGCGAGGGACCGTTCACGATGGAAGGTTGCAGTATCTCAGGCTGAGTTCCTTCATTGATAGTGAGCCGGATAAGTAAATAAGTTCGTAATCTGGCAGGGACGAGGGGGCCCCTATCGATCACGGGGCCCTGGGCACTTGCCCAGAGTGCCCAGTGGGAAAGAGGGGCTTGTGTATACCATCCCGGAGTTCACTCTGTACTTAAAAAGCAGAAAAATGAGGTTTTTAATCTGTCAAAATCTGCCATCCGCTGATGAAATTCGACCATTACGTTAGGCTTTAGGTAAAATCTAAATTCAAAAACACTTTGACAAATTTAGAAGGAAGCTAAATCAAATCGATTACCGAATTTGCAAATCGAATAGGCAAACCGAATTGAAAATGTAAGTGAAATCGTTCAGGACCGGTTTTTGTTTTAACATAAGTGACAACTGTGGTTCGAGTTCATAAGTTTGTTCTTAAAAAACAAGAATATGTACAAACCCGCTTTATTGGCCACTTGTAAAAATCACTGCACCCACGCGCCCCTAGGCACATGCCTAGTTTGCTTTTAGGATAATACGGCACTGACCGTGCTACAGAGACAACACAGAAAATTGTAGAGCCCATAAACTCGAAAAAAATGGAACCGTCATACCCATCTCATCTGAGGTATACCGAAAGCTACATGTTAACTCATGCTAAAAGAAACAGCCAACGATAACAAACTCTAGGCTGTAGAATTAACCAACGTGCGTAGCCACTAAACTCATATGGCCGTCACTTGACCTAAAGCGCTACAAGGACTTGTTATCCCAAAGCAGATTTCATATTAGCTCCCTCACGGGACACTGTCTTATAGGCAGACGACTTGGTGTAGCCTCAAATGACTTCTGCAGGAGCTGTATGGACGAAGAAGAAGAAGAAGAAACAATCTCTCATTTTCTCTGCACATACCCTGCTCTTTCCCTTAGACGCAAACTTCATCTGTGAGAATATTTTTATGATAATCCCAGTGAACTAGCTAAGAAGGATATTAAATATCTTCTTCGCTTTATAGAAAAATGGTTCGACTAGTGAGAAGTAATTCTCTAGATACATGTGGTATCACAATGGGCCTCTTCATTTGGCCAAATGTATGCATCTTGTATCCGCAGAGACTTTAACCTAACCTAACCTAATTATAACAATATTTTGAAGAAAGGAGATGGGCGATGGTATTTTAATCGTCAAATGTGAAGGGTTCCTCTTATTGTCGTATTTCTGATTCGATCAAGCTGTGTTACTTCTGTTGTCATCATAAGAATCATCATCTTCTTCTAAGTCCTGAATTAACCCGTTATGAAATTTATTGAGACACCCTACCATTACCATAGCAGTGATAATATCTTAAAACAACACTTGTCATAATATGTTTTCCGGACTTCTGTTTCTTTTTTTAATAAATTTGTGACTCAGGGTATATTCTTCAAAAACAATAACGGTTCTAGAAATGAATGAAATATGCCTGCTCGACAACATCATTAATGAATCATTATCTAAAAATCGTTTAATTGTTGTTAAAAAAATAATTTGTTGTCGTTGCCTTGAAGGTGTTAACTAATTAATAAAATGTTTCCTTTTTGTCTGACGTTCTAAACAAAATGCAATGATTTGCTTCTGCAAAGATGTTTAAAACAATAATTAGCCAAATCTCTTCCATCCTTGAAAGTATAAACAAAAGTCAAAACTGATCTCGTTGAAAGCGATGATGACGACATCGACAGTCGGAAGATGCTGTTGCCGGCAAAATAATGACAAAAAAAAAAAAAAACAAAAATAAGAACAATAGCTCGTCAAATATTGCATGCAATGTCGGATGTATTGATACTGTTACAGTCATGCCTCGTCGGTCGCCGCCAGCCTAAGGCATGCGCATGATATACCCAAAAAGCCAAGTGTCCATTTAGGTAACGATTTCCCAAGAAACTTCAAAAATCGTTTATTAAAAAAATATCATGACGAAATTACATAGAAGTGTAGGAGTTGGCTTACAAGGCAAAGCATGATATTTCATAAAATATCTGTAAGGTAGGAGATAACTATGTCAACATTATCGGTATACGGCAGTTTTGACAAGATGATTAACTCTATTAAAAATATTATCGTTTTTTTTTTGTGTGTCATGTGAACCCTAAGGTCAGCTCATTTAGTTTGCTTACTCAAGAAAAACAAAAAAAAAATTCTATCAAAAAGAAGAAACAACATTTTATGTTATGAAATTTACGACCATCCAAACTTGATTGTTTTGTTTGCTTTTGTAGGCTTATCAGAGTCGAAGTTACAGAACGTACCATTTTGGTCATAAATTCACACAGAAAACCATTAAAGTTTGAACGATTTTAAACAAGATTTTCGGGTTGTTTACTGTTCGTTATTTACATTCTGAGCCATAACCACATTTATTGTTTAATCCTCACACGAACTCACATAAATCAATTGAAGGAGTTAATATTCTTACAAAAGTAGAATTGGGCTTTAATAAAAGTTAATTTTAAATCAGGACCGTTGAGAAATCATGCAAATCACTGTGAAGATTCAAACAAATGAAATCAAACAAAAGAGCTGAGCTTCGAACTCGATTTAGGTAAGAGGTTTTCCACTGAGAACTTTTGACAACTTTGTTTTAATAAAATGCAAATAATTTGAGATATTTCAAGCATTTCTTATATGAATGGAAATTGATTTTGTCCCTATGGCCACCGTGCGCTAAGATACGCTTGCAGCGTTCGATTCGTTGGACCCAATTTTCGATATATAAGATAATAAGCCAATGCCTAAGTGGCTTATTCAACAAGTCTCTAGGTACATGTGAAGAATTGAGAGGACCTACAATTTAACGCCGATTACGAACGACAAAGTTGAGAAGCACTTTTTCATGACAGATTGATACTCTTGGAAGTTTTTGACAGTTCTTCGCAAGAGGCAGTGCCCGTGAAAGATGAAATAAAAACTATGGGCGCGAGTAAGACTTGAACCCACGACGTTCTGCTTAGCAGCCAACGCACCTAACCACTAAACTACGGACACTATGCTCATCAAACTTAGTCTTCAATAAATCGATTGTAATGCGTGCTGTCTGGCTTGTGGCACCATTCTGTTAAAACCACATCAGAGTCCATATTTTTCTATTCGGGACAAAAATACACCATAATGTGCTCTTATTGATGTCCGATTCTTGAGAACGCCGTGGAATTGAATAATTTGAATCGTTTGTTACGGATGCATGAACAGCAGCGATATAATATCGACACTTTGACCAACCCTTTATCTCTGTTATCTTATATGTTGATTCAAATTTATGCACTGAACTTGCAAATGATAAAAAGATGTTGGCTACGATTTTATCTGAGGCAGTTCATTGGGTAACCCGTATCTCGCAAATAACAAAAGTAATATTGGCTTCCAAGGCGACAATCGTAGATGACTTATTCTTGAAGACAATGAAGACAACACAATGGGCATTCTGTTTCCACAACCACTTTAACCTAACCTAACCTATGAGTCGTACTGCCTATTTGTTGAAACCAGAGCTCACCTCTACCTTACTTACTTACTTAAGGTGGCGCTACAGTCCGTTGTGAACTTGGGCCTCAATCAACAGTCTCCGCCAGCTAGCTCGGTCCTTAGCTAGTCGTCTCCAATTTTGCACTCCAAGTTGATTGAGGTCCTCTTCCACTTGAGTGCGCCACCTAAGTCGCGGTCTTCCTCTCGGGAAAAGTGTCGAAGTCTTTCCGGGCCAGAGCATTGGTGTCCATCCGAGCCATCTGAGTCTCTGGACCTTGACCCTTGTGGCTAGGTCCATGTCGTTGTACAACCCGTAAAGTTTGCTGTTGTATCTTCTCCGCCATTCCCATTCAATGCACACGGGGCCAAAGATGACCCGAAGAACTTTCCTCT
Organism: Sphaerophoria rueppellii; assembly: GCA_920937365.1. Taxonomy (NCBI): domain Eukaryota; kingdom Metazoa; phylum Arthropoda; class Insecta; order Diptera; family Syrphidae; genus Sphaerophoria; species Sphaerophoria rueppellii. The sequence continues at coordinate 101,735,232 of CAKKXW010000001.1, read as the reverse complement.
CGAAACAGCCTTAGGCACTGTCATCCGATTTTGTCAAGGTCATGCTTCGGCACCATACAGCAGGACTGGGATGATGAGTGTGTTATACAATTTTACCTTAGTTACTCGAGAGAGGGCTTTTCCACTCAATTGCTTTCTTAGCCCAAAGAAAGATCTCGGCGCTAATGTTATTGCCCGTGTTTATAGCGGAGCCTAGATAGACAAACTCCTCTACTACCTTGAAGTTATATGCGTCTATTGTGACCCGAGCCGTCGGTGTTGGGTGTCCTTCCTCGAAGACAGCATATACTCCGTTTTTCCCTCATTTGCCGCTAAAACCCTTTTTGCCACTTCTGTCTTAATTCTCACAAGGGCGCCATTGACATTACGCTGTGTTCTTCACATTATATTAATATCATCGGCGTACGCTAGAAGTTGAATAGATTTTTGGAAGATATAGTGCCTCTGGTGTAGACGTTGGAGTTCTGCACTATCTTCTCAAGAACGATGTTAAAAAAGTCGCTCACCTCTTCCATGGGCTTGAATTTCAGGGAAGCAAAGTGCTAGCAATGGACTGTAAATGATGTCCTAATTCCCAATTCCTCTGGTCAATGTCAATGTAACCCCTGATTGCTGTGAGCTGAGCGATTTACACTCTCACAGCTGTCGTAACATCTTCAAATTGTCAACTGACAATTTTGTTACCATTGTTTGTCAATATACATTCACGAATTCGAAATACGCAGAACACTTCGTCTTTTAGAATCTTCAATGCAGTTGCTACTTTCGCCTTACAAAGATCTTTCACTTCCATAAACTTGGGCAATTGATCCAGTGCAACAACAATATGAGTATTTTGAGTAACGAGCGTGAATAACGTCGAAAAAAGTCCATGAATATCATCTGAAAAGGTCTCTCAGCCACTTATGTCTTTTCCATCGGATATGGAAGGTTCGAAGGTTTTCAGATGTCACAATTTCCTTAAAGTCTTAACCTGGGTTGTCATGTTTGTCCGATAGAACGTTGCCTTAGTCGGTATAGGATTTAAGCAATTCCTAGCTCTTGATGGTTTGTAGGCAAGTGAGATCAAGCGTTCGGTTAGCTGTTTAGGAGCCCAAAACTTCCAAACTTGGTCGCCTTCAATTGAGTTAAAAATTTAAAAGACACAGTTTTTTGACACTGTCAAATTAATTCTTTATTTAAGAAAACTGTAATAAAATTAAGGGGGAACTAAAAAAAAGGAATTATCATCAAAAGTTTTACTGAGCGAAAAAAAAATTCTTATTCAATAATATTGTGCAGCCGGCCATGTTTAATTGAATTTGCATTTGGAAAAGTCCAGTTCTGGATGCTGTTTCATAAATCTGTAAACAGGACACAAAAATATGCAAAATTTGTCTTTCAAAATAACAAAAAAAAAAACCATACTTATCGAGAACCATCTGTTTCTGTCTATCTTCACTTGTCGGCTTGCCCAATTCCTTTTGCTGCTGATCAAACATCATTTTCTCAACCAAACTTCTCGTCTCACCATCTAAATCGGACAATTTCGATGGTTCCGGGCAAATTTTCTTCGTCGAAATCGGTGTATCGGTTGTGATTAATCGATCCCACCATGACATTTGATTGATCTTTAAGATACAATAATAATTATTATTATTACATCACAAGAATGGATTTTCGATTCTAACCTTTTCCATTGTAATAACAACAGTTTTGGGATCTTGTAATACCCAAAGAGTATCACCGTGCTTAACATCGCCGCCCAATTCACCATTGATAATCGGTTCATGACCTTTAAGTCCGACTGACAGCGACTTCTTGGTAATGGTTACTTGCACATCTCGAGATTTTAATGCGAATTTAATTTTGAATGGAATTTTCACCTTGAATTAAAAAAAAAAAGAAAAATTGTTTTAGAATCAAGCAAAAAAACAATAATTATCAGTCCTGCTTTAGCTAATAACATCTTCTAAACGGAAGTGACATTGAAATGGACTCAAAAAATCATCATCTCAGACTTACAATTACAATTATTATTTTTTTTTTATTGTTGTTGCTGTTTTGAGTTAATATAATTACATCGTGCGTAAATAATCATATAATTTGGAACAGAAGGAAGTTTTTCTTGTCCTTGGAAAGCATCTTGGCAGTACCTTCACTTCGGTCTTCGTCTTGGTCTAATTAGGGTACGTGAGATGGCCCTTTAGACGTCAAACTGACAAAATAAAAGCAATTCCAACCGGATTCTCATCCAATCTCATTACAGTCTCATTCGGTGCTGCCAAACAGGTTGTGAGTGAATATGAATCGACAGATTGATTGCAATTTTTTAAGCTTTATTTCAAAAAATGAGAAAAAAGTAACGACTCTGGCTAATTAAATTACTCGTGAATTATATTGCCTGCGAGCTAAAAATAAAACACAAAACAATCAAATGCTTGTATAATCCAATTAATTAAATAAATGTTTACTCAAATTACTCAAAATCGCAACAAATGATCAGTTAAGCGACCGACGACGCACGACCCGCCGACATAACAGCCGGCAGCAGGGGCGCGGAATGGATGCCGTCTAAGTGTTCACTTGAACATTTCAATATCCGCATTCAAATGGCGTTTATTCATTTCTCACACAAATTCTCAAAACAAATCTCTGCTGGATTCTGTGTGCGAATGACTGTATCAATTTTTCATAATACAAACTTAATGTTGGCTATAAAACGATGTGTGTACATAACTCTTTGAATGATCAGAATTAAATGATCGTTTAACACTTTTTTTTCTCTTCGAGCTTGTTATAACATTTTTGTCTGAGCTTCGTCTAACGTATGGTAGGTCTGACGATGTCCTTGACTTAAAGGTATTTCAAGTGTTTAAGGCTATAATTTACTATCGGTTGCGTTTGCAATTTTATGTCATTTTTTTTTTGTATATAGCCATGTTGACACTTCAATGAGAAGAAGTTGACGAAAATGACGAAAATTTGGCAACAAAACAGAACCGTGTGTGTTTTTCTTTGCTTGACTTGGCAAACAGATTTAGTTCAATGTTTATGTTTTTTCTGTTGTTTTTTTTCTCTTTGTTTTTATAGAGATCCGGTCCGATAGTAGAAAAACGACAGACAGTCTGTTGTTGTTATTTTGGACAAGTTTGTGGCGTGTGTTGTTGTTGATCAGCAGTCTAGTCGCCTGTAGAGGTAAAGGGAATGAGGAATAGAGAAGGTGTATCAAGAAGATTGGGATAGGCTTTGTTCCATTGTTTCATGATGATTCCAAGTAATGAGTCTTGCGGATGAGCTTTGTACTTTTGTTTGTTTATTTTTCGACTGAAGTTAGGGAAATCCTGTTTATATTGTTGTCGAAGATATGGAGCGGTACAAAACAGATGACTTAAACACCGTCGCGACGTATGGTATTGTTTTGCACAGCAGGATACTATTTTAATCATTCAAGGTCAATTTGTGGGTACAGCAAATGAGAATTGGAATGTGATTGGGTAATTTGCTGCGCACGGATATTTACAGAGAGAAGTAACTAATGACTTGAAAGGAGGAGGAGAAAAGTGATGAGCTATTTTTGTTATTTTGTTGTTCCCGCAGTTAATTCATTTGGACAAGAAATGTGTAGAATGTAGTTGAGGGTAATGGGGGCGTATGTGGAATATTTTAAATTGCTTTGAAAGGCAAATCAAAATTCCGATGTATTTACTAAGAATTATTCTGACGATTTTTGTATTTTGATTCTTTTGTCTTCGATGACATTTTGTGTGTTCTAGATCCGCTTAAATTGTTGTATAAGCGTTTTTCTTTTAATTTTCAGAGCTCTGAGCTCGAAGTTTTCTAAGTATGTTGAATACACTCTGCTCAGAACGTTTTTGAGCACTTAAATTTGATTTTGAAAAGCACTTTAGCACTTGAAATTGATGTTAGCGTTTTCTAATTAATAAATTTACTAATAAAAATTAGCAGCAACAACATGGCACTCTAGCAGACTCGTGGGTATTGTTTGTTTGTTTTTGTTTTTGTCTACTAAAGTGATAAAGGGTGTTGTTTTGTGTTATTCACCCTATCGCCAATTTTATGGGAACTTTTTTTTTTCCCAGGGAAACAAAAATTACCCGGAATCAGAAGTTTCCATCGAGAATCTCCCAAGAAATTTTATTTCCCCGGAAAGTAAATTATTACCAACCTTAAAATATTTTAATGATTTTCGAGTTATTTTGAAAGCTTCAAATTAAAATAAAATATTTTGTTGTGTGTCAAATTCAATAAAAATAAATGAAATTGTGGGATTTCACATCAAGACAAAATCATTTCGTAAATTTTCGGACATATTTGATTGAATTATAATCCCGAGGCCTATTTTTGAAATGCCAAACTCATTTCTAGCCTGGTTACCGAGGATTTTGCATAGAAGATATACATACATAATATGTAGTATACAGTGAACATTGAACATACACATGTACTTGTACATACATATAGGTACAGTATGTGCATTTGCATCTTTATATGGCATTACAATGAAGCTAAGAACTAAAACCAGGAGGAATGGATTTGAGGTCATACCTCGGTAACCAGACTTTGCAGATATTTTTGGTTATCAGTAGCTGATAGAGGGCTATGGATCTTTACTTTTCGCGTGTTCATTTGCTTTTTGCTAGGTTATCTGGGAAAATTCGTGATCTTTAACGGCAATATTTGTTAATTCGTTGTTTTAACGCATTTTACCTAAAGCTATATGGCATCTAAGCCTATTACGTCCGGTTGATGTTTCCTTTACGGGATCATAGGGTCTCTCCTACTATGAGCATATTGTCGAGCGGATTCCCATTCATCGCCAAGTCCATTGGCTCTGCGCGGCCCACTTGCTGCTTTCTCGTTGTGAGCGGGTTTCCACTGCATGGCAGTCGCCTTTTTGAAGCGAGCTGTGTGGCCATCAACAGCTACTGTGCTCTTTTGCTCTTCGTATGATAAAGTTCTTATGAGTCCTGACCTGTTCTCGCATGAAGTTCAGCATTTGAGATACGATAGGGCCAAAAAATCTCTCAAAAAGGTTTGCTGAGGAGACATCTTATTAACGAACAGTTTGAGCATTCTTGTGGCAGCGTCTGTGAACTTCCCATGCCGTGTTTTTGTTTAGTGCTGCACCCGTAAATGCCGCAGGGGGATTCTCAACATTGGAGCATTACAATCGAGGCTTGGTCCTCAATCTTAAAGCGTTGTCTAGAAATATTTGCTTAATATTGATGATTAAGTTCTACAGATGATCCTTAAAGTTTTTCTGCGTTGTTCTTTAGGCCCCAACGACTCCTTTGCCCCTCTCTACAGCCAAAGAAATAAGAAGAATAGTCTTCCATTTCACTTCATGGTGATGCACAGCGAAGTTTTTCCCTCACAAACTAACATGGGGAAAATTCTGTTCCAAATAAGGAAAAAGTTCCCTGGAAAAAAATTATTGGCGAGACCGTTATTTTCGAAATTAAGCTTTTTCATCATTTCTCGAAAATTATTCATGATAGCAAAGTTCCAATTGGAGAAAAAACTCCAGGGAAAATTTATTCGTGGATAAGGCTGATTGACTTGGTAAATAGCTTTAAAACGATTTTCGGAGAGAGGCTTTCGTTGAATACACTCTGCTCAGAACGTTTTTTGAGCACTTAAATTTGATTTTGAAAAGCACTTTAGCACTTGTAAATTGATGTTAGCGTTTTCGTATTAATAAATTTACTGATCAAAATTAATAGCAATAACATGGCACTCTAGCAGACTCGTGGGTATGTTTGTTTTGTTTCTTGTACCTAAAGTTAATAAAGGGTGTTGTTTTGTGTTATTGACTTGTTAATAGCTTAACGATTTTCGGAGAGAGGCTTTCGTAATACAAAAAAAAATCTCAAAGGAGTTCTTTACAACTCAATGGAATTTTCTTGTCCTCTGAGACCTGTAAGAACCAGAACTAGCAAAACTAAGAAGAGAATTTAGATAATTGACTAACCTTTCTAAAGGAGCCGTCACACACTGAAATTTCAGAGTTTGTTATTTTTCTGAAAGTGAGCAGACACACTATGAAAGTAAAGTGCTTTCTGAAAAAATTTTAATTTCAAGAAACTAAACTTTCCGAAAACGTTTTTTGGGTCGTTACACTATGAAAGCGAAAGCGTTTCCTGAAAGCTTTTTGTGTGTAAACGGTTGTGATATTTTAGATCATTCGCTTTCAAGAAAGCAAAAAACTTTCACAAACAGTTTTTGAAAGCAGAAAGCGTTTTCTGAAAGTGTTTTATGTGCAACTGGTTGCGATATTTGAGCTAGTTTCGTTAACAGTTCGCTCAAGAAGTTTTGGAATATAGGCAAATTATATAGGGAAATTATCCTACGGATTGCACAGCAAGTTACCGAGAACAAGGCGAGTAATCGTAGGTCAATTTGGGTGCGACCATTTTGGGAACGTGGTGCTGTAAGCTAAAATTTTAACACCAAATTAATCAAAACACGTCCGCTTCGTATGCTGGTTCACAATCGAGTGTTTTATTTCACATCTCAATATCCCTACCTAATCGGCAGTCTCTTTCTGTATATACATAGCTTTTTTTTTATTTTTTTACATTTTCTCTTTTGTTCTTCTTTTGGAAGTGTTGCCACAGTGTTTCAGGAACTAGTCACACTGTAAAAGTTTTTTTTCTGAAAGTGTTTTCAAGAAAGCAAATCATTTTAAGAAACGTTTTCAGGAATGTACTTTTCGGGTCGTCACACTATCGTCCACCGGCCAGAGGTGCGTCTTGACTTGTGCATCATTCGCGCGTGGAAATTTTGTTGTGAAATTATTTAAAAATTGCATAATAGTCGACTATCTCTAAGTCGAAATTGTTCTTAACTCGAAGCATCAAATATGTATAATTTTCCCAGATTTAACAACATTTTTCACTGATGCTTTGCTCTTATTATTCGTAGCGTAACGTTGTATAACTTAAAACTCCTCCATAAATGGACTATTCAACACAAAAAGAATTGTTCAATTTGAATTAGCAGTTGCTGAGGTCAACGCGTTCAAACAAGCAAAATATGTATGTATAATTTTTTGCCGTGAGACCCCTAGCTGGGATGGGGTTCTGTTTTGCCAAAGTCCTATCCTCTCTACCCATACCCGCTACACCGTTAACCCGCTTCGCACTACCCATTAACCGCAACCCTTGCGTGTCTCCGCTCCCCACTATTCCACCAACCCACAACCATGACGACCTCTACCCCGCATTGGCATTATTTGCTGTTTTAATGATGACAAACAGTAGATATAGTATGAATATGTTTATTTATCTTTTATTATTTAACCTACCACAATCACAATCACAATAATAAGCTTTAATGTCACTTTCACTACTGTGATCAATGTACAAACTGAGTAAGAAGTAGCTCTTAAAAAGTAGACGTAAGTGGTAGGAAGTTGAAAATTAAAAACTGAATGTATTTCTTAATGCCAAACTATAAGAAAATTATTGAAAAAAAAAAAACGGCCCTAGAAATGCAAAAACAAGCGTATTATCTCATACCTACTGAATACATATATAAAATTTCATCAACATCGGTCAAGCCGTTTCGGAGAAGGATTTTCATTGAAAATGTATCGTTTTGTGTGTTTTATTTGTGACAGTGCATTTTTGTTTGACAGGTTTACTGGTCATCATAACTGTGCTACCTTTTATTGCTTACAAGCATTGAAGGGAGATAGGAAACTAAGCTGTCAAAAGGATTTTCCTACAAGCTCAAATGGACGAACGGTGAGAGGGTATGCTTGTTAACTTTCACGAGTAAGTTTGAATCTCCAATTTTTGCATATCTTCATGTTTCGAGGTCACTAGAATCCGAATCAAGCGTTTTTATGATGATGTATGTGTGTGTGTATGTGTGTTCGTATGTGCGTATGTGCGGACGTGCGTTACGTTTTTTTCAGCTCAACCACTCATCGTATTGTCATAAAATTGGTCTCATTCGACGCGGTATTTTGTTGTTAAGAGCTGATTATGTTTTGAGCGAAATCGGCTAAATGGTTTTTTAATGGCAATCAAAGACAACCCTAATATAATGAAAATTATGATAATTTCTGCAAAAATTTCAACAATAATGCAAAAAAACTTATAGTTAGTGTGAAAAAAAAAAAACAAGATTCAGGAGCATCATAGACTATATTTGATTACTAGCTGACCCATCAATTGCTGTTTAGCCATATAAATGTTAATCTTCGGAAATTCTTATCCAATTAGAAAAATTCTTTCACTAATAGAAAACTACAATATTCGGGAGTAATAAAGGCTGTTTTTTACTGAGCAAAGTAGTTTTTTTGGCAGATGGAGCCCCTGTTATTCATTGAACTTAATGTATGTCCTCAAATCATCAGTTTTATCGACTTTGACTTTAAGAACCAACGTGCGTATACATTTCAACTAAACAACGAAAACAACTAATGTTTTTTCTTAGTTTTCTACTCTGGGAAGTTTGTCGTGTGGACTACATGGGTCGCACTCTTATTTTTTTTTTTAACAAAATCATTTTTATCGTCAATTCAGTAATTCATATACACGAAAAGAAAATAAAAATTGCGGGGTTTAGGGGGTAAAATGAAAATGAGTTTCCGATCTCCTACGTTCTCTAATCTTTGGCTTAGCTCTGACAGATCATATTCAAAGTCCTCTGATTTAACAAAACAAATCAAACCTGAACACATTTTGTTTCCTTATTATTTGTTTTTTAAAAATTATTAGTTTTTTACCTCAATTAGACGAAGGAGTGTCTTGGGAATCCATTTTTAATATTTTGTTTCTATCTCTACAATCCAAGAAAAACAAAATAACAACTGAGATTTTGTTTTCGCTCGATTTGTGTTCATTAAATCCTGAGCAAAAGATTTAGCTCTGAATACTGAATACGAAATTCCTCAGCTCTGATACATCAACACAGATTTATTTTGACATTTCTATGATCAGCTGAGAGGTAAAAAAAGAAAAACGTTATATTTTACTGTACAACACAATTTCAATGACTCTTGTTTAGCAAAATTAAAAATACGGTTTAAACATTTAATGGGCTCAACAAAACAATTTGTTAGCTTGTTGTTTATCCGGTGTACTAAAATGTCATACCAAGTATCGAAATTGTGGTTTTTTTCCTCGATTATTCAACAAAAATAAAAAGAAAAAAAAACAAAACGAAAACAAAACGCGAATGCAAAATAAAATGTTTAGGATTTGACTGTAAACAAATCGTGACAGTGTTAAACTCATTGAGATGATATAATGTTCCTAACTCACTACCAAAAATAGATTCTTTAAAGTACCTGACAAGACTTTAGAATGAGATCAAAAATAAAAAAAAAAGAAGATAATGACGATTTCATTGACTTTTTTTATCTGCTCTTTTATATTAACAAGGCGTACCGTTGATTTAAGAAACCGAAGATGCTTGGGTCAAAGTACTCAAAATCAGATTCATACCAGATAATCATCTTAACAAGGATTTACAGTGTACACTTAAAAGCTCTTGGCTATAATTTGTTTTCTTATATCCAAGAATTTTCGGCACTCATCGCTGGTTCTTTCTTTGGTTTTGACATTTTTTGGACAACTCTCTGCGAAAAGATATCAATTTCACTTGATCTTGTCTAGTACGTTGACGTCAACTTTATCAAATGCAAAACTTAATTTTGTTTTCTTAATATTTCAGAGTTTTTTTTAATTCTCTCTTCACCGATTCGCTGACGAATTTCCTCTACGAGTTGTCATCATATTTTCTTTTCCAATTATTCTGACTAGAGAAGCTTGTAGCCTTCAGCAATTGCCCTGATATTTATGACACCGACATTTGTCAATTTTTTAAGTCTGGCTTATTTACACCTCGCTCTTTGTGACCAATAATTGAACTCTCGCAAGATTTTAAAGGATCTTTTCGGTGTCGGATTGGGCCGAGAGATTCGCAACATCTGGAAGTTCAATTGAATGATAAATTGGAGTTCCGAGGTCTTATTTACTTCTTGTTCTCATTAAACTTGCCCTGAAAACAGAATGATAGAGCGAAGCATGGAACTCTATACAGTAATCTATTCTGCTCTAAGTACCCTAAGCCGCAACAACATTGGATTTATTAAGGATAAAGAAGAAGTGTTTGTGAGGGTTCTCCTTGTGCTGAAACACCTCGATGTAACCCTGCAGTTCATTCAAATTTCAATCATTTGCAATGCTAAGTGCTAGAGTTGTTTCTAATTGCTGAAAGAATGGCACCTATTACCCATTTATGCAAGACTTGCTGCGACTGTCGCTTAAGCAGTATGAAATCTCTTAGCCTTGATATAACTGAACATAAGCAACCGCTAGATGGTTCACCGGCTTCGGGGTTTTAGTCTTCTTTATAACACTCTGGATTCATGGAATTAATGTTGAAATTCTGTTTATGTAAGCTTGTACATCTGTTCTGTGAAAAAGGTAGATCCCCTAGGTATTAAAGAGACCTTAACATCGCCCACAAGATCTTGTCTGCCGCGTTGAGTGAATGTTTGAAGCCTTTCGTCAACAATCTGATTGGTCCTTATCAATCTGGCTATTGATCAGGAGAGTGAACCATCGACCAAATTTTCACTTTGCGGCAGATCCTGGAAAAGACCTATGAGCTCCAAATCGATACAGACCACCTCTTCATCGATTTTAAGGCCGCGTATGACTGTATAAACTGTGTCTAGTTTTGGCCTCCCCGTCAAGCTCTTTCGCTTGTGCAAAATGACGATGGAGAACTCAAGCTGCTCCATCGGTTGGCAACGAGCTTACGGAATCAATCGATGTCTAAAAAAGATTCAGACATGGCGATGCACTGTCATGCGATTTCTTTAACATCGTTCTTGAGAAGATAGTGCAAAACTCCACCGTCAACACCAAAGGCACTTACTTACTTACTTACTTATGGTGGCGCTACAGTCCAGGTCGTACCAGGACCTCATCCAACAAACTTCTTCAGCCAGCTCGGTCCCTAGGTAGCTGTCTCCAGTTTCGCACGCCAAGTTAGTTCAGGTCCTCTACCACCTGTGTGCTCTACCTGAGTCGCGGTCTTCCTCTTCTGCGACGTCCTTCCGGGTTGGATTCGAAGACTCTACGAGCCGGAGCATTATTTTCCATTCGCTCAACATGACCCAACCATCTAAGTCGTTGGACGTTAACTTTTCTGGCTAGGTCGATGTCGCTGTACAGCTCGTACAGTTCTTGGTTGAATCTTCGTCTCCATTCTCCATTAATGCAGACAGGACCAAAAATCACTCGAAGAATTTTTCTCTCAAAGCAGCCCAAAGCGTTTTCATCAGATGTTGTCATAGTCCATGTCTCTGCACCATACATGAGGACCGGGATGATGAGGGTTTTGAAGAGTGTCACTTTAGTTGCTCGGGAGAGGACTTTACTACTCAATTGCCTTCTAAGTCCAAAGAAGCAGCGATTGGCAAGAGTAAGCCTTCGTTTGATTTCAGCGCTGGTGTTGTTGTCTGAGTTGATAGCGGATCCCAGGTAGACAAAGTCCTCAACTACCTCGAAGTTAAATCTGTCTATGTTGACGTTTGCTCCAAGACGTCGATGTTAGTTGTCCTTTCTTGTCGACAGCATTAACTTGGTTTTGCCCTCGTTAACCGCTAGACCCATCTTCCTGACCTCCGTCTCAAGACTCACAAACGCTCCACTGACATCACGCTGTTTTCTTCTAATTATGTCAATGTCGTCTGCGTATCCTAGTAGCTGGACGGACTTTTGAAAGATTGTGCCTCTGGTGTTGACATTGGAGCTTTGCACAATCTTTTCAAGAATGATGTTGAAGAAATCGCATGACAGCGCATCGCCTTGTCTAAAACCTTTTTTGACATCAAAAGCGTCCGTTAGATTTTTTCCGACCATGATGGAATAGCGTGAATTTTTCATTGTCATCCAAAGGCACTACCTTCCAAAAATAGGAAGAACACAGCGTGATGTCAATGGCGGTTTTGTGAGAATTGAGACAGAAGTGGCAAAAATTGGTTTAGCGGTAAATGAGGGCAAAACGAAGTAAATGCTGTCTTCGAGGAAGGACACCCAACACCGACGGCTCAGACAGAACGTCACAATAGACGCATACAACTTCCAGGTAGTAGAGGAGCTTGTCTACATAGGCTCCCCTAGGTTATGATGGTTATGAGGGGTGTGCACAGCGTGGGCTGTTGCATACACGGGGCCTATTGGTCCATTGTGATCCCAGGCTCCCCTATAAACACGGGCAATAACACCAGCGCCGAGATCCGACGGAGAGCAACTCTTGCTAATCGCTGTTTCTTTGGGCTAAGAAAGCAATTGAGTGGAAAAGCCCTCTCTCGAGCAACTAAGGTAAAATTGTACAACACCCTCATCAATCCAGTCCTGCTGTATGGTGCAGCAGCATGGACCTTGACGAAATCGGATGAATGTGCCTTAGGCTGTTTCGAGAGAAATGTTCTTCGGATCATCTTTGGCAACGTGTGGGAATGGCGAAGAAGATATAACAGTGAACTTTACGGGTTGTACAACGACATGGACCTAGCCAGAAGAGTCAAAGTCCAAGGACTCAGATGGATTGGACATTAAGAGCGGATGGACACTAATGCTTTGGCCTGGAAAGCCTTCTACACCATTTCCTAAGGACGACGAAGTAGGGGAAGACTGCGACTCAGGTAGCGCACACAAGTGGAAGATGACCTCAATCAACTTGGAGTGCAAAACTGGAGACAGCTAGCTAGGGACCGAGCTGGCTGGCGGAGACTGTTGTTTGAGGCCGAAGTCCACAACGGACTATAGCGCCATTGGTCCATTCAATATCATACGTATGTACATGCGTATATAATATAGCTCGTATAAACCACTTTTAAAGCAATATTTCACCCATCACTTGTTATTTTTCTCGAAATGTTTGCTCGTAAAAACGTAATAAATATTTTTGTTTTGATATGGCGCGGCGTCAGTATTCCGGTTATCTCTTTTTTAACACTTTTTTAGAAGCAAGCGCATCTAATAAATGTCCCAAAAAAAGAGAAAAAACAATTATGGAAATTTGTTTTGCGAAAAGTCAAATTAACCTCGTGCCATTGATCGAATACGTTTAATTCAAATTTCCTTTTTTGTTTATTAAATTTCGATAAAGGTAAACAATTAAAATACTCCTAGTATCTCAAATATTTGAATAACGAGCGAAACAAAAATTAAAACTAGTTTAACCCCACAACCAAATTAAAACAGAATTCAAATTAATTCAAAAAATTTAAAGCGTCCAACTAACGTTAGAAATCGCAAGGTTTCCATGCAAAAAACAAAAAACCAAAACAACAACAAACAAATCTTTCAACTTCTTTAAAAGTTAAAACAAGCTGAGGCGATTGTTTGAATTGGAGATGTCTTTCTCTAGCCGCTACTCGCGTTCGTACCAGTCCCCGATGTCTTTTTGTATAATTCCGTGCGTCTAAAGAATATAATTAACAAAAAAATGGTCGGTATCAAAATCAATCACCACTTATGCCAGTCTGTGCCATAGAACCACTCGATAGAAATTTTTATAGAACCCAAATGGAGGGAAAGGAAACAAAAAAAAAACGAATTCTGTTAACCAATTATGTTTATTAGGGCAAAAGCCCCATCACAACAATCTTGATCACATGATCTTTACGAACGAAAACAAAATCAAGTTAAAAATATTTATGCGCGCAGTATGCTAAAGTGGCTCTTAGCTGAGCTTATACGAAGCCGTATCTGATTTAATAGTGTGAAAGGGAACTAATTGATGATCCAGGTGGTCCTGATTGTCAAGTTGATAAAAATTGGAAATTAGAATCTTTCTAGAAACTTCTCAAAAGTCGAAAGTTCTAAATAGCTTTTTTGGTAACAAGAAAATGTCAAACTTTCTTTATACCTAACATTCCTTACGAGATTAACATGGGATTAAGTTTTAATCTGTGAATTCCTCTGTAAAAATTCAAAAATTCGCGTTTTTCAAGTAATAATCTGAGATTAGCACTCCCTGGGAATGTTTGCTTAAACAATCGACTTCCTGATTATGAATATTTGATTATTTGGTTCTTAAAGACCAGCGAAGCGACGCGAGCCATCAATTCTCAGGCGTACGCCAGCGGCACTTTGAGTTTAATTTAATGAGTTCTGAAATGATGTTTTAAATGAGCACAGGGTTATTTTCTCATACAAATTGTAAGAGCGATATCCATATTCATAAATTCTGAAAAAATCTAAGATCTAAAAATATCCCATTCATAAAAGGGGAGAGTTTTTGTCTTGGCTGGGTTAACGAGCCTTGCTTGGTAACAAACAAATTTGAATGGCAAACTTTAGGTACCTTTGTCTTCAAGTTTTTTGAAATACACATTCTAACTGTAAAAGAGGAATTCTAAGAATTAATTCTTTGAAGAAAAAAAAAATTAAATTGCTGATTGAAAACTCAAGACCCATGAATATGACATATCTAACTATGTTTGACGTAGTGTCCATAGCTTAGTGGTTAGGTGCGTTGGCTGCTAAGCAGAACGTCGTGGGTTCGAGTCCTATTCGTTTTTATTTAATCTTTCACGGACACTGCCTCTTGCGAAGAACTGACAAAACTTCCAAGAGTATCAATCTGTAATGGAAAAGTGCTTCTTAACTTTGCCGTTCGGAATTGGCGTTGAATTGTAGGTATTCTCAATTCTTTACACGCACCGAGAGAATTGTTGATGAGAGTAAGCCACTTAGGCCTTGGCCCTTCAAGAGCTGTCACACCACTCTGTTCATTCATATTCATAAAATAGGAGTTCCGTTCCTTTTTATGCTGTGAGGAGTCCACTGGTGGTTTGATCTCACCGAACAGTGATCGTTTTGGAGAAAGTAAGATTATTGCACTTGATATTTCAATTTCGTATGATAAAGTCTGGCATCTTGCTATTTCATCGAAACTGCGTGCTTCCGGTATCGACGAATCTCTTTTTCATTGGATTGGAAACACTATTTCGAATTAATACAAAGGGTCCGCCAAATAAGTTTTTTATTTTTTGAAAATTCTATAAAAAAAAAGTACTGAATATTTTCTCAAATTTCTTTTTTTATTTGAAAGTTCAATCCTTCCGGTTAGTAATGGAAAATAATTTCATTCAAATGGCTGCCTCGGCTGGCCATGCAATAGCCTACAGTATTGGTCCAATTTGTAAGCTCATAATCGATTGTGTGCAGCTGTTTTTCAACAATGGCTTCACGAATATTGTTCTTTAAAGCGTCAATTGTCTCTGGCTTGTCGGCGTAACACTGATCGCAGCTCCGAGGCTGATAATGCGATCTTCAAAAACAGGGCGCAAAACATCGAGTGTAGCTTCGTCTGTGTGGCACGTAGCGCCGTCTTGTTGAAACCGAATGTTGCCAATATCCTCCTCTTCAATTTTTGTGAACAAATATTCGTTCAACGTGGCCCGATAACGATGGCCACTCCTTGCTCATTTTCGAAGAAAAATTTCCCAATTATGCCGCTGGACCAAAATCCGCACCAAACAGTTATTCGTTTTGGGTGTATCGACTTTTCAATGTATGTATGCGGGTTTTCTTTCCCCAAATGCGATAATTTTGCCCGCCAAGATCAACATGAGCTTAATCTGAAAAGATGTTTTTTTTTTTTTTGGCAAAATCGGCACCTTCTCCGTTGACTTCAACTCCTGAACCAATTGGACTTTGTATGGCGTCAAACCAAGGTTTTTATGCAAAATTAGTCTTAATGATGTCTTCGAAATGTTCAATTGTTGAGAACGACGGACGTTGAATTGATGTGGATGGCGATTCACGCACACTTTCTGCCACAGCAGCAATATTCTCGAGTGTACGCACTGTTTTTGGCTTTTCACGATTTGATTTTCGATGAGGATGCTAGTTTCTTTCACTTTTTCCACAAGATAACGAAGATACGAAGCTGACAGTGGTTCCCTTCTTCCAAAATCCGTACGCAATTTTCGAAACATATCCCAGCGTTGTTAAAGCGTTACGACAACTATTCGTTCAGTGGAAGGATAAAATTAATTATCTGTCAAATCAGACATGAGCTAAGTGTTACCATTCACGAAATACGCACTAGTTGGAAAAAAAAAGTTAGATGGCGGACCCTTTATATAAAAATTGTATTGGATGGACTCAAGTCTGGAACCCACAACATAACTGTTGGTGTACCGCAGGGCTCTGTTTTGTCCCCAACACTCTTTCTCATTATCTTAAATGATCTCTTGTCTGCAACTTATAACCCAATAAATTGTTTCGCTGGCGATAGTATCCTTAGCTTTTTTCGGATGTGGAACTGCAAGGTCGAAATATTTTGAGCTCATTAAACTCTAACTTAAACAGCATTGTACAATTCGGTCTTGTATCGAGTTCATCACTGACTACCTTTTGTGGAACGATCACATATACGATGTCGCCATCGTTGTTTGAAATTTGTGTCTCCATTTCATCAGGCAACAATCTGTCGTTTATTCATCCAAAGCTTGAGTATAATTGTCAAACAATATGCAGCCGTAAAACTAGGACTTCCAGCAATATACATCACTTTATTCTCGAGCTTAAAGAACTGAACATAATGCAGTCGCCCTCGCCAGTCGCCCGACGACGAAAATGACAGCTGAAATATGTATGGAAATGTCGACACTCTTCGCGCTACAAAGGACCATATCCTTTTCATGAAATTTTCCATAACCAAATCGCAAAGTGGCTGCCCTATGTCCTCGATAGCCTCACGAATTCCATCTTTGAGGTCTTGAATTGACGCTGGGCTGTTGGCGTAGACCTTATCTTTCACGTTTCACCAAAGGAAGAAGTCGCAAGTTGTAAATCACAAGATCTCGGTGGCCAATTGTGATCACCTCTTCGAGAGATAACACGGTCCGGAAACTTTTCCCATAATAGATCGATGGTTTCATTCATTGCTTGTGTGGCACGTTGTCCAGATCAACACTATCCAAATCCGGCCATAAAAAATCATTAATCATCTCTCGATAGCGCAATCCATTGAGAGTAACTGTTGCTCCAGCCTCATTTTCGAAAAAGTAAGGTCCAATGACCCCGCCGGACCATACACAGCACCAAACATGTTGTTTTTGAGCGACGTGCACGGGTTTTATTCTTCATATCACTTCCTTGTCCCAACAGCTCGAATTTGTCCACCAATTTCTGTATTGCCGTCCGACAAGGTGCTTCACGACGATCCAAAAATATTTTGAACCGTCTCTACAAAAATTTCACCATTTTTTATAGTGAATTTTAATAATTTCAATGCGTTGTTGAAGCGTGTATCTTTCCATTTTTATTAATGGTAGTTTCTACTTGTCAAATGTCAAAAAATGACAGCTCCAAAAGTGACAGCTACCGAAATAGCGGGCTATTCAAAAAAGCACCTCTTATTGGAAAACCCTTTACAAAGATTCAAATAATATTATGACCCTGCAGATGACAGTTAAGTTCGACACATATCAAATGCCAGCGTTACCAACTTGAATCCACAATGAATGACAGAATAGACCGATTCCAATGAACATCGTTTTTGCTTTGGTGACCGTTTAAATCTGTTAAATCGCAAACTCATTTAAGGAACGTAAAGAAATAACTGACATTCTCTGTACCTCACGTTAACACTAAATTTTTAATTCAGTGTTATACTCACATAGAGACATTGTGGCAAAGACTAAAAACTGCATAATGGGGTAAAATGAACTGTCAATTTTGATGGCACTCAAAATACAAAATTGTTGAACATTTCTGAACGTCTGAACGCACTAACTCATCATGAATTTGACAATCATGAATAAAAATGTAAAAATGTGGACGTCAATGTCAGCAACTCAGAATTAATTGTTTATGACATTTCGAATGTTTATGCATAAAAAGGTTATTTTGACTAAAAATTAACATATTCTTAAAGAATCGAAGATGACCAGTTAATTCTCTGGAAACCATATAAATGTCGGTTTATTCTTTTCTAGAAATTCTTGAAAAATTTCATTCCCAATCGTGATTCACTGTTGTAAGTTTTTTTTGTATGTCAGAAATGCAAATAACAATTAAGTATTCTCATGTCCTAAACAATTAATTTTTAAGTTCCAGCAAAACATTAAATGAAACGCGACGCTATTGAAAATATCAAATCAAATTTAAAAGCCAATTTTTGTTTGCTAATAATTTACATTTTGTTTTAAGGAAAACTAACAGAACATGAACAAATGTCCAAAAATAAAATCCCCTACGGGAAATTTATCGCCTTTCGTTATTATTATTATTTTTAGGTAAATTTTGAAGTTCAAAGAACATTTACAGTAAAACAAAAACCTGTCAACAATTTACGATCGTGCGTCGTCGGTCGTGTCGATGGGATTTTTTTGTTACCTACTCTTCATAAGGTGCTAGGCGATGCATACCTTTTGGGGTTTCCCCAACTATTTATGTTTCTTATCATCATTCAGCGCCGTCATTCATCAGCTTTTGTTAATAGATGCTGATCGCTTAATTTCCGTGCATCAAAAAGAAACAACAACAACAAAAATTAACAATCTAAATATAGGCATTTAGTTTGCGTCTCTTTTTCAAAAAGTTGACCCCTAACTTTATTGCCACTGTCGTTTTATTAATCGTCATCAATATCACTGTCAGCGTAATGAGCAATACATCAAAAGTCAAGTCTTGGACGTTTAAGCTTAGAGCCATACAGTTCTAATTGCAGATGTAGTGGAGTTTCTTTCAGCTGATCGTGATTTGTGTGTGTGTGTTTTTTGTATATGAGTTTTGTCATTCTATACTTTTAGAAAGAAGAATTGAATAGGGTTCGGAGTGGTTACACAACATTTTTTGAATCGGTTTGGTAGTTGGCAACGCTTGCTGTAAATTTGGTATTTATTGAATAATTCGACAGCATTTCGTGTATCATCACCGAAAGTACTTAAGTTATAAGAGAAGAAAAGGGTAGTCATCCATCTGTCTTTGCAACGTTATGAATTGAAGTGGAACCTTAGTTCACATCTTTCGAGATGAAGGAGAAGGAAACCGAAGTTTAGTCGACCCAAGTTTCGGGAAACTTGTTACCCATTTCAACAGTCGGTTAAAAAGTTATAACCAAAAACTTATTTCTTTCGATTTCTGCCTTTAGATTGTTTACTAGACCGTGTTCCAATGAAGTAAATGAGTTAGTGGTGTCTCTATCACCAATCATTCTAACAACTCTTTTTTGTATACCATAAGTATGCAGCTGGAGCACCAGCCTAGAGATGGGAATTATACTCAAGCTTTGGACGAATATAAGTCTTATAGATAATAGCCAGATCAGACGGGGAGAAAATGTCTTGCACCATCTTAAGAAACCCAAAAATCTTGCGGCATTTTTGGCGACATCGCATGTATGCTCGTTGAACAAGAGGTGTTCAATGATCTCGAGATGTTCGGCCTCATTGATGCAAATGGACAGTGGCAAAGGGGATATATCCCGTTTCAACGATACAAGACTGCATTGAGTTTTTGTTTTTATTGCCAATTGTACAATGCTGTTTAAGTCAGAGTTTAATGAGCTTATCGTATTTTGAAGTTGCAGTTCCACATCCAAAGAGTAAGGATGTGAGTCTAGAAACGTATAAGAAAAGCTAAGTGTACTATCTCCAACGAAACAATTTATTGGATTAGAAGTTACAGAAAAGAGATCATTTATGGAAACAAGAAAAAGGGTCGGAGACAAGACTTGAATCCGTCCAATACAACTTGTATTGAACGGTTCGAAAGGAAGTTTCTAGTCCAACGAAGAAGGGATTCATCCATACCGAAGGCACGCAATTTCGATAAAAGAGCAAGTTGCTAGGCTTTATCAGATGCCTGTGAAATATCCAGTGCAACAATCTTACTTGCTCCAAAATAATGTAAAGATTTGTTCCACTTTTCGGTGAGATAAGTGAACTTGTTGCTGCGAAATCCGTACTGCCGGTCATTAAGAAGCTTTCAGTCTTCGAGATATTTCTTGAGCTGATAGTTTATCAGCGTTTCCACGATATTAGAAAGAAGGGATGTAAGTGCAATCAGACGATAGTTGGAGGGAGAAAAAGATTCACCATTTTTGAAATTGGCTGGACAAATGCTGTTTTCCAACTGCTCGGAACGAGCCCAGGAGAATATGGTAGGTGGAAAAGCTTACGCAACGGTTTAGTCAGAGTGGAAGAACACCAATGGGGATACCATCCGGACCAACGAGTTTATGTATGTTGAGATATTTTAGGACTCTCGCCACAGCACGAGTGCGGAAGAATGGAATCATTGACGTGCTAAAGAACAAGCGGATATTGGCAAAAATGTTAATTATTCGCAAACATCAAACGTTTCAAGACGAAGACCTTTATGGATCAGGTTCCTTAATTTAGGGAGGATAATTAGAAATGTCGAATACGAGCACGCAAGCTCGGTGGCGCATTGAGCTTCAGAGCAACTTTTTTCCATTGATAAAAAAGCAAATATATGTTCTTTTGTTTAGAGTTCCTTCAGGTTTTCGAAGAAAATCTTTCCTAATGATTTGGCTCTCATTCTGGTCAGCGCAGGCCACTTAAAGATGAAGTGAATTACAGATTCCTTTCCTGCTGGTCCGTTGACTTGAGCAAATATGCCAACATTTTCATCGCCAAAAAATCAAAAACAAAAACTATTCTAAAAAAACAAATACAAAAACAGTACAATTGTAGTAATATCCGATCTCTAGTCAGTCACACCTGCGCGCAGACTTAAACCACACTTACACACACTGCCAATCCAAAACAAACCCACAACCAAGACTTAACAACAACTAGCTTCAACCAGATATCCGGCAAATGAATTTGTGTCTTTTTGTTGTTGTTGTGTTTTTCGTCTTTTACTTTAGAATTCAAAATCAAATCGACAAAGCAAAGTGAAACGGAGGTGTTGCTAGTCACCTTGATTCAGTTTGATTCTTGTTGTTGGATAGATCGGTTGCCTCTAATCGTTCGTCTTGTTGAGAGAATTCTATTTCTTTTCTTTATTTTTTATCGGCGAATTCGATTAAAATTTATATCGATTTTTGCAACACAAGATCTTATTCTTTTTTGTTATTTTTTTGTTTGATAATTTAATTTCGAAAAGTTCTTTTAACGGTTGATCGGTATACAAAGTCGATAGAACCCAAGAATTTAACCGCTTGAAATTGAATTTTTCTGATTTTGAAGACAAAAGAAAATAAATAACAAACAAAAATGTAAGTTCAAGAAATCGAAACAAAACATTTGTCTATCGAAATCGATAGGTTGGTGAATACGTGTGCAGAATTAAAGTCAAGCGATTTTTTTTTTTTTAAGAAACAGAACCTATACATTTTTTTTTAAGAATAATAGAAACGCGAAAAAAAGTATAAATTTGAATTTTTGTGTATCTGAATGTCTGACAAACAAAGCGGCATTTAAACAAGTTTGGCTGCTCTATGCGCCCAATCGATCTAGTGAATGCACTACAATCCAAATAACCCAAAAGAAATACAAAAGAAAAAGGGCGACAACCAGCTCATATAGAAACTAGAAAGCAAAAAATTGCACTTCAACTAAAAATACATATTTGTCTTTGGTTTGCAGATGAACGAATCATGGCATATACCTCGCGCTTCCTTGTCTGGATCGGGATCGGGATCGGACAAGTCCCATTCGAACCCATCGACCGTCTCAAGAAACTTTAAAATGATCGCAAATGATTCAACTTCATCCTCAAAAAACAAACACACCAATCGTCATCATCGCCACAACAATCAACAGCAACAGCAACGAAGAGCTGACAGAATGGAAGTTGCTATGCTGCATGGCACAAATCGTGTGGACGGACGTTGGAGACAACAATCGAATCGCAATGTTAACAATCACAACAACAACAATCAACATTCACAACAACAGCCAAAAAGAGGATCACATTCGTCACAAGGATCTAGTGATAGCCACAATAGCAATTCTCAGGTGAGTCTTGAAAGCCGAAAAGCAGTTTTTTTTTTCTGTTAAATCTGTTGGTGCTGAATAATTTATAAGTTCTTAAAAATTTAATGAGAAATCGCCAGAAGCGACTGTGATTTTATTGAATTAGTTAAATGGGTTTAGCTTAAAATGAAATTGATATTTCTAGAAGCGATTTGTTTAGTCCAAAAAACCAAAAGTAAAAGGCAAACTTAAGTAAGTTGTTTTCGCGTTTGAAAATTAGAAGTGTGAAACGGAAATGTTAGCAAAAAAAGTCTTATAAAATGTTACAAGACAGGCGATTAATGAATTAATTTGTCTTCAAAATGAGTCAAAGAATGTATTCAAATCTTGAAATACTGACGTTGGATCCATATTATGAAAGGAAATATTTGGTTGCCTGTTTGTGCCAACAAGAACCAATTTGGAATTCTACGATAGCTTTGACCACTACACAAACATGTCAAGGGTTGCTCGCATGTCAAATTACTTTACAGCATTTTTTGACATTTTTATAACTGTCAAAAATGAATTCGCTAAAATGAACAAGGAAAGACAATGGCGCAAAATTATAGTCCGTTAATGAAAAATTCGTTTTTTTTTTTGGTAATCCGGAATTGGTTCACAGAAATGGCTGATTCCGGATACCAAAAGAACATGCAAACAAATTTATTTGCTTCTAATGGTTGAATGCCTATGAATTTGTGAAACCTCGTATAAGCTTTGTTCAGCGAGAAAAAAGAGAGCACAGTACAGCACAGCACAGCCCAGTACAGCATAGCTTCATGAGAAATGTCAGAACATTTTGATGGAACAGAAAATCCTGTCCTAAACTGTTCCAAACTGTTCTAGACAGACTCAATGAACACCCAATCAAAACAGTTTGGAACAGCAAATGTGTCAATAAACACCAACAAGCTGTATACTGAACAGAAAAGTGTGCAGAACAAGGTCTGTTCCAGACTTTTTGTGCACTAAATTAGGTAATCTGTCAAATTCTGAGAAGTGAGGGAAAAAACTCTCTCAGAGAGAAAATTTACAAATTCAAGAAACCAAATTCAAGAAAAAATTACAAAACTGGATTGTTTTTTTTTTGTGTTTTACGTATGTCAAATTCTCATTTGACAGAACTCATATTTCTGCCGGAACAAATTCTTTGGGCTAAATTTGTCAGGGTGCGGAAATTTGTTGCTCTCTCGTGAGTGTAGAACAGATCTACACAATTTTTGAAGTTGGGAACAGACTCTGATCAAATATAACCAAATATTACTGAATTCGGCAGTTTCAAACTGAGTGTGAAACAGACCCACAGTGTCGCTGAACAGAATTGCAGATGACATGACATTCTTTTTATTTTCTTTCTTTATAAACACGGCGGAGAGCTTTTTATATATATTTGGGAAGTATTATCAATATTGGTTTTTGGTTGAAGATCTGTCAAACCAAGCAGAGAACACAAAATACAAACTTATGTAAAAAAAAAAATGGTTATCTCGGCTTGTAACCAGTTGGCGCTTCAGTCGAATTCCATTTCGATTATATCTCTTAAATTTATATACAAAGGCGGCGAGTACGTATGTGCAAGTGTGTGCATCTATGCGTCGTTTTTCTGTTCTATTCAGAACAAGAACTGTCATCTTGTGCCAAGTGAACGAATTCAGAATTGTTCGGAACAGTTCCGGACGACAAAAAAAAAAAAAAAAAACGCTATAAGTATGACGCTTAAAATGACGTTTCAGTCATGTGTCAAATGTCATTTTAAACTAGTATCACACTCAGGTTCGTAAAATGGAAAAAGTAAAAATGAAGAATTAAAATGTGCACTGCTAACACCATTTTTAAATATCGTTTTTGAGCTGAACAGGAACAGGATTGTTTAATTTATTACAATGAAAAGCTATAAAACAAATTTCTTTAAAAATAGAAAATATTTTTTTTTTTCAAAATGAAAACGAATATAATTTTTTTATGACCTATCGGTTTCGGTTTCGCCATTAGAAATTTATTAGTATAGTAAAAACTGCGTCCATAAAAGCACCGGTTAAAATTATCGCCTGTACAAATTTCTGACATTTATTCGAATATTAATACTCAAATGAATAATATGGTTTATGTATAGTAATAGATGAGAAAGTTAAAAAGGTGTGTTCGATTGCCTGTTTTGTTCGATATTCTTTCTTAGCCTGTGTTTGCACTTTTTTTGCATACTGCCTTTGATTTCATATTCTTAAACTTAAATTGTGACGTGATTATGACCACAGATCATAAACAGGGAGATAGGAAACCTGTTTACATTCTATCCTCGAAAAACCGATTAGCAAATATGAATAAATATGAAATACAGCAAAAAAAAGAGTTGCTCAGATGTTCCACCAAATAACGCCTCAGTCAAAGTGACATTGAGAACTCAGTGAGATATTTTTATGTGGAACTGGCTTTTTGTTAAAATTAATAGAGTAGCGCGACAGCTCTTGAAGTGCCAGGGCCTAAGTGAATTACTGTTATCAACTATTGTCTGGGTGCGTGTGAAGAATTGAGGGGACCTACAATTTAACGTCGATTCTGAACGGCAAATTTGAGAAGCGCTTTTTCATACTTTTCATTTTGGAAGTTTTGTCAGTTCTTCGCAAGAAGCAGTGCCCGTGAAAGATGAAATAGTAAAAGTAGGACTCGAACCCACGACGCGACGTTCTGCTTAGCAGCCAACGAACCTAACCACTAAGCCACGGACACTACATATATTCTAAGTTATCGTTTTAAAATTTCAGTCACTGAAGAAGTCAGTATCTCTTTTCGGAATTCGTGAAGCGTTGTATTGGAGGATCAACTTTTTTTTTAACTATCAGAATCGGTCGAAGAGAGCTTATAGCAAGCACAGTCTTACGACCAATCGTTTGTCAACATAGCAGACTATGTTATACCACCGCACCGGCTCATCACTAAGTGGCCTTAGTGCAGTGTAAGTTGTTAGTAAGCAAACATTACATAACAAACACTCACATGGATGAAACAAAAACAAGACAGTTAACAAAACAAGATTAATCCAAAACTAATAATTACAAACATTAAGTAAACAGAGAAATATTTAAAAGTGTAGAACACTGGTCTTGAGCAAAGACTTTAATTTATTCTTGCTTATATTTAAATCAAATAAGTCTGAGTTGCAGTTTGAAAGCCTACTCATACGTGTCAAGGGCTCAGAGAAACCATAGTTTGTACGATGTTTTGGTTCATGTACCAAGTGCTTCCTACGAAAATTATAACCGCCACTCCGATGGTTGAAAGATATAGCGCCAAGTAATTCAGGTGCATCTGTTACACCAGTTATAACTTGATGGAAGAATACTATCTTGTTGTTTTTTCGTCTACTTGACAATGTTCCCATTTGGAGAGTTAGTAAACGGTTTTTATAAGAGGGGACATTCAAAGGATCACTCTATAGAATAAAACCTTTCAAGGCAAAACGAGTAGCTTCTCAATATGAATATTGTAATGAGGTGACCAAACTTGGGAAGCGTATTCTAAGTGAGGACGAACATAGCAATAATATAGAGAGCGGGTTATATTTGGATCGCGGAACTCCTTTGACCAACGCTCTATAAATCCAAGCATTGAGTTTGCTTTATTCGCAATGTTGTTAATGTGCACAGAAAAATCTAATTTAAGAGTAAAGAAAACTCCAAAATCTTTTACGAAAGTTAAACGGGTAAGAATGTGCTGTCAGATAGCGTAGTCATATGAAGACGGTGCACGCTTCCTTAAAAAGGTCATTGTTTGACATTTTATTGGATTTAGGTTTAAACTATTTTTCTCACACCACAATGCAAAACTATTAATGTCATCTTGTAGAAGAATGTGGTCATCACTAGAACAGATGTTTTTGTAAATCTTCATATCATCTGCGAATTGAGAATTTTGCTATTACATACATATAACAGGGCATCGTTTATAACTAAAATAAAAAGTAGAGGTCCTAGATGGCTGCCTTGAAGAACTCCTGAATTAGCAAAAAATAAAAATGACTTAGAGATAAAATGCCTGAATTTTACTTGGTAAGACCAGTTCTCGAGATAAGAGGATATCGAAGTGATGAAAATGGAAGGAGGCCATATGCATTAAGTTTGCATTTTATGATGGCGTGAGAGAGTTGGTCGAAGGCTTTTGAAAAATCTGTATAGACGCAACCGATTTCCTGACCACCTTCCAAAGTGCTAACACATTAATTTATAAAAACAAAAAGATTTGTGACAGTAGAACGTTTCTGCATGAAACCATGCTGTTGGTCAAAGATAATGTTCCTGCAATGAAATGCCAAACCTTCACAAATAATTGTTCGAATACCTTAGGAATGCAGAAAAGCATAGATATTGGTCTATAACTGGTGTTGTTGGCCTTATCTCCCTTCTTATAGACTGGTATAATAAAAGCTTTTTTCCAAATTGATGGAAATTTTCGACAATTCAAAAATATAACGGAGGCGAGGTGTAAACACAGGCTTACACTATTTAGGATAGTAATAGATAGATAAGATAGATGTTATCGTAGAATGTAGAGAATACTTATGTTCCAAATATAAGTTGGTAAGGTGCAAGTTACAGCTGTGTAATGTAGAAATGTTTAAATATATTATTGAAAACATATTCTTTCTATTAGACATGCAAATTATGTACTAATCTATACTTCTATACTAATATGAGCTGAGAGTTTGTTCGTTTGAACGCGGTAATCTCTGGAACTACTGGTTCGAATGGTGGTATTCTTTTTGTGTTAATTTTGTGTCCATTAATCGAGGAAGGCTTTAGACTACTTAACATTAAGCTGTGACCAATAGGAACGAAGAATCAGTGGAAAATGTGGAAAAAAACTGCAAAAATGTTAATTTTTCTGCGTTTTAACGCGCTTATCTCAGGAACTGCTTAATCAAATTGAACAATTCTTTTAATGTTTAATGGTCTATTCATCGTAGAAGGCTGGAAGCTATATAATATTACGCTGTGAGCGAAGCATCACTGAAAAATGTGGAAAAAAATGGCAAAAAATATTCATTTTTGAAGGCTTCTGTTGTCTGCTTGAACGTGCTGATCTCAGGAACTACTAAATCAAGTCGAACAATTCTTTTTGTGTTGAATAGTCCATTTATCGAGGAAGGGTTTTAGCTAAAGAACGTTATGCTAATAATTTACGAAAAATAAGAGCAAAGCATCAGTGAAAAGTGTAGCTAAAACATATGTAAAGGGTTTTTCAATAGGGACGCTACAAAAGACCGATAGGGACAGTAAACGACGTGTCGAGAATATTGCTGCCGCTAGCGCATCAATTGCGGAAGACCCAAATCAGTCTCTCACACGTCGTTCTCAAGCGTTGGGCATCTCTGTGACGTCGTTGTGGCGAATTTCGATCTTGGCTTACATCCTTACAAGATCAAATTGACACAAGAACTGAAGCCGCTTGATCACCAGAAGTGTCGTATGTTCGTTAATTGGGTTGAGCAACAACTTGAAAATGATCCGGATTTTCATCGAAAAATCATCTTCAACGATGAGGCTCATTTCTGGCGGATGGCTTCGTCAATAAGCAAAATATGCATTATTGGTCAGGCTTCACGAGGCACCATTACATCCCGAAAAAATCACTGTTTTGTGCGGTTTACATGCTGGTGGTGTCATTGGGCCGTACTTTTTCCGTGATGATCAAGACCGGCACGTTACTGTGAATGGGAATCGCTACCGGTCAATGCTAACCGATTATTTTTGGAATGAATTGGATGATATGGACTTGGACGATATGTGGTTTCAACAGGACGGTGCCACATGTCACATAGCGGGCCAAACAATCGAATTATTGAGAACGAAGTTCGATGAGCGCATTATCTCCAGAAATGGACCTGTGAATTGGCCACCTCGTTAATGCGATTTAACACTGTTAGACTATTTCCTGTGGGGCTACGTCAAATCTATGGTATATGCCAACAAGCCAACGACGATTGATGAACTTCGTACGAATATCGAACGTGAAATTGCAGCTGTTGAAAGAACCCGATAATAATTCAGAGCAAAGACTCGCTTTCAAAAAAATTTATTTTATTTAAGTTTAAAGTCTATTACATTCATTTATCATGCAATAATAATGGAATCTTTAAGTCAACTGAACTTCAAATTCTATGGAAAGTCCAAAAGAAGAAAAAAAAAGAGAGAGACTCTTATTTAATATTACATATGTACATAATTATGCGGCAAAATTTAAGGAGTAAGAAAATATGTATTTGTAAGTAGAGAGAAAGAAGTAATTTTATGTATGTACGAAGCAAACAGTTAATATAAGTAATGTATATAAGGGTTACGTAAAAGAAGCATGAATTGTTTTAATTCGTGTTAATTTTTAACAGCAGCAATATCGGCCGATTTATGCTTGAAAACCGTCGAAAATTGGGTTCAGCATCTGGACTTCTGCAAGCGTGCCCGTAGTGGCCATGCAAAAGAAATCGAGTTCCATACATAATGGCAAATGTAATTCCACAGGAATAAAGAATTTTATTGATATCCAAAACCGTTTTTGTTTTATTTAAGAAACTTTTGTAGCGTCCCTATTGAAAAACCCTTTATATGAAGGCTTCGAGTTAAGAACAAGTTCGATTTAGAGAGAGTTCACTGATTTAAAATAAGTTTGCAACAAAATTCCCAAGCTGGCATGATGCACAAGTCGAAGGCGCACCTCTGGCCGTAGGATGAGGTAGAGGCGGACGAAGTCGCGGGCAACTGCTAGTATCTACTACCAATAGGTAGGGAATCACCTTTGGAATTAGATTTGAGAATAGAAGGTATTGTAATTGTTTGCAAAACATGAGTTTTTCTATTTCGACGGAAGTTCATATTTCTCAACATTTGGTTCTATTATGTCGAAAAGTGAATCGACTCGTTCTACTGACAGAATTCTGTTAGAAAATTTCGGCTGAATTTCAACCAAAAACGGATTTCAATTATGAAAGCAAATGACAGAGGTTCTGAAGCGGTTCCTGTACAAAGGGGTAGCTCCTAGAGTACTTATTTTGACATTAAGGTACGGTGCCCTTCGATAGCTTTGACGATTTCGTTTTAAAAAATTACGTTTCTGCCATTCTATATTGTGAATTTAATATCGAGGACTACTATTAAATATAACTAGCCAATTAGACCTTGACTCTCAAAGAGCAGTTGCGCCACTCTATTTTTGTTATTTTTTATATTCGTCCTCCGTACCTTCAATATTAAAATGTTTTTATTTATTTACAGAGCATTTCCTCAGGATCATTACTTCTAACGGCAGCCAATCTAGAGCGTTTTGCTGAGATTCACAAAAAACAAAACAACAACAAAGGATATCCAAACTCCCACTACAACATGAACTTAATGCTCGCATCGTCATTGCCATCAACACATCAAACACATCAAACAAAAGACGCTGTCATTTCAATCGATCAACAGCAACAACATTTCGATATTGTCAAAACCAAAGATGTGGACACAATTTCAATGGCCAGTTCGACGCATTTCACAATGGTCAATGGCGAGGGCGGACCATCGAGGAAGAACCAAAGCAGTGGCATTTGCAGTCGGGGGAAGCAAGTCACTGTTTTGATAACAACAATGAGTTTGTTGTTCCTTTTGGTCATAATTGGAATGGTTTATGCTCTTGAATGTAAGTTTTTTCTTTTTTTGCAAAAATGAAAACACGAATTCTTGACTAAATTATTGTATCCTTGCTTTGCAGTGAGAGCTCGAGAGATGCCACAAAGTTAGCAAATTTGTAACTCAACACTGAACCATCACAATACATGAAAGTATTTTAATCTTTTTCTTGCATACATTCTCAAAAAATATGAGGTCCTATTCTGCTATTAGTTTTAAGTCGATTGAAATATTCAAATCACGTTTTTTTGACAAGTCTCAAAAGAATAAAACAAAAAACAATGAGTTCGTGCACTCCCAGAACGGAGTTGAACCTTAGAATGACCGGTTTTCGCTTTGGGAGCGATATACATAAATTTTGATTGTAATTTTAATTTTTTAGAAATAAAAGTTGTGCGTCCAGCGGCGGCGGCGCGGCGGATAGCAGACATTCTTTCAAACAAAAAAACAACGAGCAGAATTAGAGGCTTAATCTAAAAACATGGCCGTGCGTCGTCACAAAATAAACATGAACAAAAAATTAGTTAATTGTTAACTGTAAATTATTATCATTTGTTTGCTGTAGTTGTAGTTTATTGTAATAATTTTTTGTGTAGTTAAGTCGCATCGAAAAAGTTTGTATGTTTTGTCGAAAAATCAGTCATTGTAACGACTTATGTCGTTTTCCATTGGTCTTTTTTTGACATTTCTTCTTCTACCTCCAATGGAACGGGTTTTGATGAAAGTGTCATTCTTCGGACGCTCCTTCGGAAGAGTTCTGCTCTTTTCAGAAGCATTCCGTCTGTCAAAGTCAACCCAATGGAATGGTTTCAGTAAGCTTCTGGACTCTTCCGAATGACGACCAATGGAAAACGACATTAAACTTTTTAAACAAATTGTTTGCAAATTTTTATTGAAATAAGAAACACATCAAAAATGTCACGTCAATCAACTCTATCTTAGTCCTGTGATAAAAAATAAATCATACTTTACTTTGAAGCGTTTTTTTGTTTAAGAATATATTTTTCAGATGCCAATGGCTGTTAATAGAACGAGTTATTCGATCAAGATGATTTGGGTATTTTACAACAAAAGTACAAGCGATTAAGATTGCATATGAATGAGGCAGATAGCGATATCCAATTTCAAGAAGAAGATAAGCAAGTTCATATTAATTTATGGTTTATGAGACGCTCCAACGATTTAACCAGGTTTTGCAAGTTGACGCCAGTTGGACAGACAGAACTTGACCAAAAATTTAACAAATTGACAATGCAGTATTTTGCATTTATTACAGCGGTCATCCAAGACACGATGCTAGTCAGCCAAAATGTAAAACCCATCATCATGGAGCCATTAACAACGTCAGTCTCTACCGTATGCCCAAGGTATGATGTTATCTTCTTTTGTGATTTCACAGAAAAGTTGAGTCAGAGCCAGTATTCAGGCAATAAGTTGGCTTCCACGGTTTGCATGACAAAACTAATTATAACGGAATACTATTCATAAAGAATCAAAGAACATGACAGTTGAGAATAATAGTTTCCATCGTAAGGATACCCACAAAGTCAGCTTGATAACAATTACGGCAGTGACTAGCAACAAAAAAGAAAAGCTTTAATAGATCAATTCCACAATACGCTCGTATCGGATGGCAACATCGATCACTATTTTGATGGTCTTGTGTTCCAGGAGATATTTCTAAGTGTCAAGTGACAAGAACAACAACCGACCCTTCTTTAAAAGGTCGAAGCAATTAGCTTTTATACCAAAGCACAGACAGAGTGTGGAAGAGAGTTCCACATTCGCGTAGTACGGCTAAAGAACGATTCTCTGAACATGACCGTACGTCCGAAGTTGGGTTCGAGGGTGAAGTGATGGGCATTCCTGGAAGCGCGGGTATTACGGTTGAATATCTTAAGGGGAGCGAGCAATGCAGCTGGCTATTTCACTAGAGCATAAACCATTGAAGTAACGGTAAAACAGGGTGAAGCATGAGACATATGCGATGTTCGAGTAACGTAAATGTCTCAACGATGGTGTGGTCACGAATCATCTTAAATGCTCTGCTCTAGATACTGTCCAAAAGACTTACGTACGTCACTGGAGCACCAGCCCAAACGTGGGAGTTGTATTCAAGCTTTGGACGTATATGTGTCCAGCATTGAGTTTTCGAAGCATTAAACTCTACACGGTTTTTAATTCCCCATTGTACAATGCTGTTTAAGTCAGAGTTTAATGAGCTTATCATATTTAGCCGTTGCAGTTCCACATCCGAAGAGGAGGGATGTGAGTCTGGGAACGAATATGAAAAGTTAAGGGTACTATCGTCAGCGAAACAATGAATTGGATTAGAAGTTACAGACAAGAGATCATTGATGAAAACGAGAGAGTCGGAGATAAAACGAAGCCCTGGGACACACCAGCATTTATTTTGTGGGTTTCAGACTTGAACCCATCCAATACAACTTGTATAGAACGATTCGAAAGAAAGTTTTTAATCCAACGAAGGAGGGACTCATCAATACCGAAAGCACGCATTTTCGGTGGTGCCAAACTCTATCAAATGCTTTTGGTTTGAGGAAAGGCACACAGGCTCTTCGAAACAGTGAAGGAAACCCAGTCACCGAAGCACAGTGAATTGAAGATGTTTACAAGCAGCAATCCCAGCAACTACTGAATGCGCGTAATGTCGAGCGAGCCAATGACGAAAGAGATGCGAGGCCAATCAATAAAGCCCCAGCCAGCCTCATTTCCCAGCACAGAAGAGGTAGAAAGAGCCATCCAATTGCTGAAAAATAACAAGTCCAACGAGTCGGATGGCATACCTGCGAAGCTCTGGAGGAGGTGTTTTAAAGAACCGCATGCACCAAGTTATCAACAAAATGTGGGAGGAAGAATGCATGCCCACTGACTTGTCGATAAGCTCTATATGCCCCATCTACAAAAAAGGCGGTCCCATGTCATGCAAAAACTACCGCTTCTATCCAACATATTGTGTGAGCGTCTTAAAACGTTCTGCAACACAATAATCGGCACGTACCAGTGTTGCTTTAGGCCAGACAGAACACTATCTTAAACAAATCCACTCAGCTACTAGTATATGCGGACGACATAGACATCATCAGTCGCTCTCAAAGAGCTGTGCTGAGGCACTTACAGGGATAGAAGAACAGGTGAAGCTCGTTGATCTTGAAGTGAATGATAACAAAACAAAGTATGTGCTATCAACAAACAAAGGAACATCTGTCCACCGTCAAAGACAGAACATCATTAGGCTTGGTATCGACGACTGGAAAACGTATACGAGCAACCGATGCCGATGGAAAACTGCTGTATCTCATGCTGAGATCTTTCATGGATTGAAAGCCGGATAAGTAAGTAAGTACGACTCTTATCCGCGTTCCCGAGAGGTGTTACGGAGAATAGTTTAAATAGCAACCAAATCAACAAAAATTCAGATAGACTCGTATGAACGAAGGGTTTATTTATAGTACCATGGCAACAGACAGTTTTGTAGAACACATTTGAACCGAGAGGATGGCTCCGGGAAAGGCTTTTTTCTACCGCTTTTGTACAGGGGACTTTTCGCAAACATCGATAAAACAAATAAAAAAAAAACTCACCTCGACTTCCTGCAAGGTCTGAGTCCAAGAGTAATTCGGAAGATCACATCCATTGCCAGAGTTTGGCAGCAGTTTTCCTACTTCTGCCTCATCAACATCCTCCGGCGGCGTATTCTCGTCAGGCTGTGGAATAACCCCAACAAGCTTTGGCTCTCTTCTCTCTTTTCTAAAAGCAAACAGACAAAAAGAAAAATTAAAATTTGGTCAACCAAAATAAGACTGCAAGGATGTACTTTTCGGCCTCCTCCTTGATAATCTGTGCAGCTTCTTCGTCGGTTACTTCACTTATTTGTGACTCGTTCTCCTTTTCTTCAGCTTCCTTCTTCTTTCTCAGAATTTCTTTGCGTTTTCTTTCGGTTTCCTCGCGTTCTTTGATTTTCTTTTGTTCGATTTCATGGGCTGCTGCTCCAGCTTTACGGAATGCACTTAATAGAACCTACGGAGCAAGGACAATCGATTATTTGTCTTACAGAGCTTAGGATTTTTTTTTTATAAATTGTTCTTACCCTTTCCCATTCTTCTTTTGGGACTCCAGTAAAGAAGTCAGTTTTTCTTGCCAAAAAACCTGCCACAGTGGCAAGGAACTGTAAAGAAAAAGGATGAATTTTTAGTTAGCCGACAAAGATTGAAGACCGGTTATGATGAGGATCGCTTACATCGGTAACTCCCCCTTCATGCTTATTGGCAATTCCTAAAAGAACTCCATCGTAAACTGATTCTTGGTCTTCCATTGTATTAAATTGCGTTCGGGATTTGTTAAATGCACAATTAAAGAACGATTTTCTAGAAAATTCACTTCAAGAAATCAGAAAAACGTGCTGGTTCGGTTCCTTTATACTTTTCTTATGAAAACAAAAAAAAAACTGTTGTCATGGATTTTTTCTTTATTTATTTGACATCTGTCATTTGTGCTTGTAGTTGTAATTCGCAGTTTAAAAATCTTCATAACGATTTTAACGACATCTGTGAAGGAATAGAATTGATACAATTTTTATATTGACAAGTAGATGGCTTTGGAAAAACGAACCGATTTAAATCGGAAATTTAAAAATTCCATAATCACTCCAAAGAATTCATAGCGTTTTTAATTGGCAATTTTTAAGTTAAGAGTGTTCCGGACTGAAACTGAAAATTCTTACTGCTTTAAGCGCCACCCAACTGCAGACGACAAATTTTGAACTAAATGCATCTTATTAAGAGAGAGAGAATCGCCTTTCTATGAAAATCGTGACTTCCGCCAGCCGTTACTGATTTGAATTTTCAAATTTAGGCAGATTTTGCTATCTCTTAATTTTGAAATAAAATGTGTTTGATCAAAGTTTTTCTCAAAATGTTTTGATTTCTGTGTTGAGAAAAAGTACGTGCTAAATATATGAAGAGATTAAAAAAAAAATAAATATCGCATCATATGAAAAATTGCTTATCAAAAATACAAATTTTATTCATAGCTTTTTAATTCTTTTTTGTTTAAAAAGTGAATTTTTTCTCCAATAGTTATACAGTTTAAATGTCGAATGTTATGCTCATTAAGAAATGTTAGCGAAAAGTGTTTTTATTTTGATGGAATTCTCTTTGAAAAAGTACGATTTTTAGCCATTTTGGAGTTTTTAAGCCTTTACTACTGAGTAACGAAGTACTTAATTGAAATTGTGCTCCAATAGTTTTTTAGAAACAGTTTTTGTCTACACAATGACACCTTAATCATTTCAATACGACATTTAATCGCTTCACAATACCATTTGAAAAAACGCAGTTTTTGGTCCGGAACACTCTTAAAAACAGCATTCTGAATGCGTTCAATTCAGTAAAAGTGAAAGACCTGATTCTGAAAAAGAAGAGAATTTCTCTTCTGATTGTAAAAGCAGAATTTTTGTTTGCAGTTTACTCCTTTAGAATTTTTAAACGAAGAATGTGACAGAAGATTTGAGTCACAAAATTCTTGGGAATTTTGCTTTTTTGTTGCATTATACAAAGCCCAAATTCGTCTGGGTGATTCAACAGCGCTGTCTTCATTTCAATGATTGAAAGTTCTATCGCCGGCACAGCTGTCATTTTTACTAGCCTTTTTATCGACTGCAATCTAAATTGTTTTTGTTTGTTTTATATCTATTGTATTGTGTGTTCTCAGAAAACCAATCTTGGTAGTACTAGCTGTTCCATATACAAGGGTGCTGGCTACTGAGTAGTGAGTAGTGAAAAAAAACACGACTAATGTCAAATCAGAGTAATGTCAAGAAATGTAATTAACAATTAAGGTGGTTTTACCATTGAATAAGAAGTACAGGAAGCGGTGTTAGCTACATGTACAGTGTACGTGAGTGAAGCAACAAAAATGTCTGATGATCGATGATGTCCATTTTTAGGGAATGTGCTGTCAATTTTTAGGTTATGGGCTGTCAAACTTTGACTGTGTTGTCAGTCGAGTTCAGGGGAGTATTATTTCTGTTCGTGATGGTAAGGCGCTGCAATTCGTTGAGTTCCCGTAGTGTGCACGGTTGTTTTGAATAGTTCTTCCATCGTGTTTCGAAACGTTTTTATTTGTTGGTTGTATTACAATAGGCGTAATAAACGTGATGAATTACGGATGAAAAATCAAGAAAATGTACTGGAAAATAAAAAAATTACACATTAAAAACCGCGCAGTGCATCTTTAGTGTTAAAACACCATGCTTCGTAAAAAAAGAATTGAGATTGAAAAAAAAAGTTGAAGCAAAATCGATGAAATCTTGATTTAATCAAATTTCGTTTGGCGCCCCTGAGATTAACTATTCAACTGCAGACCAGCCCTGTTGTAATGCGTTTGTGTTTGTGAAACTCACACTACTTAGAAAAATGCTTCAATTCTTGTTCATAAGACCGCTTCCTGTACTTCTTATTCAATGGGTTTTACAGTGGTGTTCACATTACACAAAACCGTCAACACGACAGAAGTTGATAAGGATGTTGTTGAATATGGAGTCCCTTAAATGAAGAATCAATTCACTCGAATTTTGAGAGCTGGGCACGCTTCCAAAATAATGTATTAATACCATCTTGGACAGATCCAGATGTCGCAGGGATAGGAGCGACTGTTTTGATGATGCATTCCGAGCAATGCAGCAATATCCATCTTGTCATGATTGCTTTGTTTAGATCGTCACAATATTTGATATTCTCCTCTATTCTACAAGATCACTGGAAGGATTTCGCCGGACAACATTCAGGTTAGATGGAAGAACTTGTTGAAGCAGTCTTTGACCGGATCCCGGTTGTGGTGTAAATAAAGGGAAAAATCTGATTTACAAGGGTGACGATGATAAGGAATGGCGGTCAATCGTCGACGTCAATGCTAGACACAGTATTTGACAAAAACATGCAACATCAATGCTGACATACATTGCGGATAAAATTTTGGCTGTATCAAAAACGTTGCTCATAACGGCGGCAATAAGAATTGGTCCTCTTAAAACAAGACAAAATACTAATCCCAACATACTAACCCCAATTATGGGCTAACAATAATGAGCGGAAGCAAACGGAAGCTAGTGTCAGAACCGATTGAAATGTTTTCTTCCGGAGTGTCATACATAAATATAAATTTCTTGTTCTCATTTCTTACTTACTTACTTATGGTGGCGATACAGTCCAGATCGGACCAGGGCCTCACCCAACAAACTTCTCCAACAAGCTCGGTCGCTGGCTAACTGTCTCCAGTTTCACACACCAACTTGGTTCAGGTCCTCTACTACCTGTGTGCTCCACCGGAGTCGCGGTCTTCCTCTTCTGCGACGTCCTTCCGGGTTGGATTAGAAGACTCTACGAGCCGGAGCATTATTTTCCATTCGCTAAACATGACCCAACCATTTAAGTCGTTGGACCTTAAATTTCCTGGGTAGGTCAGTGTCGCTGTACAGCTCGTACAGTTCTTGGTTAAATCTTCGTCTCCATTCTCCATCCTCCTCCTCCGTTTCAAGGCTCACAAACGCTCCACTGACATCACGATGTGTTCTTCCAATTATTTCAATGTCGTCTTCGTAACCTAGTAGCTGGACGGACTTTTGAAAGATTGGCCTCTGGTGTTGACGTTGGAGCTTTGCACAATCTTTTCAAGAGTAATGTTGAAGAAATCGCATAACAATGCATCACCTTGTCTAAAACCTTTTTTTACATCAAAAGCGTCCGTTAGGTTTTTCCGGCCATGATGGAACAGCGTGAATATTCCATTGTCATTTTACACAGACGGATGAGTTTTTCTGGGATGCCAAAACTAGACATTGCTCTATATAGTTGGTCTCTATAGACGCTGTCATACGCGGCCTTGAAATCGATGAAAAGGTGGTAGATATCGATTTGAAGTTCCTGGGTCTTCTCCAAGATCTGCCGTAGGGTGAATATTCCGGGTCTGAAGCCACACTGATAAGAACCTACCAGGTTGTTGACAAAGGGCTTCAAACGTTCACAAAGCACGGCAGACAAGATCTTATAGGCGATGTTAAGGAGACTAATACCTATGTAGTTGGTGCAGTTCAGGGGATCTCCTTTTTTTGAGGATCGTGCATACGATGCTGAGGTTCCATTCATCGGGCATGCTTTCCTCCGACCAAATTTTGCAGATGAGTTGGTGCATGCTCCTTATCAAATCATCTCCAGCTGCTTTGTACAGTTCGGCGGCTAGCCCGTTTGCTCCAGTGGCTTTGTTCGACTTTAGTTTAGATATCGCTATCTCCACTTCGTCCATGTCGGGTCGGTGGAATTGTTGGCCTTCTGCACCCAAATTGAATGGTTCTGTTTTGCTGACGGAGTTTTGGTCATCTTCGCCATTATACAGCTTGGAAAAGTGGTCTTTCCATATCCTCAGCACTGACTGCGATTCCACTACGATGTTCCCGTGAATCAGTTCGGGGTGTATAAGCGCTGGAGGTTTGTTTCACCTTTTTGTAGAACTTTCGAACCTCGTTCGTGTTGTGACATCCCTCTATCGGTCTATCTCCTCGATCGCATGCTTCTCATGCTCCCTTTTTTTTCTTTCTAAGAAGTTTATGCTCCTCTCTTCTTTTCTGCTCGTAGAGCTCACGAGCTGCTCGTGTCCTTTTTTGCAGCGCCGCTTTGTATGCCTCTTGTTTAGCTGCTTCTGTTCTCATTTCATTCAAGTTTATTTTCCAGAGTACGGGGTCTGTTGCATTTTTGTATATTAATTAAAATTAGCTATGTTCAGTTCAAAATCTGAACGAAACTGAGCAATTTTGCATCTTCAGACCACACAATATACCGCAACCGATAAGTTACGAACGGTAACGCAATTACGATTCCGCAAATTTCGGAACTCTAATTCCCAATAAAAAAATTGAAAGTTGATAAAACAAACAACATTTCAACATTTTTTTCAAAATCACGTGTGATGCGTTCCTAAGCTTAACGGAAGTGGAACCGGTGAGTTGATGACGAATACATTCATAGACAATCATACTGAAGTTGAAGCCTTTATTTGCAATGTTATTTCTCTTCCTTTATTTTTTTTCTTTTTCTTTTTTTTTGAAAAAAAGAATTGATTTGTACGATTTTTTACCTGAAAACTTGTACAAAAGAACTCAAATAAACGGTCCCCCTCCTCATTAAAATGCGACAGTAATTTGGGTTCTTCGAAGATGTTGAAGTTTTGCATATTTAATTTAAAGTTTAAGGAGCTGATGTTGCGATTGCGACGTGTAGCAAAAACATGTGCTGTGGCCATATCTCTCATATTCTGTTAAAGAGTGATGGTTTGTTTTTCATCCTCTTAATCTTTTTATTTTTATTATAGAAAACGCGCTCTTCTTTTCTTATTACATCTCATGCGCAATGTTTTTTTTTTTTTTTAACTTAACTTAAGGAAAAGAACTTTACTCAAAGGGTACGTTATGGATTCGTTAAAATATTGTTTTGTCTTGAAAGTGGATATCTGTGAATCATTTATTTATTTATTTTCAAATCGTTAAATACTAACGTTACAAAAATGAAAAAAGCTTAAATTAAATCTAATTATAAATCTAGTGTTCTATAAAACATAGTTTTGAATTTTACAGTTTTTAAATTGTCATTAAAAGAAGCAATAAGAAAGTATAATCTATATCTGTACTAGTAAATAAGGCTGAAGAGGTTTGTTCGTGTGAACGCGTTAATCCTTGGAACTACTGGTTCGAGTGCTGTGACCAATTGGAGCAAGGAATCAGTGGAAAATGTGGAAAAAACTGCAAAAAATGTTATATTTTCTGCGTTTTAACGCGCTTATCTCAGGAACTGCTTAATCAAATTGAACAATTCTTTTAATGTTGAATGGTCCATTTATCGTAGAAGGCTTGAAGCTATATAATATTACGCTGCGACCAAAAGGAGCGAAGCGTCAGTGAAAAATATGGAAAAAATGGCAAAAAATATTCATTTTTGAAGGCTTCTGTTGTCTGCTTGTACGTGCTGATCTCAGGAACTACTAAATCAAATCGAACAATTATTTTTGTGTTGAATAGTCTATCGAGGAAGGGTTATAGCTATACAACGTAACGCTAATAAGTTACGAATAAAAAGAGCAAAGCATTAGGGGAAAGGCGGGCAGAAAGGAAGGCTTTGAGTTAAGAAAAATTTTGATTTAGAGGGAGTCCAGTATTTTAAAATAATTTTGCAACAAAATTCCCATGCGGTCATGATGCACAAGTCGAAGACGCACCTCTGGCCGGTGGATGAGGTAGAGGCGGACGAAGTCGCGGGCAACTGCTAGTTTGTTATAAATGGAGATCATTTGGTTTAAAAGACTTTTGCACCATAGTTTGACCTGTTAAAATTAAGACATAAGGGTTGCCTAAGTCTAATGCTAGATTGGCTATAGTTAAAATTCAGTCGACAAGGATGTCAAGTCAATGGATTACCATTTATAATATCAGCAATGAAACAGAATTGGATAAATTTTCGATGATTTTCAAGTGATGGAAGATTTACCAAAACAAGCCTTTGCGTGTACATTTGAAGTGCAGATCTCTGTGACCAAGAGAGAAAACGGAGACAGAATCGTAAGAACCTTCACTGCATTGCTTCAATCCTAATTATATGAACAGAGTAGAATGGTGCCCAAACCACACAGCCATACTCAAGAATGGGTCTCACAAACGAAATATTAAAAGTTTTAAGTACCTACATATGGATTTGTTAGCTCTTTTAATTATAAATTCAAGGTGGTCATTAAAAGTATGTTTGGAGTCTAAAATAGTTCCTAGGTCAGAGAAAAGTGAAACTCTATTCAAAGGATCCGAGCTAAAAGTGTAATTATGTGTTACAGTCGTTTTTTGCGTGTAAAGCTCAATATTAAGAAAAAGTCTATTGTTATTGCACTACTCCCCAAATCTTATTAAGTCATTTTGCAAAAGATTACAGTCAGTTTCGAATCTTATTCTTTTAAGTTTAATGTCATCGGCATAAATAAGAATATTTGAATTATGGACAGTTGAGACGACATTAATGAAAAGGATAAATAAGACAGGTCCTAAATGGCTACCGTGAGGCACACCTGAGTAAACAATAAAGTTATTTGAACAAACATTACGAAAAACTACATACACGATAATTTCTATTTTGTTGGTACGAAGAGATCCATTGTAGAAATTGCGTATTCATTGTAAACATTTTACCTACGTTCAATTGTTAACACTAATAAAGACTTAAATTTTATATTTCTACATCTATTTCTGATGCTTATGACCAGAAAATTCGGTTAAAAATATTCACCGGATTACTAAATTATCTAACCATTCTTATAATTGTTCAACATTTACTTGTTCACAATAATTAGAATCCTTTCAATAATTTTCTTTCTAACCAAGATTATATTGACAATCCTAAATAAGTTGGGAGCTGGCGACTTGATTAGGCTTTGGGATTTTTGTTTATGCTTTAAATTCCAGCTGTTCTCTCGTCGCCAAGCGTGGTTACGTGGTGAATAAAATACGTTCAAATTTAACTTGCTGCGCAGCAGACTAAAATAAGACACTTGGGTTTAAATTTAATCAACATTTTAACACAACCTTAAGAATCAACTCATATAAGGTATGTTCAGCGACACTGTTCTGCACACTTTGGAACAGTTTGGAACAGAAAAGTACAGCTTTTTGGTGTTCATTGACACATTTGCTGTTCCAAACTGTTCTGTTTTCGTGTTCATTGAGTCTGTCTAGAACATTTTGGAACAGTTTAGGACAAGATTTTCTGCTCCGTCTTCTTAGGTAGAACCATTGAATAAGAAGTACAGGAAGGGGTCTTATGAACAAGAATTGAAGCATTTTTCTAAGTAGTGTGAGTTTCACAAACACATTACAATAGGGCTGGTCTGCAGTTGAATGGTCAGGGACACCAAACGAAATTTGATTGAATCAAGATTTCATCGATTTCGCTTCAACTTTTTTTTTTCAATCTCAATTCTTTTTTTAAGAAGCAT
Source organism: Sphaerophoria rueppellii (assembly GCA_920937365.1). Lineage (NCBI taxonomy): Eukaryota > Metazoa > Arthropoda > Insecta > Diptera > Syrphidae > Sphaerophoria > Sphaerophoria rueppellii. Next base: position 101,693,550 of record CAKKXW010000001.1, on the reverse strand, counting down.
GGTGTTTTAACGCTAAAGGTGCACGGCACGGTTTTTAATGATTAATTTTTTTTTATTTTTCAGTACATTTTCTTGATTTTTCATCCGTAATTCATCACGTTTATTACGCCTATTGTAATACAACCAACAAATAAAAACGTTTCGAAACACGATGGAAGAACTATTCAAAACAACCGTGCACACTACGAGAACTCAACGAATTGCAGCGCCTTACCATCATCACGAACAGAAATAATACACCCCTGAACTCCACTGACAACAAAGTCAAAGTTTGACAGCACATACTCTAAAAATTGACAGCACATACCCGAAAAATGGATATCATCAGACATTTTTGTTGCTTCACTCACGAACACTGTACATGTAGCTAACACCGCTTCCTGTACTTCTTATTAAATGGGTAGAACACATTTTATCTCTGTTCAGCAAGAAAAAAGACAGCACAGTACAGCACAGCTTCATGAGAAATGTCAGAACAAACTTGGAACACAAAATGTGTTCTACCAAAAAAGGAGGAGGGAGAGTGCATGCGAGGGACCGTTCCCTATGGAACGGTATGAGATCTTTCATGGATTGTAAGCTGGTTAAGTAAGTAAGTGTGCCGCTGATTACCCCGTCTTGCTTGAACCACGAATCGTCAAAGTAATGATCTTCAATCGCCAGCCAAAAAAAGATCGCTTGTCATTCAATATGGTCGAATTGACTGTGATTGACTGTAATCGAAATACAAACAATCAAATGAGAACTTTCGACAATATAGCACACCAAAAAGTTACTTTTGTAGTGTCCGTAGCGCAGTGGTTAGGTGCGTTGGCTGCTAAGCAGAACGCCGTGGGTTCGAGTCCTACTCGTGCCCATAAAGTTTTTATTTCACCTTTCACAGGTACTGCCACTAGCAAAGAACTGACAACACTTCCAAAAGTATTAATCTGTCATGAAAAAAGTGCTTATCGGCGTTAAGTTGTAGGTCCCCTCGATTCTTCACACGCACCCAGACAATTGTTGATGAGAGTAAGCCACTTAGGCCTTGGCTCTTCAAGAGCTGTCGCGCCACTCTTTTTATTCATTTTATTAAAACAGTCAATTTTTCTGGATGCAATGGTACCTGTTCGATGGGTTTTCTGGGTCCCATATACGGCAGTTTTGTTTGTTTACATACCCACTGAGCCAGAAATGTGCCTCTTCGCTAAAGAAAATGTTGTTCCAAAAATCGGTATTTATTTGCCTGTTTTCCCGACATCTAGGAAGCGTTTCTAGGAACCCGCGGCGTTGTAAAGCGATCCATTATCGTAAATAGCAAACATTCATCTAATGTTATGATTATGACAGTTCAGATGACATTTAAGTCTGCCACGAATCAAATGCCAGCGCTACCAATTCTTCAATTCAAGATCTTACATCGCTACAAAAAAAAAATGAATAGTAAAGCAAAACCGAAGAAGTAAAAGAAAACCAGGAACATCAAAAAATGGATTTCCGGTTTTTAAATTCGTCGCTCTATTTTAGAGTTTTGTACAAGAAACATTTGGAATATTGGAACATAACAAAACTCAAATTTTTTATTTTTTCTTACCGGAAATACAATGAGATGAGAAGAGGTTGACGAAACTTTGAAAAAATTGTTATCTACTGGGCGAGCGGCTTTTTTATTTCCAGTACCTACCTTCATTCTCTCCACATTAGAGAGGCGTATAAACTCCAAGCTGACTGTAGTGTCTTTCAGGCCGAGATCTATGCCATTGAAAAAGCAGCTGAATTGGCACATCATGAAAAGCTAAGCTCCTCGGAGATAACTTTTTTCGTAGACAGCCAGGCTGCTATCAAAGTAGGAAAGAATTAAATAGAATCTGCCACACTAACCAGGTTAAGCTCTGCTGGGTTCCTGAGATAGCAGATGAACTAGCCAGGAAAGGTCAGAAGCAGATACAAGTAGTAGCGACCATTCAGATAGGGGACCACTCGTCCCGATTGGGGTACTCAAGAGGAATATAGACCTTAAATGAAAAGAGATAATCAATAACTCCTGGTAATCTCTAGAAGTGTATGGCCTAACATTAATGAAAAGGAAACTCGGTATATTTTATCGCTGAGTAAAAGGAACAATAAAATCCTGATAGGTATACTAACGGGTCATTGGCCAACAAGATAGGAGCTTTTGCCTGCTCTATGACTATATCCGAACCTCCAAACTAACCGACTCCGTCATTTTGGGAAGAGGTTTGTTGGGGAACTGGATGATCTAGCACAGGTCTCAATGGCAAAAAATTTATAGATAGCACAGGCTGGTTCGTTAACGAGTCGGTCTACGTTAATCGACAACTTTGAATAGCATCGATGCTAAACTTTTTATTTTTATAGGGGATCACAATGGACCAGTAGGCCCCCGTGTATGCAACAGTTCACGCTGTGCACACCCCTCATAACCTAACCTAACCTAACCTACCTTCATTGTTTTTTTTTTTTTTTTATTTTTTAATTCTCCGAATAGATGTGAGAAATGTGAGTTAATCTTTTTGCAGCTCTTCTCCAACAAAATATTCCGTTTTTCAGAACAAAACCATGCGACCAAACCAAGCACTCTCTATAAACTTCCGTCACCTTCCTCCAATACTCGTCTGTCATTTTCAGATTAACCATGCCTCCGTTCATTCTGCAATTACCATCGCTCAAAAGCACCCTATACCCGGCACAATATACACTACAACACAACTCCCGGTCTCTTTAACAACATTTTGAATTCAACGAGCGATGCTTTTTTTTCTTATGGCGCGGTATGAAACTTCTCTAAACGTCACCCACCCCTTCCTCATTTACCAATAATAGTTCTAGTCGCGAATCGCGATTCTATACTGTGTGCTCTAAAGCTATTCTGTATTCCACATCCACACAGCATGGCTAGGTTCTAAGAGAAAAATTCGATTCGTCTGCGTTCAGTTTCATTCGGTGTTCGGTTATCATAGGACGTTTCAACGTACAAGTTCCCAGCTGCAAACCTTAAGAAGAGTGAAACAAGTAATGTTCTCTTTTATTTAATTTTTTTGTTCATATAAAAAAAATTATTAAGTAATTTGGTGCTAGAAAAACCAAAATTATTTATATTCCTTAAAAGGACACTGATTTCATTTTTTTAGTTAAAATTTAATTAGAAGTTAAGAGCACCGATGAATAGAAATGAAAAAAAAAAATGGTGATGAAAAGGTTTCTCGAAAGAAAAAAAAAAAAAAATGAATTGAAACAAAATTTAAGAAATGTGTTCGAGGGGAATTAATAGTCGAATTGAAATCAAATTGTCGTGAAAAAGGACGAAATGAATGTAGTTTTGAGTGTTTTTCGGAGTTTTTGACCTCAGTTTTTGAGTTTTGGAACATTGTCTGAAGGATTTATGTAACTCGTCAACTCAATCCATTCATGTCGAACAAATTATCCTTCGGCGAGTATTTTTTTTTTCGGGAATATTCCTCTCCATCTGGTTTGCATTAGTTTCCACTTAAAGTCCCTGTTTAAGATTGAAAATAACCAACGTCTCAAGTCCTTCTCTTTGAAATAGTTTTCGAAATGAAAAAAGAATTTCGCAGCAGTGATTTTTTTCCTTATTTGAATTTTAAATGAAAAAAAGTGCGTCGTTTATTTTTTGCCTGCTTGAAGGCGGTATAATTAGAGAAATAGCGAAAAAAAAATGGAGTCTGCGCACGATGACTTGGACAATAAATTTATCCGGATGAAAGGTTTCCTTGTGATTCTTGCAAATTTGTTTAAACATCTTTCTTTAGTTTAAAACATTTATGAGATTCGCATAGTTTGATTGTTTATAAATTTGACAGAAAACAAACGAAAACCCCCCGAGGCAATGTAGCATCGCCTCTAAGGGTTTTAGTAGCACTTGGAATTCCGACGTGGGAGTGCATTTTCGTGTGTAGGTAGACAGATACCTATATGTATACCGAAGGGCAAATTGTTGTGAAATTGTTGAGAAAAAATTATCTTTTTCGTATGATAATTTTTTTTGTTGCCAGAAGGTACATCCACTCCCAGTTGTTTAAATAGACTTTTGCTTAAGTGCGGTGTTTTTGGGTTTGTTTGATCGAAATTTTACTCTCAGAGGAGTTATATCAATAAAAGTGAATTCAAGGATACTTACCTAAGTTCAAGGTTAACGAAGAGATAACAGAAGGAATAAAAACATACCTGTGTAGATATGTGTACCTATTGTGTGGCAGCGATTAAATTGGCGGAGCAATTTTATTTGTTTATTGTTGCGAACTTTGTTTAAATGTTTGTTTTAATCTGAATTGGTTAAGTTGTCGCTGGAATCGGGTGATGGGGGTTTTCCATTAGTTCGCTGGAAATAGTTTGAGATTGCTTTTTTATGGTTTGCAAGAATTTAAGGCGAGTAGCTAGATACAATTCGGTTTCAATTGAAAAATTACTGAATTTGAAATGAATTCGATAAATATTTATTTATTTTGCTTGTTTGTATTTTTTTTTTTATGGTAGGTATAACATTTCAAAAGGTTTTTAATTGAAATTCGTTTGGGATTCCATACATGGAGCATGGAGCGTATGTTGCTTATTGTAGTATTCTTTGAATTGCTGAGTTTTTTTTTGGGACGTGTTGAGATTCCTTAAGACTTCAGATTAGGGAGTATAGGTTAGGTATAGATGAAATTAATTTGAGCTGAAAAGCCCGCAAATAATTCAGAATCAATGAAATTGTCACACTAATAGGACTTTTGTTGTGATAGATTGAGAGGCGTGGGATAAAAACAGGCGATTTATTTTCGAGTCTCTCATACGGCTTATAAGTTTTTGTTTTTCCAAGTTCCGATCGACTTTTCAATTTCTTGATTATCTTAAAATTGCGGTCACCGACGCCAGTGGCGTATTATCCTAAAGGCAAACTAGACATGTGCCTAGGGACGCGAGCCAACAAAGGGACGCTCGAGCGGAGTAGATTTGGAAAGCGGCAAATAATGCGAGTTCATACGTGGTTGTTGAACTAGCAAACTCATGAACTCGAACCGCATTTGCCACTTTTGTTAAAATAAAAATTGGTCCTGAGCAATTCCACTAACTACATTTTAGGGTTTTCCAATAAGAGGTGTTATTTTGATATTCAAAGAAAATTGACATTTTTTGAAATAAATGATCGGATGTTTATTTCATTATAAAGAGGAAGGTATGCTGTTAATAATAGAACACAACATCAGCCGCCACGACCACGCTTACAGGACCATATCCTTGTCATGAAATTTTTCATAACCAAATCGCAAAGTGGCTGCCCTATGTCCTCGATAATTTCACGAATTCCATCTTTGAGGTCTTGAATCGACGCTGGGCTGTTGGCGTAGACCTTATCTTTCACGTGGCCCCCAAAGGAAGAAGTCGCAAGGTGTTAAATCACAAGAATCCACCAATCCACCAATTTTTGTATTGCGGTCCGACAAGGTGCTTCACGACGACCCAAAAATTTTTTAGTTTTACGAATCGTCTCTGCCAAATTTTCACCATTTTTATAGTGAATTTTAATAATTCCATGCGTTGTTAAAGCGTATATCGCATTTTTATTAATGGCGTAGTTTCTACTTGTCAAATGTCAAAAATGACAGCTTCAAAAGTGACAGCTACCGAAATAGCGGGATATTCAAAATTCAAAATACACCTCTTATTGGAAAACCCTTAAAATGCAAATATCTTCTCAAACAATATGCTCTAGAATCAATAAAAGATGGTCAGCTGGAGTCATAACAGGCCTTATAGGTAGACATACTTTGAAGCTTTGAAGTTTGCGTAAACGACTTCTGTAGAAGCTGCATGAACGAAGAGGAAGAGGAGACAGTCCAACACCTTCTATGTACTCGGCTATCCCCTCTACGATAATACTTAACTTAATTAAAAGTACAAAATAGTTTGTTTAAGTTTTTTACTCTTCCATGGTACCTTCATGGAGCCTTGAGGTCTAAGGGAGTCAACTCCAATTTCACCCAGACTCAACTGGGTTTACCTATTTGGTTTGTCAACTCCGCAATTGACTTAGCTTTCTTCTAATTTTGTTAAGTGTTTTTGAAAATTGATTTTACTTACTGTAGAGGCAAATAATGGTCGAAACTCATGAGATTTTGACGGATCAAAAACCTCATAATTATTTTATAGATTGATTTTCGGAATACCTGATTTGTGAACCGAGTTCGCATAACAACCAACTCGAGTTAACTTGGATTATAAATTTACGGTTCGGCAGTCGGCACATCATTAACTAAAATATTTCAAAACTTAGACGCTTTTTCCTTGGCCCTAGATATTTTTAATATAGGGGCGCCGATGTGATGCTTGCCTATGGCGCCCTCAACGTTTAATAGGCCACTGACCGACGCCGAATTTCAGTAGAAAATATTTATAATTTCCGAAGAAGCAACCTCTTGAGTAAATGAAAATGTCAAGTTTGCTCTGACAATGACAGTTCGACGATTGTCAAGTTCCTATTGAGAAACCGGATATAACGCAGTTATTTCAAAAACCGTCGACACTTTCAACGAATTGGCTCTTTCTAAAATAAACATTGTGTATAGTGGTTTGTATTTTCTTTGGAATAGATAAGTTAATTCATTCGTACCTTAACATGAAGCATCAACGTGTATTAAGCGATCCTTTCTTCTTTTCGCAGTGTTTAAGTTGAAGTGCCTAAGGGTTCTACACAGGGGCCTATTCTATTATACTATATTTCTGTTTTATTTCATTTTGTCCTTTTATATTTAACATTCTACATCAAAAATAATTTCTAAAACTCCTTAAGTACTTGCAACTTGTATCTATTTCTTGTACTCTTAGGATCCTTGTTCACATTTTTATTCCCTCAGAATTTTGTTCATGTATATTACTTACTTATTTACTTTTCTGGTGGCGCTACAGTCCAGATCGGACAAGGACCTCACCCAACAAACTTCTCCAGCCAGCTCGGTCCCTAGCTAGCTGTCTCCAGTTTCGCACGCCAAGTTGGTTCAGGTCCTCTACCTCCTGTGTGCTCCACCGGAGTCGCGGTCTTCCTCTTCTGCGACGTCCTTCCGGGTTGGATTCGTAGACCCTACGGACTGACGCATGACCCAGCCATCTAAGTCGTTGGACCTTAACTTTTCTAGCTAGGTCAGTGTCGCTGTACAGCTCGTACAGTTCTTGGCTGAATCTTCGTCGCCATTCTCCATCCATGCAGACAGGACCGAAAATCACTCAAATCATTTTTCTCTCAAAGCATCCCAAAGTTTTTTCATCAGATATTGTCATTGTCCATGTCTCTGCACCATACATGACGACCGGGATGATGATGATTTTGTAGACTGTCACTTAAGTTGCTCGAGAGAGGACTTTGCTAGTCAATTGCCTTCCAAGTCCAAAGAAGCTTCGATTGGAAAGAGTGATTCTTCGTTTGATTTCAGTGCTGGTATTGTTGTCTGAGTTGATAGAGAATCCCAGGTAGACAAAGTCCTTAACTACCTCGATGTTAAATCTGTCTGTGGTGACGTTTGCTCCAAGACGTCGATGTTGGTTGTCCTTTCTTGTCGACAGCATTAACTTAGTCTTATCCTCGTTAACCGCTAAACCCATCTTCCTGGCCTCCGTCTCAAGACTCATAAACGTTCCACTGACATAACGTTGTGTTCTTCCAATTATGTCAATGTCATTTGCGTATCTTAGTAGCTGAACGGACTTATGAAAGACTGTGCTTCTGGTGTTGACGTTGGAGCTTTGTACAATCTTTTCAAGAATGATGTTGAAGAAATCATGACAACGCATCACCTTGTCTAAGACCTTTTTTGACATCAAAAGCGTCCGTTAGGTTTTTTCCGATCATGATGGAACAGCGTGAGTTTTCCATTGCCATCTTACACTTAACTGAAAATTTTGTACAGCTGTTAAGCTGTCAGAAAAAGCCAATACTCAGCATTTTTGAACAAGAGCTGCATTACGTAACATTACGTTCTTTTCTTAACGACGTCAAACGAAACGTGAAGTCAATGCTTCATTGTGATATCATAGATACCCTATAACTGAACTCGTAAACGTCAGGCAAAGCCAAAGCTAAAGCGTGTTTGTGTTTCAGTCATAATGGTTAAGAGCCTCTTTGTGATTATCTACTACACAGTTTTTTTTTTAAATAAAAAAAGGAGCGAGTAGTGACAAATCAATGATACCTACTATACATATTTACACCCTAACTAAATAATAAAAAAAAAGAAAAACATCTGTATTAGCAACAAACCCTTAAAATTCTTGCATTTACTTTAACTTCTTATCTGCCAAGCAACAGTGGCACACAATGACAAAACCTGTGCACGTTGAATGTATGCAAATATTTTCAAAATACTTTACTTTGAAAAACAGCAAAATATTTACCTTTAGTTTTTTTTTCACAAATTTAAGAGTAAATATTTACCTGAAAATCCCACTTATTTTTTGAATAAGAACAGCAATAACTGAAGCTATAGAATCGAGAATTGAGACCTTTTCCAAAATATTCACCTGCTTTATTGTTATTATTATAAAAATTTCAAAATTCTAAATTTAATAGGTAAACATTTTTTTTTTATTTCCGTCTACTAAATCAATCATTTCGGATGAACGAAAAAATGATAATCAATAATTACTTAATTGAAATTATATACCTTCAATAAGTTGCTCGTGACAACTGGAATTCGAACTTTTATGAAACATAAATGGCTTTTTTACTCACATAACTAGATAGTTCTTAGACTAAAAGGACAAATATTATATTATAATCTATTTTCGTGTAAGCGAGGACAAATTATTTAATGGAATCATTTATGTGGCCTAATTCAATAGCCCTAATCAAACTTATTGTAATTGCAAGGTAATCATAGATGGGTTGTTATTAAACTGAAACCAAATACCCATTACCGACTGTTATGACTTGCAAGAAAACAATTTTATCATTATTTATTTATTTAATAAATTGGTTAACTTTTTTTTTAAATGGAGGAACTCGTAGAAGAGTTAAGGTAACATAAGCCGCGTTTTGTTCACAACTCAGTAGCCAGCACAGTATTCAAGTGCGAATAAGACGCTCCGTCTCACTTTATCTGTCAAATTTAATTGGTATGGCAATTGTGGTATAAAACATCAAAAAAATGTACCTGAGGGTCGCGTCTCGGGTAAAACAAAATAGCAAATACTTCAACCTTAAAGGAGTTCATAACTCAGATCATTGTATTCGCGTTTTTGTATATATATTTGAAGGTATAATCGAATTGGCATTCGACTCTAGCGACATCTAGTTTTAAGGCGAGATAGCCATTTTTTGCATAAAATTGTAGAGCAAAAATGTTTCATAAAGCAGAGAAAATTGAAAACACAAATCTCGATAGTACCAGTAGTAGATATAATACTTTTGAGGTTCTAATAATGTCTTCATTTCAATAATTGAAAGTTCTATCGCCGGCACAGCTGTCATTTTTTTACTGGCCATTTTATCGAATGCAATCCAAATTGTTGTTTTTAGCTGTGCTGGCTACTGGGTAGTGGAAAAAAATGGCTTTAATATGTAGAGATAAAAGACTATATGAAACCAAGCTGACAAAGTCAAAATAAATTTGCATACAAGCAGGTCCAGCGGAATGTTGTAAAAGTGTTGGTGTTTTCATAAGTTCAACTTTTGAGCGATTCGCCAATTGACGAGCGACGCATTCTATTGCCGGTAGCCGACTTCAATAGCCGCGTTTTACTATCCTCATAAGCCCATATGGGTTACCCCATGATAAGGAACGATTTCAGTTAAGAGCTTTTAAAGGTTTAAGTTTTCACTACTTTCTTATCCGAGACGCAACCCTCAGGTAAAAAAATTGTTTTTATAATTATAATTGAATTGATTCTTGCTACAAACACTTTTTTTTCTCAAACTCGCCATCTATCCGCAAAAATTAGATCTTATTTTTGGGTAGCAAAAAAAACCTGATAGCCAAATACGCATTAAGCTCTTTATGTCAAAATATATTACTGCTTATAATAAATTTTGTCTTCCAATTGACGTTAAAGATTTAAATTCTTAAATATGTAATGTAATGCTAGTTCAAATTAACACATTTAAGTATCTTTTTTAAGTGAAAATCGTCACTTGTATGATAATTAATTTATCACATGATATGAGGTTGTGTTCATATGCCAAACGTGTTGGTCTTAGGCTCTAAATTACCAGCCTCCACGTAGATATGAATACAAAATTAGTTTTGACATTCTAATTAATAAGAAACAATTTTGGCCATTTTTGTTCTATTTTTATAAATTCAAAGAAACCAACTCTGAAGAGTAGTGAAATCGATAAAAAAAAGTTTGTTCAACATTTTTTGCACAGCATAGTAAATCGATAAGTTATAGCAGTCTATATTTTTCTTTTTCTATTCAATCAATGAATGAAAAAGTCCATTGCGTATCTATATCGAACGACTAATAAGCTTAATTAGAAAAAAATGCAGACACTCGATTGATAATTCAAACAGAAACAGATACGCTTTGGGTTTTTTGCTTTTTGTCATAACGCCAAGATACCTCAAGCCGACCAACGTAGATATCGTATCGTATCGTATATCGTATCGTACCGTAGACGTTAGATAATAAGTAATGATTGTTCAGTGCGGTGTATTATTTTTAACAACAAGTCGACAACTTTCTTCTTCTTCTCTTGAGAAATATATAATTTTGTTCAAATTCTTACAAGCTGCGTACACTTTTCGGATTAAATCCATCATTTCTTCAATTTGCTTTCATCGATATCCTTTCTACTTAAAATTTTTTTATGTTTAATGTTTAACTTGCAAATCTGGGACCCTAATTAATTCTAATTATAGCGGATAAATGGTGGGTTCAAGGCAAAGAGAAAGTTGTTGTAGAAAGCCGTGTTTTAACACTACTCAGTAGCAAGCACAGTAATCAACTGCGAATAAAACGCTCCAACTCACTTTATCTTTCAAATTCAATTTGTATGGCAAAATGTCGCAAAATGGACCTGAGGGTTGCGCCTCGGATTGAAGAAGTAAGCAATTACTTCAACCTAAGGAGTTCCTAACTCAGATAAGCTCAGCTCATTAGATTTGCGTAGCAATATAATTCTTCTTAATGCTATCAGCGCTATCTTTATTTTAATGATTGAACGTTTTTATCGACTACAACCCAAATTTTTGTTGTTTGCCGAGGGAAATTTTGTTGTGCTGACTACTGAGTTTCTATTCGCGTTCCACACCATCCTGGTGGTGTGGAACAAAATGATCGCGAGTAGAGTAGGTATATAACTTCCAAAATCATTCTTCCTTTTGTCTTGGTTGTTCATTCGCAACGAATAAAAACTGTCATAAAGAAATGTCACAATCGACGAATATTCGTTCATTCGTTGGTCGCTGGTTGGGCTATGCCCTTAAATGCTCTTCAACAATTTCTTGTGCTCTGGTGAATTGTGGGAACCAACAGTCTGCCTCTGTTTTATGCCAATTCCGAACGGCTGAATTGAGAAGCACTTTTCCGCTAAAAATAATACTCTTGGATGCTTTGTCAGTGCTTCGTAAGAAGCAATACTAGTGATGAGTCAACTCGGTTCACTAACTCGAGTCAAATCGAGTTAGCCCTAAGTCTTGTTAACTCGGTTTTTTTTTTTTCAACTCAAGCTAGCGAACTCGGTTTGCCAATTCGGTTTGCAACTCGGTTCGCCAAATTGGTTTGCCAACTCAGTTCGCCAACTAGGTTCAGCAGCCTGGTTGGCCAACTCGGCAATTAATAAAAAAAACTAGTTAACTTGCTTCTAATTTTGAAAGTGTTTTTTTTTTTATTTTGAGTTTACTTATTGTATACAAGGGCAATTAATTACCTAGTGGTAGAATTTCATTATCAGCGGAGGGCAATGATTAAAACCTAATAACCTAATTATTGAATTTTGTATGTGTTTTCTAGACCGATTTTCGGGTCAATCCGGTATTATTCAGAACGAAATATATATTTAGCGACTTAGATTCGTACCTTATCTCTATATGAGCTATTAAATAAACATTTCATCAGCGGATAGCAGTGATTTTGACGGATTTAAAATCTAATATTTTTAAAATGTTTTCGATTCGGCAAACGAGTTAGCGAACCGACTTCGTGAACCGCATTGCAATCTGAGCTGGCAAACCGAGTTGATGAACCGAATTGGCAAACCGAATCGGAAAACTGTGTTAGCAAACCGAGTTGGCGAACCGAGTTGGGCGAACCGAGTTTGCAAATCGAGTTGGCAAACCAAGTCGGCAAACGAGTCTGCAAACCAAGTTGTCGAACCGAGTTCGCAAACCGAGTTGGAAAATTGAGTCGGCAAACCGATTTGGCGAACCGAGTTGGCAAACCGAGTTGGCAAACTGAGTTGGAAAACCGAATTGGAAAACCGAGTTGGCAAATCGAGTTGGCGGACTGATTTGGCAAATCGAGTTGGCAAACCGAGTGGGCAAACCGAATTGGCAAACCGAGTTGGCGAACCGAGTTGGCGAACCGAGTTGACTCGTTTAACTCGAGTTGGATAAACCGAGTTGCAACTCGGTTTGCAAAATAAACCAACTCGAGTTAACTCGGTTTACAAAATTTACGGTTCAGCACCTCACTAAGCAATGCCTATGAATATGATACGAGCAGGATTCGATCCCACTACTTCTATTTTCCGTAAGTCCGAAAATTCATTATTTTGTTTTCAAATATTTTATGGTTATATTGTAGTCAGGTGCATGATAATTGCTGTTTTTTTTTATATCTTGAAATTAAATCTAAAACTAATTAAGTACGTGAGTGGACAAAAAGGAAGTTATGATAATTTGCTGATTTCGTGATCTTTTGTTTTCATATTTTGTACGATAAGAATTCTTACTGGAATTTATATGGCACCTACTAAAATTAAATAATTTTGTTTTATAGCAAAAAAGCAAATTTGAGACCTTTACCCCTTAAAAGAACGTCCTATTTGAACTTGAAAGAGTATGTATCCAGTTTCATGTCTTCTATAAAATTTCCATTTGGTACTTACTGCGTCTTTTCTTATGGAATCTTTCCTATTTGTCACTTTTATTTTTCTATTTATAATTTTATTTCGAATGGTATGTATCTATAAATGCAAATATGTGATAAGGTCCTTGTTTTTATTGTTCATATTGTTTGCAAGAAAGAGATAAATCTCAAACAACACTCATAGCCTTAAAGATAAAATTCATCCATTCCACCCCGCACTGATCAAATATAAAAAATCTCCTATTGTGTTATGCATGAATGCTTGAACAGACTCTCTTAATGGATAAATCGATTGCACTTTTGAGTTCTAATAATTACTTAGGAATAACGATTGCCAACTTTGTTTATTTTATTTGATAAAACTAACACATTAGTACATATTTTGTGTTAAACTGTCATGTTTGAACCCTGTTCTGTATGAGACTTTAAGGCAAAAAAAGGTTATTATCGATAGAAAATCGTATTTATGACGAAAACAACGGTATCCCCCATGTACGAAGAAAAAACAGTATGGCAACCATATCGGTTCCATTTTGCTCCAAATCTCCCACTATTTTAGTGTATTCTATACAGTCACAGAAGCCCACGTTTATGTATATGAGTAAATAATTAGTTGCATAATAAAAACAGTCTGAAATTACATCGTCATAATCGGTAAAAATGTGTGTTATAGAATCGCACTTCGTACCCACACCACCGTCGCAGATAAGTTCGAATTGATGATAATCTATATAGAACGTATGTTGTACTTCCTTACTGCTGGAGAGACGATGCAACGAACTGACCTCTCAAGGGCACTCAATTGCGATGCAAATTGACGAGTTGCTGATTACCTATTTTAAGAATGAACTGACAATAGAATGCACATCTGCGTTTACATCTTTCAGACAAAAATAATAATGACATTAAGCTCGATTTGCAAATAGACTGATTCGATTGAAATGTGACAATCGATAAATATCGAGTAACATCATTTTTGTGATTTGTTGTGGTTGTGGTTGTAACTTGTCGCTAGCTGTCCGGTGACGATGTTCGACATACGATACGGACGACACAAAAATATCTAATTTGATTGAATTCCATAATAAAATGTTTGTGCTACTAATGCCTAAGTGGTATATCAATTTTCATTGATAACAAAACAATCGGTTGGGGGCTACTTACTTACTACAAGTATTTCATTTTTCTTCCTTTATCTTTGTCTCTGCGTTGCGTAGTAATCAAATAAATTGCAAATACAATCGTCACTTGTGAAATACTAGGTTAGGTACTTGTTCGTAAGAATTTCAAGGGGTAGGAAGATTTTTTTTTTCATTTCAAGTTTAACTGCGAATAATAATGAAGTTTACAAACGCAAAGCAATCATTGTGATAAGATTGTAGAGTCATAAGAAGAAAAGGACGTCTTTAGATGAGACTTTGTTGAAAGATAAAGAGCGTCTTGTTTGCAATCATTTTGGTGTAAGTGTCTTTGAATTTGAAAAAGTGGAACAAATCGTTTAGAGTCTTGTTTGAAGTGGAAATTCTGTCAAATTATTTTAAATTGGTGAATGAGTGATTTATTTTTGGCATCGCTTTTTCAATTTATCTTTTCGAGGAATGTAATAAGTGAATAAATGTCGGTGAAAATAGAGGGCCAAATACAATGCTCTTTTGAGAAATATATAATGAACAAAATTAAAGGTTTCTAATTTTTTGGTGGGGGAGAGGTATAAACGTGTCTGTTTCTATCAGCCATATTAACAATTCCATACTCTTCATTCCACAGAACCGTAGAATTATAGCAATCTCTAGTAGTCGCACTGTATTCTGTACAGTAGTGAATAGAAATCGATTGTAGCGCCATCTTGAGACTAGAATACAATTTGTATGACAATTGTTACATAAAACGTCGTAAACCCGACTTGAGGGTTGCATCTTGGATAAAATAAAATCCAAATACTTCAACCTAATAGAGTTCATAACTCCGATCGTTGGATTCGCGTAGCAAAATAATTCTTCATAACGCCATTAGCGCTTTTTTTTATAACCATCGCACACTCAAGGGGTTTTATACCTTATTATGCCATAGACACAGTGAGTGCTTTAGGAAAAAAGGAAGGGGTTGGAGAGGAGGTGTTGGTATATATTGGTCTTAAAATTCCTGAACACTCCAATGAACGTGAAAGACAGAGTGTGGAAGAGAGTTTCCACATTCACGTAGTACGGCTTAAGAACGATTCTCTATACTTGAGCGTACGACCGAAGTTAGGCTCGAGGGTAAACTGATGGGCTTCCTGTAAGCGCAGGTATTACGGTTGAATTGTTGTTTAAGGGGCGGAATGTAACTGGCTATCTCACTAGAGCAATTAACGTAGATAGTAACGGTAAAACAAAGAGAGACACGAAACGTTACCACTTACCACGGTCCACGGTGTTCAAATGAAGTGAATGAGTTAGTGATGTCTCTGTCACCAATCATTCTTAATGTGATGTTCGAAATAACCACAAATAAATCAGCGCAGCAGTTTAAGTTTAATTCATTTATTAATATTTTAATTACTTAGAAGTTAGATTATAATTAAGTAGAGATCTTGGCAGAGCAATAGGAGATGATGTCGACTGTACGATTTGTAGGCAACTGAACATGACTTAATGTAGAATGCATGAACAGTATATAAATAGGTATACATACAAACTGTAATACAATGTTAAGCATACGTTACACTTAAAATAAAGTAAGCTAAAGTATGTAGCAGGAGCACTAGCCTAAAGATGGGAATTGTACTTAAGATTTCGACGGATATAAGTCTTGTAGATAATAGCCAGATCAGACGGGGAGAAAAATTTCTTGCACCGTCTTAAGAAACCCAAACATCTTGTGGCATTTTTTATCGACATCGTGTATATGCTCGTTCCACAAGGGTTGGTCAGTGATACACATACCGAGAATCTCGAGATGTTTCGGTTTCACAGATGCAAGTGCAACTCATGGACAGTGAAAGGGTTGGGTTTGTCTCGCTTTAACGATACAAGACAGCATTGAGTTTTCGAAGCATTAAATTCTACACGATTTGTAATTCCCCATTGTACAATGCTGTTTCAGACAGAGTTTAAAGAGCTTATCATATTTTGCCGTTGCAGTTGCATATCCGAAGAGGAGGGATGTGTGTCTAGAAAAGAATATGAAAAGCTAAGGGTATTATCGTCAGTGAAACAATTGATTGGATTAGAAGTTAGACGAGAGAAAAGAAAGGGTCGGAGACAAACGGAGCCGGGACACCATCATTTATATTGTGGGTTTCAGACTTGAATCCGTCCAATACAACTTGTATTGAACGGTTCGAAAGAAAGTTTCTAATCCAACGAAGAAGAGATTTATCGATACCGAAGGTACACATTTTCTATAAAAGAGCAAGATAGCAGGCTTTATCAAATGCTTTTGAAATATCAAGTGCGCTGTCTTCATTTCAATGATTGACAGTTCCATCGCCAGCACAATTGTCAGTTTTTACTTGCCTTTTTATCGACTGCAATCCAAATTGTTGGATTGCTTGTCAAGGGAAATTTTGCTGTACTGGCTACTGAGGAGGGAAAAAACACGGCTAAATTTGTTTCCGTAATAGTAAAATGACGTTTCTCTTAACTGACGTTTACTCACATATTCTAACGTGGAGGGTGGGTGTATCAACAACAACGAAATTCTAAAGGGATTTTCATCACTATTCAGTAGCCAACTCAGCAAAATTTCCCTTGCAAACAACAACGATTTGGATTACAGATTACAGCTCGAAATGACAGCTCGGCCGGCGGTAGAACTTTCAATTATTGAAATAAAGTTGGTGAATCTAATACTCTGAGTTATGAACTCTTGAAGGTTGAAGTTTTTGCTATTTTTTCATCCGATAAGGATTAATGATTCACTATTCTGTTTGTATTTATGTTCACTTCACTCTAAGGACTGCTGTAAGACAGCCGTTTGGTAAGAGCAAAGGCTAGTACTGTTGTACTTCACTTCATTTCTTGCACATATTCCTCGTGGTTCCAGCCATAGGTAGGTCTTAAACATATAAATGCCTCGCATTTCCGGATGTTTATTTTTAGTTTCCATAATCTCGTTATATCACCGAATCTTCTCGTCACGTTGTCTAATTTCTTCGACCTTATGGTATTAAAAGAAATATCCCATAGCCCATATTTTATTTGACTGAGTCAAGAACTGTCTGACTCAAAGCAATACATACTTGTGGTGTTTTGAAAAAAGTTTTTTCGTTTATTACTGCAAATACATAAGAATCTATCTCTATCTATATAAAATTCTCGTGTCACAATGTTCGTTCCCGTACTCCTCCGAAACGGCTTGACCGATATTCATGAAATTTTTTGAGCATATTCAGTAGGTCTGAGAATCGGCTAACATCTATTTATCATCCCCCTAAATGTTAAATGTGGTCCACCCTTAATTTTTTTTATTTTCTTGGACAAAATATTTTGTTTTTATTTTTTTATGATACATCATACTAAAATACATACAACCCTAAATGTTCACTTCCCTATGATCAACCTTTATTTTTTATTTATTAATTCAATTACTGGTGTATCGGGTAGCGTTCAGAAGTATTAAATAACGGGAAGTGAGGTAGCGGGTAGTGGGGTAGCGGGTAGTAAGGAGCGATTACCGGTTAAGCGGGTAGCATGTATAAGTGTTGGGATTAGCGGGGTAGCGGGTAGTGGGGCAAGGGTAACATGGTAACTGGGTATAACGGGATAGCGGGTAGACGGTAGTGGAGAAGCGGTTAGAGAGTAATGGGTGGTATTGAAGCGCGCTACAAAAGCCTAGGTCTTTTTTAAATCGATTGATGCAATACGAAGTCTGTCGGGTCAGCTAGTACTAATATTTAATGCTGAAGAGTTTGTTCGTTTGAACTCGGTAATCTCTGAAACTACTGGTTTGAATGGTATAATTTGTTTGTGTTGGATAGTCCATTCATCGAGTAAGGCTTTAGGCTACATAACATTAAGCTGTGACCAATAGGAGAAAGGAATCAGTGGAAAATGTGGAAAAAAACTGCATAAAGTGTTAATTTTTCTGCGTTTTAACGCACTTATCTCAGGAACTACTTAATCGAATTGAACAATTCTTTTAATATTGAATGGTCCATTTATCGTAGAAGGCTTGAAGCTATATAATATTACGCTGCGACAAATAGGAGAGAAGAAAAATGCGAAAAAATGGCAAAAAATATTCATTTTTGAAGGCTTCTGTTGTCTGCTTGAAAGTGCTGATCTCAGGAACTACTAAATCAAATCGAACAATTTTTTTACGTTACGCTAATAAGTTTCAATAAGTTACGAATAATAAGAGTAAAGCATCAGTGAAAAGTGTAGCTAAAACGGGGAAAATTATCAATATGCATATGAAGGCTTCAAGTTAAGAATAATTTCGATTTAGAGAGAGTCCAGTGTTTTGAAATAGTTTTGCTACAAAATTCCCATACGGGCATGATGCACAAGTTGAGGTAGAGGCGGACGAAATATACATATGGATACTACCTATTTGGTTTTGAAACTAACTTTAAAAAAAAAAATCAGAAAACAGAAATATGTACATCAATGAACTGTTTTCACTCAAAACTACAAGCTTAATAAAAAGTAGGAAATTAATTTTCTGAAAAATATTTTTTATTTATTTTAACGCAAAATGATTTCCAAATTTCTTTTTTAAGAAAACAAAAAAATCGAGACATCAAGCAGATCATGAACATTTGTTACCGTGCCAAAGTGTGTCTTAAATAATAACACAAAATAACAAGAAAATAAAAAAATCAATGTCATTTCAAGTGGTATTTCGATAGGGTCTATAAAAGTCTTGATTTAAAATATAATTGAGACTTTACTTGCATTATTTGTGTAAGTGGATACCTTTATGGCTGATCACTGATCAATTACAAAATCCACAACGTAATCAAAATCGCAATGAATTCCTAACTGTGACATTGATATCGGTAGATTATAGCAAACAATGTCATAATCGAGTCGAACACGATATTACGAACGATGACAAATTAAAGTGCAGTGAATTTGTTTTTGCGGTGTTTAACTGACAGTTGTAGGTATTAGGTTTTTTTTTCTAAAGATCAATCTATCTAATTATAAACAATATTAAAACATTTGAATACGTAATTAGATTTGTTTCTCGGTTTTTTGTTTATTCTTTAAAAAAAAAACATCCCTTGTTTTTCTTAAGTCTAAACAATATTCGCATTAACCTAATTCATTCGACAACGACGACGGAAGCTACAGTTTCAATAAAAGACGAAACTGTTTGCAATTTTGCAAAATTTCGCTGGATTTTGAAATATTTATTTTTTGAAATGTGGGAAGTTTGCCAAATTATAAATAAAAAAATGACAAGAAAAAACATAGACAACAATGTATAAATGAAATGCAGCTTTTTTCCGCTTATAATATCTACGTTGATGGACACTTTGAACTTGAAGAAGTTTTTCACATCCATATGTATGTAAATATTTTTCTTATCCTTATGATTATGAACAAACTTTAAAAAATAATATTATTTGTAGTTGACACTCTTGTTTCTAAGAATAGAATAAAAAAATTAAAAAAAAAAATATTTACATATTTACGTACATAAATGTAGGTGAATATTTATCGTATGTTTTGATTTTGGAACAAAACAGAAAATTATTTTTATGAAATTTTGACCTTTCGCATTTTGTTTTGCTTGTTTTCTATTTTTCTTCAAATCATAGCCAAGTCCACTTTGAAACAAAATTGAAAATCGTCAATAACTTTACTCTGTATTCTTGTATCACTAATTCTTTAAAATTAGATAAACAAGTTTTTGAAACATCACAAAGTCGATTTTGAGAAACCAAAATAAATCTCATCTTGAACAAACATGTGACATGCTTAAATCTTATTTTATTGAATTTGCTGATTTATCTTTATTTGCCTTTGTCAAAATATAATACTTATTTGAGGTCTGGTGAAAATATGACATCAACTTGTTATTGATTAATGACATACTCAGCAAAGTGTCATCTAAATCCAAACACTTAAAAAGGGAAGTACCTATACTTAAGCCTAATTATTTATGGCACGCCACAAATGGCATATTTATTTTTTCAAAATAAATATTACTAAAGTTATTGAATTGGCTCTCATTTGCTTCTAGTCTAATGATTATTTAATGATTTATTCAATGATTTATAACAAACCAACTCATGATTACGAAAATTGCTTAATTTTTCTAACAAAAGCGAATATTCCACAAATTAATAAAACAAAAAAAATAATAATAACAAGAATACAGATCACATCACAATGTAACTTTTTTTTATCAACACTTAACACAAAGAAGGGTACTATTTGTATTCCCCGAAAATACGAGAAAGCCAACTGGGACGGTCTCTATATAACTTCTTCCGGATCTTTAACTGGATCTTTTGCTGGTCATGCTTAATCGATAGTGACGTAGACCCCAGCGCAGATATTATTACTAATATGATTACTTTGGGAATGAAAACTTTTATACCATATCAAACCCAAAGAAAGGTCATGGTTTGATTCAAGCTGTAAAGAGGTTATCAGGGAAAAAGAAGTAAAAAAAACCGGAACAAGTTTAAACAAGCCAGGAAGGCTTGCAATGCTCATATTTGACAGACCAAGTTTTTGCATGACCAAAAAATAAGGCAAAAAATTCTGCAATATCCCAAAGGCAGTAAGAATTTTTGGTCATTTGTAAAAATATGAAGAATTCTTCCTCTTCTTCGGTCCCTACGCTCGTTGACAATGACACTCCAGTTGTTAGCTCTCTCGCGAAAGCTAACCTTTTTGCTAGGCAGTTCACCTCCAACTCTTCGCTGCCAGAGAGTGCCATGACTCCACCAGTTCTTGAGCGCGTCAATGATTCCATGGGACAAATCTTCTTTCGCACTCGTGCTGTGGCGAGAGTCCTAAAAGATCTCAACATACATAAATTCGTTGGTAGGGATGGTATCCCCGCTATTGTTCTGAAGAGGTGTTCTTCCACGCTGGCAAAACCCTTGCGTAAGCTTTTCCATCTATCCTACTCTTCTGGGCTCGTTCCGAGCACAGGAAAACAGCATTTGTCCAGCCAATCCCAAAAAAGGGCGAATCGTCCTTTCTTTCTAAGGTCATGGAAACGCTGATAAACCATCAGCTCAAGAAATATCTCAAAGACCGAAAGCTTCTTAATGACCGGCAGTACGGCTTTCGCAGCAACAGGTCCACTGGTGATCTGATGGTCTATCTCACCGAACAATGGAACAAATCTTTACATCGTTTTGGAGAAAGTAAGATTGTTGCACTTGATATTTCAAAGGCATTTGATAAAGTCTGGTATCTTGCTCTTTTATCGAAAATGCGTGCCTTCAGTATCGATGAATCCCTTCTTCGTTCAATACAAGTTGTTTTGGACGGTTTCAAGTCAGAAACTTACAATATAAATGCTGGTGTGCCCCAGGGTTACGTTTTGTCTCCGGCCCTCTTCCTCATATTCATTAATGATCTCTTGTCTGTAATTTCTAATCTAATCAAATGTTTTCTGACGATAGTATCCTTAGCTTTTCATATTCGTTTCCAGACTCACATCACTCTTGTGGAACTGCAACGGCAAAATATGATAAGCTCACCATCTCTGACTTTAACAGTCTTAAGCAATGGGAAATAAAATCAAGTAGAGTTTAATGCTTCGAAAACTCAATGCTGTCTTGTATCGTTAAAGCGAGACATACCCCCCTTGCCGCTGTCCATGAGTGGCACTTGCATCAATGAGACCGAACATCTCGAGATTCTCGGTATGTGCATCACTTACCACCTCTTGTGGACCGAGCACATACGCGAAGTCGCCAAAAATGCCGCAAGATGTTTGGGTTTCTTAAGACGGTGCAAGAAATTTTTCTCCCCGTCTGATCTGGCTATTATCTATAAGACTTATATCCGTCCAAAGCTTGAGTACAATTCTCATCTGTGGGCTGGTGCTCCAGCTACATACTTAAGCCTCTTGGACGGTATACAAAAAAGAGCTGTTAGAATGATTGGTGAAAGGTTAGGTTAGGTTATATGGGCTACAGTTGATATTGTTACCGTCACACTTAGATCAATGTAGATCCCTTGTGATACCCTGAAGTGTTGTAACTTCTGAAAAAGTGGTTTAACTTATGAATTCTATGGTTAATCGAGCCATTTGGTGGACTTGATAAAGTTCAATAGGCGATTGCCTTGGAGTTCAGATAGCTCTTCTAGTTCATTGAAGATATACTTGCCTAAGAATTTTGATCTAGTACGGCAGAGTGCTGGACAGTGGCATAGGAAGTGAGCCGTATTTTCGTGCTCTTCCTCGTCGCCACAGCCTCTGCATATGTCGTCCGTACAAAGCCCCATCTTCTTTTTGTGGTAGCCAAGTAGGTTATGTCCCGTTATCACACCTATGAGGCATCTTAGAGGCGGTTTATTGAGAAGTAAAATCTTATTTGATTTTATCTTGTCATAATGAGGCCAGAGTTTCCTGGTGTTGCCGCAGGTTTCTAGTAGGTTCCATCTATCATTTGCTTTTTGAATGATATTATTTCTAATGTTTCTTTTTAGTTCGCATTGAGGGATTCTGATGTTATGGTCTATGAGAGAGATTGGTGATAGAGACATAACCAACTCACTCACATCAACTCCTTTCCACACTCTGTCTTTCCAAATTATTGCAATGTTTAGGAATTTAAAAACCAATGTACACCGGCACGGCACCTCCTTTCCTACCCCTTTCCTCGTTCCTAATGGACTCACTGTGTCTCTGGCATAAAAAGGGTACAAAAACCCCTTGAGTGTGTGCTTATTATAAAATATATATATATATGTACAATTCTCGTGTCACAATATTCGTTTCCGTAGTCCTCCGAAACGGCTTGACCGATTCTCATGAAATTTTATGAGCATATTGGCTAGGTCAGAGAATCGGCTAACGTTTATTTTTCATACCATTTTGTGATAAGGGTTGTCCACCCTTAACATTTTTCTTTAATTTTTAGACATATTTTTTATTTCTTTATTTTTTTTTTATCATGTCGCATTAAAATATACATACAACCCTAAATTTTCATCCCTCTATGATAAACCCTTATTTTTTACTTATTAAATAAAAACTTTAATATTTTTTTGGCAAGATTTCTATATTTATTTTGTCAAGACTTAGAAGCGGGGTAGTCGGTAGCGGGTAGTGGGTAGCAATTACTGGTGTAGCGGGTAGCGTTTAGAAGTGTTGGGTAACGGGAAGTGGGGTAGCGGGTAACAGGGTAGCTGGGTATAACGGAATAGCGTGTAGAGGGTAGTGGGGTAGCGGGTAGTAGGTAGCGATTACCGGTTAAGCGGGTAGCGTGTGTAAATATTGGGTAGCGGGCAGCGAGTAACAGGGTAACTAGGTATAACGGAGTAGTGGGCGGTAGACGGTATTGGAGAAGCGGGGAGTATAGTAGCGGGCTACAAAAGTCTAGGTCTTTTTTATATCGATTGAGGCAGTACGAAGTCTGTCGGGTCAGCTAGTAGATATATATTGAAAGCCTTTATTATGAGACTCAGTCCTACACAGCAGATAACTTTGTTTTGTTTTTCTTTTTTTAAGAACCTTTACTCAAGTTAAGAAGATAACAAAAACAGCATTGTTTATAAAACTTAAGATAGAACCACTCCACGAGCGAAGTATTGCTTACACATTTTGATGAATGAAAATATTTACCAATATCAGTTTACACATTAATCGCACTACTCTCTGATTAAACAAATAATGAAAAACATAAACAGCCTGAGACCGAGACCACTTGCCTCAATACAATCTTTGAAATGAAATAACAATCTAAGAGTACCTACATTCATCATAATCTTAAGAGTATGCTGATTTTGAACAAACAAACAAAAATTATGAAAAATAAACAAACACTTTAGGAATGTGATGATGATGACTGATGGATGACCATCGATTTAAGCTTAAATTGCAAATTTATTGATTTGCATATATTCAAGCTGAATACTGTTAAATAGATTCAATTCAGAAAATGGTCGTTTGAATGTAAAATAATGTTATAAAGTGAATGACCAGAAAATTTGTACAACTTACATTTTTGCCATTCAGCCACGTTGTATTATCACAATGATCGCATCCATCCCATCGTTACAACGTGAACGCGCCCAATCAAAATGGAGTTCAGCGAGATAAACATATAACAAGTTTTGTTGTTCGGAATTCTACTCTCCGCTTGCAATGAAGAGCTTGTATTGGTGGAACTGTTTATTTTCAAATTTTGTATGGGAAGTTTGCAGGACTTGCAGTTCATGTGTAGTTAGTCAATGACAGAAATTGTTGTTGTAACACAAATAAACCGATGATCTGATCTGGATCATACTTACTTTCTTACTTATCTGGCAGACAATGCGTGAAGGATTTCAGCCTTCCATCGGGAAGGGTCCCTCGCATGCACTCTCCAGTCTCCGAAACCAAGCGCTCTGGCATCCGCAGTCACTTGGTCCTTGTACCATAGGTTCGGTCTTCCTTTTGGCTTCCTTGGGCTTTCGTCTTTTCTTATGGCCTTCTGGACTACATCCACATCTTTGTACAGCTCGTACAGTTCGCGGTTGAACCTTCTTCTCCATTAGCCATCGTTGCATACGGGACCGAAAATCCGTCGAAGAATTTTTCTTATGAAAGCGCCCAGTATCAATTCCCTTTTTTTACTTATCGTCCAGCATACGGCGCCGTAGAGTAGGACCGAAGCAACAGCGGTTCGCTAGGGTAATTCTTCTTCGGATCTCCACTAAGGTGTCCTTTGTGGGATTGATGTTTATTCAAAGGTGGATAGATGTTGCTTTGTTTGTTGATAGCATGTACTTTGTTTTGTCCTCATTCACTTCAAGACCAACGAGTTTCTCCTGTTTTTCAATCACTGTGAAGGCCTCAAGTATAGCTCTATTGGATCGACCGATGATGTCTATGTCGTCCGCATAGCCTAGGGAATGGGTGCATTTGTTGAAGATATTGTTTTCCGTGCTCACACCTGTCTTGCGCACTATCTGATCCAGGACTATAATGTTGAAGAAATTACATGACAGCGGATCTTCTTGTCTAAACCCTTTCCAAGTTTGAAACGACTCGAATGAGCTGTTAGCCATTTGAACACTGGACTGCGTATTGTTTAGCGTCATGCGGCACAGCTGGAGACATCGCCATCATAAGCTCTTGGCGATGGATGCTATCTGGATCATTGAGAATTCAAAGATTTGCGCATGCATTCGGCCAACAGGCAAATAATAGGTGTACGGACATCAAAGAAAGAATGAAGTACACTGTGGCGTATACGTGATATTTTTTTAAAGAATTATTATGTTCATAATAAAATTCGACAAATACCATCTCGCCTTAGAGAACACTCTTAACTATAACTGTTCGGCCGACGTCATTCCGAAGAATTAGGATCCGATGACGCTGCGCCTCCCGCCAGCCTAGATGGATCAGCTTTTGAATTGTCACTCTTGGATTTTCATTTTCCCAAATGTGCCAATTTTGCTTCTTAATGAATTCACAAACTTGAAAGGATGCCTCGTCGCCGAAGATGTTCTTCTTTCTAACGCCATTATTCACTTCTTTTTGTTCAAACAACTATCCGGCGCGCCGGAGGCGGCGTGTTGGCAAGTTCAAATGGTCATTTGGTTTCAGCGCTTGAGTCAATTGAATCTTGCAAGCGTGTAAATTCAAATCATGATTCGAAATTTGCATCAGTGTTGTTCAAGAGATGTTCAATTGTTTGGCACGACGACGCACGAATTGAGGTTGGCGGTTGACGGCTCTGCCACACTATCGCGAACAACAGCAATGTCATCCAAGGAACCACAGATCAGATAAAAGAAGATCAGAAACTGACCTACGTTTTAACCTCCAGGTACCTCAAGTATTATTTTTTCGATATTTTGGAAACACTTTGTGTATCAACAATCTGATTGATCCTTATCAATGTGGATTCAGCCACGGAAACAACCATCGACCAAATTTTCACGTTGCGGCAGATCCTGATCCGAACGGTATAAAGCTATATGTCTAGTTTGGCTATGTCTAGTTTGGCATCCCTGCCAAGCTCGTTCGCTTGTGCAAAAATGACGATGGAGAAATCACGCTACTCCATCAAGGTTGGCAGCGAGCTTACGGAATCTTTAGGTGTCAAAAAAGGATATAGACAAGGCGATGCACTGTCATGCGATTTCTTTAACATCGTTCTTGAGAAGATAGTGCAGAACTCCAACGTCAACACCAGAGGCACTATCTTCCAAAAATCTGTTCAACTTCTCGCCTACGCCGATGATATTGATATAATGGGAAGAACACAGCGTGATGTCAATGGCGCCTTTGTGAGAATTGAGACAGAAGCGGCAAAAATGGGTTTAGCAGGTAGTAGAGGAGTTTGTCTACCTAGGCTCGGCTATAAACACGGGCAATAACACCAGCACCGAGATCAGACGAAGAATAACTCTTGCTAATCGCTGTTTCTTTGGGCTAAGAAAGCAATTGAGTGGACTCTCTCGAGCAACTAAGGTAAAATTGTACACCACACTCATCATCCCAGTCCTGCTGTATGGTGCAGAAGCATAGACCTTGACAAAGTCGGATGAATGTGTCTTAGGCTGTTTCGAGAGGAAAGTTGTTCGGGTCATCTTTGGCCCCGTGTGCATTGAAGGGGAATGGCGAAGAAGATATAACAGCGAACTTTATGGGTTGTACAACAACATGGATCTAGCCAGAAGGGTCAAGGTCCAGAGACTCAGATGGCTCGGTCATTTAGAGCGGATGGACACCAATGCTCCGGCCCGGAAAGCCTTCAAAACTATTCCCGAGGGACGTAGGAGGAGAGGAAGACCGCGACTCAGGTGGCGCACTCAAGTGGAAGAGGACTTCAATCAACTTGGTGTGCAAAACTGGAGACAGCTAGCTAAGGAACGAGCTGGCTAGCGAAGAGTGTTGATTGAGGCCCAAGTCCACAACGGACTGTAGCGCCACCTTAAGTAAGTAAGTTAGTTACTTTGTGTATCTGAATGTGAAAAAAAGAGTTGAGGTTCAGCAAAATGTAAAGAGAGTACCTACTCTTGAAAACACCAGTACTTTTACAACATTCCATTGCACCTGTTTGTAGGCAAATTTTTTTTGACAGCTTGGCTTCCTACCTTCTTTTATCTCTGCACAGAACGAACTGGGGCCTGCATTCATACCCAGTTTAAAAAAATTTGAGCACTATTCTCCCGACTGTGGACACATTTTTGTTCGATTATGTTGACCAAAATCAAAATAAGTAACGAAGTGCACGAAATGTATTCTCATTTTAACGCCCATCTTCGTCAAAAGCTTCAGCATTCTTAACGCACTTCACAATTCATGGTTAAATTTGACAAGCCTTAATTGGGAAATGTCAAATTTCCTTGGGAAAAAAAAACTTGACGTTAATAAAGTATGAATTGACTTCGTCTGCGTTACGCTTACGATGCATCCGCTACGAATTCGCTTTGAATGAACTAGAGCTTCCGGTTGGAGTCTGACTACGTTACGTAACGTACGATACGTGATGTCGAAGCTTCATTGTTATAACGTGCATTGAATGCCTAAGCCTATGACTGAACTAAACTTGTAAACGTCAGGCGAAGCCAAAGCTAAAGCGTGCTTGTGTTTCAGCCATTATGGTTGAATCACTCTTACTTTACAGACAAACATTGCAGTTTTTATTATGTAGGTATGTCAAAATAGCCTTAGAATATTTAATTGTCTTGTCCCTTCTGTGTTTCCGGTCCGTTTGAGAATTTATCAATAAAATTAACATTCGTTAGTCGTTACTCCTGAAACAGTCACTGAAACAAGAACAAATAGCAATAAATGTCATTTGATATTGTTGATTGATCGTTTGCGTCAGTCGGCTGCAATTTTGTACAAAACAAAGCCTTAAGCCATATTAAAATATTTGCTCCCCAAAAACAACTTCTGACTTTCGACCTTGTCCCCTATTCAAAGTTCATTGTTGCGGAGTCAAGAATCAATGGTGATAATTTTTGATTTCTTTACCCAAATATAGAAGAGACATCGATGAATAAGAACCTTAAACCAAAAAGAAGCTTTGACATGAGCAAAAGCCGTTCAAATTTTGAGTTCTAAAAATACCAGCAACTATAATTTTTAAGACAAACAATCTCTTGATTTCACGATTTTACTTATTTTGAATAAGAAATCGTCAACCCTCCTAACAACTGATAGCGATAATCCATAATATTGAAGCAAAAAATGTATTTCTTGTTGAAATAACTGATCAAAGATCGTGAAAATGTCGTCATTCGCGAACGACACTCACCCCACATGGAACTTTCCGCAACATGTTGTTACGACATGATACTATCGTTGGTGTTGAATGGCGCCGTCAATCTGACACTTGTGTGTTGCGCTTCAAATTCAAACTCAATTTATTT
Organism: Sphaerophoria rueppellii; assembly: GCA_920937365.1. Lineage (NCBI taxonomy): Eukaryota > Metazoa > Arthropoda > Insecta > Diptera > Syrphidae > Sphaerophoria > Sphaerophoria rueppellii. Next base: position 101,665,030 of record CAKKXW010000001.1, on the reverse strand, counting down.
AATATTTCATAGTTTAAGTACAACAACTTGCTTGATAGTTTTTTTTTTTTAGTTAGTAGAACCCGGCTGTAATTTTCATCGATGCGCAGTTGAATGAACGAAATATTATTTTTTATCAGTACATTCGTTAAGGTCTTTCGGTTCTGAGAAAGAGGCGAAAAAGAAACAAAAACTTACCTGATCTGGGTCAAAACCAAAGTCATTTCTATTTCTGCTTTTATCTTTATTGTTATTACTCCATTATCGCCTCGTTCTTGGGGTAGATCATTAGAAGCTTTGAAGGTCTTCAAGTGTTTGTGTTTGCTTAAATGTTTATAAACAAATACCTACAATTGTTGCGGTGTTTTTTTTTTCTGAAAATAAGAAATAGAATTTTACAGACACGGGAAGAGAGAAAAAAGAAAAATTTGAATTTCACAAAAAATAACATGCATGAGAATTTGAAATTATTCACCAGCTGTTGAAATTCGGGGAAAAGTGGACAACATTGGGCAAACTCTATAAATTCAATTATAAGTAGGTAAAGGGTTTTTCGATAGGGACGCTACAAAAGTTTTCTTAAATAAAACAAAAACGGTTTTGGATATCAATGAAATTCTTTATTCCTGTGGAAGTACATTTGATGCCATTATGTATGGAACTCGATTTCTTTTGCATAGCCACCACGGGCACGCTTACAGAGTGCAGACGCTGAACCCGATTTTCGACGCTTTTCAAGCATAAATCGGCCGATACTGCTACAATTTCACGTTCGACATTCGTACGAAGTTCGTCGCTGGCTTGTTGGCATAAACCATAGATTTGACGTAGCCCCACAGGAAATAGTCTAACGGCGTTAAATCGCATGAACGAGGCGGTCAATTCACAGGTCCATTTCTGGAGATAATGCGCTCATCGAACTTCGTTCTCAATAATTCGATTGTTTGGCCCGCTGTGTGACAGTGACACCGTCCTGTTGAAACCACATATCGTCCAAGTCCATATCATCCAATTCATTCCAAAAATAATCGGTTAGCATTGAGCGGTAGCGATTCCCATTCACAGTAACGTGCCGGTCTTGATCATCACGGAAGAAGTACGGCCCAATGACACCACCAGCATGTAAACCACACCAAACAGTGATTTTTTCGGAATGTAATGGTGCCTCGTGAAGCACATGTGGATTGCTGCCTGACCAATAACGCATATTTTGCTTATTGACGAAGCCATCCAGCCAGAAATGAGCCTCATCGCTGAAGATGATTTTTCTATGAAAATCCGGATCATTTTCAAGTTGTTGCTCAACCCAATTCACGAACATACGACGCTTCTGGTGATCAAGCGGCTTCAGTTCTTGCGTCAATTTGATCTTGTAAGGATGTAGGCCAAGATCTTTTCGCGAAATTCGCCACAACGACGCGTCACAGAGATGCCCAACGCTTGAGAACGACGTGTGAGAGACTGATTTGGGTCTTCCGCAATTGATGCGCTAGCGGCAGCAATATTCTCGACACTACGGGCACTTCTTTGTCTCACTGGCACGGGAACATTTTGTACTGAGCCTGTGGATTCAAATTTGTCCACTAGACGCTCAATTGTTGATCTGGCAGGACGATTATGACGACCATAAATTGTACGTAGCACTCTTAAAGTGTTGACCACTGACTCCGAATTTCGGTAGTAAATTTTAACAATTTCGACTCGTTGTTGGATCGTATACCTTTCCATGATGAAATGGCAAACCTTACTGAAGAGAAATGTCAAGAGAACGGGAAAAAATATGGCGTCATTTGCTGTCCCTATCGGTCTACTTTTGTAGTGTTCCTATTGAAAAACCCTTTACATCTTCAATGGAAAACGTTGTTTCTTATAATGTACCTATACCTACTCAGAATGGACATAAGTGCCTAAATTTTTCCTAATGAGCATTCCCGAAACATTCTTTAAAGCTTTAAATCCTATTGGCCCACCCTAACCCTCTAACTCCCTATTTCTCTTTCAAATGATTCACTGTAGACTAGATAATATTTTTTGAAATGAAAAATAGATGACATGGCTGTTTTCCTGTTACGCAACATTTGTTTTACCGTTAAACCGCCTCATCTATAAAAATTGTCAACAGATTGTCGACTGTCGTCACTTTTAGCATTTCCTATTGGCCGATGGCGGAATAACATTGTTGTGTTCTTCGATATTTTGTTTGTCTAATGTGCATGTGCGGTAGCTAATTACGTAGGAAAAATATTAAATTTGATTATTGATTAATGCGTATCATCATTTTGAGTTGATGGATGGAATACATTTATTAAAAAGAAAATATCTATACTTTTTCGATGGTTTTGACATTGATTGTCAGATTGTTGATAAAGTTTGTCTGTAAGTATGTGAATAGTTAGTTATCTCTGCGAGTGATAGGTGGAAGGAAACACAGTGCACAGTGTGTTCTGTTTAACAATCTGCGTCGTTAAATTTGGGTCACGTTTTTTGAGGGTACGATAAAAGTTTTGAGATTATTCATTATGCGCGAACTAGTGCATCTATTCCTGAAAATATAGCAGCAACCTACTCTTGGCTAAGAAAGTCCTGATGAACTTTTTTTTCCGTCTCAATTTCTGAATTTTTGTTGTGCAGAGAGTTGTGCCTTTTTCGCGGTTTCGACGGACTTCTTTTTTCTGACGAATTTTTATTGAAAAAGCAGTATCCGCAGGGAAGACACACTGCATTATATGGAGGAAAGGTTAGGTTTTGAAAGGAGGTGCTGGTGTACATTGGACTTGAATTCCACTTTCGCATAGTGCGGCTAAAAAAAGAACCTTTGTACAACCAAACTAGTATTTGGTCCGACTATTTGCAAGCACTTCGTTTTTCATAATTTATTGAAACGATACTCTCTGTTTTCTACAGTCACTTGCTTAAATCTCGCATCCACCGGCTTACTCCCAAGTCAAGCATGGGTAGAGCAGTTTTACTTCAAAAAATTGAAGCAAGTAGTAAGTACATTTTAAAGTGATGGAAAACAAATTGGCAGAAACTCTCTACCTCACACACTAGCTAATTGAAGATCTCAATTTTGAGATGGAGAGCGCATAATAAATATATAAGGTGAGGTATCTGTTTTTAAAGCCAATAACCGATTTCTCCGTTGATAGACGGAATATAGAGAAATCTCTTAAATTTCAGCTAATCTTTCATCGATTCTCCGGTTGTTGTTGGTAAAGATTTTGTTCAATATCAACATCTCAGTAGAGACTGACGACATTTATAACATTCTTTTTCTCCTGAAAGAAGATTTTTCGAATGGTCTAAAAAGCGTAAGGCTGTATATATTAGTCTAAAAAAGGGAGATAAGCCCAATATCGCCAATTATAGACCAATATGTAAGCTTTCTTGCATTCCAAAGTTGTTTGTTATGTGCGACAGTTTGACATTTCACCGTAGGAACATCATCTGTCACCAACAGCATGGTTTCATGCAGAAACGTTCTACTGTCACAAATTTTCTTGTTTTTTATAAATCAATGTGTTAGCACTTTGGAATGTGGTCAGGAAAGCTTTCGACCAACTCTCTCACGCCATCATACAATTCAAACTAAATGCATATGGCTCCCTCCATTTTTAATCAATTGTATATCGTCATATCTTGAGAATAGAAATTATAAAGTGAAATTCAGGCACTTTATCTCTGAGTCATTTTTGGCTATTTCGGGAGTTCCTCAGGGTAGCCATCTAGGACCTTTACTTTTTAATTAAGCTTTCAACCATGCTCCGTTATGTGTCAAGATTTAATGTAATGATCATATTCTGCTACAAGATGACATAAATAGTTTTGTAATGTGGTGTAAGAGAAATGATTTAAATCTAAATCCAATAAAATATCAAAAAACGACCTTTTCAAGGAATCGCATACCGTCTTCATATGACTACGCTATCTCACAGCATTCTAATCCGTGTAACTTCCGTAAGTCCACTAATGAACAATTTTAACAGAATTAACGTCAAAATGAAACGTCATTTTAGTATCACACTAAACTTGTCATTAGTGGACTAAAATTTTGCGCCATTATGAATAAGGCTAATTCAATGCTTGGATTTATAAAGCTTTGGTCAAAGGGGTTCCCCGATCCAACCATCACCCGCGCTCTTTATAATTGCTATGTTCGTCCTCACTTAGAATACGCTTCCCAGGTTTGGTAACCTCTTTACGATATTCATATCTCGAATCTTTTCAAAGAAATCCATATTAATAAAAAACGACTATTTCACTGTTATTCCATAGGTTAACTAACCCATAAAATAAGAGTTAATTCATAGTTTAAATTTTCTCATTAAAAAATAATTTGTTTCCGGAATAGAAAAGTGACATTCACTCAAAATTCCTGTTGCTATGTTTGCTATACATATGGTAATGATTACGGCGCCATCTGATGAATTAACAGTTAAGCAGCTTCTTTTAAATTTTGTTTATTCCATCACTTAACCACCCTCTGTAGTGTCCGTAGCTTAGAGATTAGGTGCGTTGGCTTCTAAGCAGAACGTCGTTGTGAGTCCTACTAGTGCCCATCATTTTTACTTCATCTTTCACGGGCACTGCCTTTTGCGAAGAACTTACAAAACTTCCAAGAGTAACATCTGTCATAAAAAAAGTGCTTCTCAACTTTGCCGTTCGGAATCGGCGTTAAATTGAAGGACCCTTCAATTCTTCACACGCACATAGAGAATTGTTGATGAGAGTAAGGCACTTAGGCCTTGGCTCTTCAAGAGCTGTCGCGCCACTCAATTTTTTTTTAGTACCCAATCGATAGACACAGATTGTATTAATTGCTCTGGATAGGTGAAATAAAATTTAGAAGTAATTATCAGCTTTTTTAGATGCGCGTGCTCTCAGCGTGTCTGTCTCCACTGCCAAGTGCCGCTGACGACCCACAGCTGTTTTGTTGTCTCTTATTTTTCTCATTTTATTTATTTAATATTTTCGTTGCTCTGTCAAATTGATAAAATGAATAAAAAAAAAAACAAATGCGAGAACATTTGCGCGGTGTGGCAGTGGCACTGTTCATTCTAGTGAAAGCTTTCATGCTATTCACGTCGTCGTGTCTGAATTAAAATTTTTAAAACGAACAATTGTCTTACAGACGATAAGAGTAGGTAATTCAGAATACTTTGCTTAGAAGTGTTAACTGTTGTTTTTTTATAATTTTAACACTACTGTAAATGACATTCAGAAATGTTTATCTTTGAAGGGTTTTTTTTTCTGCAGTCTATTAAATGTGGCTTTTTAAAGATTTGAAACTTAAGAATTTCATAATTAACGAAATACATATTTAATTTAACGCTAAAAAATGCTTCTTTTTAATTATTTTTCAGATCAATTAAGAGGATTTCTAAATTTCAAAGTGAATACAGTGATATTTATAAAAGTGTTATAAGAAAAAAGAAAACAAAAACAATTTTTAAAAACGTTATTAATTGAATACGTTGCATTTATCTATAGTGTTTACCCTTATAACTAAAGTATTAAATTAGTTATTATCTGCATCATATTAATCGTAAATTAAGTTTGAAAAAAAAAAATTAGACTTGCATTAGGGTTGGTTAATCATATAATGGCCCCTACAATTGTTAACAATTCTGAATCAGGATATGAAATTCTTGAAAGTGGCATCAGTGGTAATTGTGAAAATCGTGAAAGTTTAAATCAGAGTGAAATTGATTCTGAAGAATCAACATCAGCAGCAACAGTCAGTCAAGAATATTCACAACAATCAATCAGTGATAATGAATTATTTGGAGAGAACAACGGTGACAACAAACAAATGCCATGGGAAGGACCAAGGGCCCAGGGATTGTATGATCCTCAGAATGAGCATGAAGCTTGCGGAGTTGGATTCATTGTCGCTATTGACGGGAAGCGGTCTCACAAGGTGAGTAAGACTCTTTAAAATTATTTTTCTGTTCGATTGTGTTTGTAGGTTTTCAATTCACTTGGAGGGCAAAACGAATCTGTCATGCATGGGTATAGATAGCTCGGTAGTAAAAAAAATCACGGTTATTTTAATGTTCTTATCTTAATTTAATATTTACAATAGAAAAAAATTAAATGTACATTCTTTGGTGCAAAGTTCGTCGCTCGTGTCGTTAACTAAATGATTCATTTAGTAATAAATTTGTTTGTATTTGGTTTCAACGCGGCGCCGCCGCCGCCGCACCTTTGCTGAGCATTGTTTTCTAGGACAAATTTCAGAACAGCGTCTAATTGAAAAATAACGTTTTCTATTCTCAACTCGAATGCGTGCCGCGGTAAAAATAGAAACAGTTTTTGAAAAACAAAAAAATGAATGGATCTTTATTTATGCAGTTGGTCTTGTGCGGGATAAAAAAGACAGATAATTTTTCGTCAAAAAAAAGAAAATGCGTGTGGGCGCAGATTCTAGTTTTTTTTAAATATTTTTTTAGAATTTTCAAAACGAAAGTGCAAGATGTGTCAAGAATGTCAATTTACAAAAAGTAAATTTGAATTTTTTACGAAAGTAACTTGCTGTATTGTTTATTCACTATTTAAGAAAATCAATAATATTATGAACCCGCTATTTTTAGAAATAAACCAGTACTTTTTTTAACATTCGACAAAGTCCTAAGTGGTGGTTAGGGTTTGGTTTTAAAACTCCCTAAACAAATTTTAATCCATTTTTCGGATATCGAAATTCTTAAAAGAAATATTGTAATAAAGTTTTAAAAATAGCAGATGATATTTTCGACACTTGCATCATAAAATATTAGCTGTAGGGAAACTGTTTGATGACTTTTATTTAAAAAAAAAAAGAAATAAAGTTTTTTGTTTCAAAAGGATTTGGCAACTTATTTTTTAGACAAAACGTAATAGCCCAGGAGCCCCCATACAAGAAAATCCCGTCATCGCACCCACTTAAATTTTAAACGAGGAATGAAAGATAAAGCCAAGACGAATAAGATTTGCTTGGTGGTCTGAGCGATATCCAATTCTTAAGAACGCCATGAAATTGACCAATTTGGATGATTTTGTATGGATGCCCATGCCTGATCGAAGAGAATATTTTCGACACTGACACCGACACAGCAACATCATGTGACGAATATTTGTAGACTCAAATTGTTATACTAACATGTTATATCCTTTCTACTACTTTCTACTTTCGGTTAGGAGATTTTTTATAATTTGCAGTCGTTTGTTCGGTCAAGTACTTGTTGTCAAATATCAACAAACAAATTTCCCTAAGGGATTTTTTTTGTAAAATGTCACTTTTTTTTATTCCGGGAAATTTAAGCCTATGGATTAAACTCTTGTTCTTATTATAAGTCGTGTTTTTCTCACTACTCTACTCATTAGCCAGCACAACAAAAATTCCCTTGGAAAACAACAACAATTTGGATTGCATTCGATAAAAAGGTCAGTAAAAAATGAGAGCTGTGCCGGCGATATAACTTTCAATTATTGAAATGAAGACAGCGCATATTGCGTTATAGCATGTTCCCACCAACATGATTTAGCTAAATACACTTGATTTAGCTAAATCACATAATTAATTACATGATTTGCCATACATTTTCAATCATTTATAAATACTTGATTTAACTTGTTTTCTTTTTAATTAGGTATAAATCATTTCGATGATTCCAGGGCTGAATGATTTCATGCATAAAATTCATTTTAAATTCATTTGTTTTTCTTTTTGACAGACAAAATCAAATTTTGTGTCAAATATTAAATATTTTATTGAAAAATTCAAAATTCAATTCAAGATTGTTATAAGTGTCAACCTAAATTAGGAAAAAAGTTCAGTGGAAACGCTCATAGTAAATTATAAATCATATGAGCATAATCAAGCCGGTGGGAATATGTATTAAGGCCGTGCCGAATTGGTTAAAAAGTGGTTTAAAACTTGACGTTTGGTTAAATTTTGACATTTCGCATTGAATGAAATGTGTTAAAAATTAGACTAGCTGTGGAGCAGGTTAAAATATGACAGTAGTGGTTAAAAATTCATCCATTTTTAACCACAATTCATCGAATTCGTGACACGGCCTAAGAAGCATTATTTTGCTAGACGATTCTAATGATTTGGACAATGAACTCTCTTATGGTTGAAATATTTGCTATTTCCTTACCCGAGACGCAACCCTCAAGTTTATTTTTTTTTACTTTTTATGTAACTATTGCCATACAAATTGAATTTGACAGATAAAGTGAGTTGGAGCGTTTTATTCGCACTTGATTACTGTGCTGGCTACTGAGTAGTGAAAAAATTGCGACTCTAGCGGAATAAGAGTGGGTTTTTTATTATTATGGATGGTTGAGTTTACTGAATAAATTAACAATGACAGTTCGATGATTAATGAAAAGGTGCGTTCACAAAATAAATTCAAAGTTATCAAGTCTCTATTGTCACTTCTGATATTGTGTAAATCGTAATTTTAAATTGAAAAATTTTCAATAGATAGTTTATCTAAGGTAATATGATATTTGTCATAAATCGTGTGCTTCAAAGCAAAGAATATAGAATTAAGATTGATAATAATGATTACTGAGCTTGGAGAAGACAAAAATAAATAAATAGAGTGGCCTACAGCTCTTGAAGAGCCAAGGACCTAAGTGGCTTACTCTCTTCAACAATTCTCTGGGTGCGTGTAAGAATTGAGGGACCTACAATTTAACGCCGATTCCGAACGGCAAAGTTGAGAAGCACTTTTTCATGACAGATGATACTCTTGGAAGTTTTGTCAGTTCTTCGCAAGAGGCAGTGTCCGTGAAAGATGAAATAAAAAACTATGGACACGAGTAGCTAGATTATGACAGAGGAAAGCACAAAGAAAGTTATTTTTTACTAGGAAAAAAAATTAATTAAACAAAATCTAACTTTTTGCTAAGAATTCACTAGTAAACGTCATTTTTAGTACTGGCAGACTTCATATATTCATAGGATATTTTTGGGTAGGGAATTTTATGAAATATTTCCCTTTGAGGATATTTTAAGTTTCGTTCACAGCACGTTAGAAAATATTTTGAAATTTACTAATACTCGTGTTAAAATGCATTTTTTCAAGACAAATTAATAAATATCCCCTCGTAATTCTTTAGCATCAGTTCAGATTCTAACATTGTGTAAAACAATGCCAATACTAATATTCTTCAACCTGAAGTTGTTATCTCATTATATGTTCTTTCTCTTGAGAATGATAATAGGTATCAGCTGTGAAAACATGTTTTGCAGAAAAAACAATCATCCGAAAAGGGAAATTTTTGTTTGAAGATATTTTTTACTGTTGCTTCAAAATACCATATTAGGTACCACTGCAAAATCTAGAAATATGAATAAAAAAAGTTTGTTTGTTATCTTGAGTGTATTTTCATGAAATATATTGCTTAAAGTTTGGTTTTGTGCACAAAATTATTTTACCTAGAAGAATACAAACATTTTTTGTTGAGGGAAATTTCTTAAATCATAAAGGAAATTCCTTAGTAACGCAGAAAATAGTTGTATACAAAAATCCCTTCTTTTACGGCATTCAAACAGCAAATGGCTTAAATTTGTATCCCTTCTTTAACGAAACGTCAAGTTTTAATACGCATTTTAATGCAATTCACACACGGCCCTTGAGTAAAATTATTGATTTTTTATTTCGATGGTTTCCAAAAACGGTGAAATTGTTTCCAGCTTTCAGTAGTTCACACTTTTATCTGTTTAATGCATAATAAGAAAATAATGTGAAATACTTAAGTGAATTTCAAGCCTTTCATCAATGCAATCAAAGATTTTATTTCAGATTTTAGTTGAAAACCCACAAAACCTTATTAATTTTTAATTAATTTTAGTTCGATTTCACACATTACATGGTTAACAGATAAGATAAGAAAGTTCAATTGACCTTTACATTTTTTTTTTCCATAATAAGCTTCAGCGGAATTTTGAGCCTCCACACGCCGGCATTGAAACTTGAAACTCTATTTTAATTTTCAATCATCAATCTATGGTGAAAATTTTAAATGCTTTGCTTTGACTAATGTGGAATTCTTTTCAACCATTTGCCGTTGAATTCAGTCGCCATCAAATTCACTTCAACTTTGAGTTATTAAGGAAATTGGAAATGAACCGATTTACTTCCCAACACGATTTGTGGAATTTAACTGTCAAACTCGAAGTCTATGTGAAAATGCATGTGAAAAACTGTGTAGTGAATGCTTCTCAAGAAAAGAATCGATTGCAGTTGATCCTAAATTGAATATCAATGACAAGCAATTACTTACTTACTTACTTATGGTGGCGCTACAGTCCAGGTCGGACCAGGGCCTCACCCAACAAACTTGCTCGGGAGAGGACTTAACTACTCAATTGCCTTCTAAGTCCAAAGAAGCAGCGATTGGCAAGAGTGATTCTTCGTTTGATTTCAGCGCTGGTGTTGTTGTCTGAGTTGATAGCGGATCCCAGGTAGACAAAGTCCTTAACTACCTCGAAGTTAAATCTGTGTATGTTGACGTTTGCTCCAAGACGTCGATGTTGGTAGTCCTTTCTCGTCGACAGCATTTACTTGTTCTTGCCCTCGTTAACCGCTAGACCCATCTTCCTGGCCTTCATCTCAAGATACACAAACGCTCCACTGACATCACGCTGTGTTCTTGCAATTATGTCAATGTCGTCTGCGTATCCTAGTAGCTGGACGGACTTTTGAAAGATTGTGCCTCTGGTGTTGACATTGGAGCTTTGCACAATCTTTTCAAGAATGATGTTGAAGAAATCGCAGTGACAACGCATCGCCTTGTCTAAAATCTTTTATGACATGAAAAGCGTCCGTTAGGTTTTTTCCGACCGATGATGGAACGGCGTGAGTTTTTCCATTGTCATCTTACACAGACGGACGAGTTTTCTCTGGGATGCCAAGATAGACATTGCGGTCTATCATTAATTGATCTCTAAAGCGCTGGTAATATTGATCGTCGTGCCTTGAAATCCGGGTCTTAAGCCACACTGATAAGGACCTTCCAGGTTGTTGACGAAGGGCTTCAAACGTTCAGCAGCACGGCAGACAAGATCTTATAGGCGATGTTAAGGAGACTTATACCTCTGTAGTTGGTGCAGTTCAGGGGATCTCCTTTTTTAAGGATCGGGCATACGATGCTGAGGTCAGTGTGTGCCTGCTTCCTAACCAAATTCTCTCCAGCGGCTAGGCTGTCTATCCAGCGGCTTTGTTCGACTTAAGTTTAGATATCGCTATCTTCACTTCGTCCATGTCGGGTGGGTGGAATTGTTGGCCTTCTGCACCCAAATTGAATGGTTCTGTATTGCTGACGGAGTTTTGGTCGTCATCGCCATTATACAGCTTGGAAAAGTGGTCTTTCCATATCCTCAGCACTGACTGTGGTTCCACTACGATGTTCCATGATGGTCTCTACAGGCTTCAGTTCGGGGTGTATAAGCCCTGGAGGTTTGTTTCACCTTTTTGTAGAAACTTTCGAACCTCGTTCCTGTTGTGACATCCTCTATCTCCTCGATCGCGCGCTTCTCATGCTCCCTTTTTTTCTTTCTGAGAAGTTTGTGCTCCTCTCTCCTTTTCTGCTCGTAGAGCTCACGAGCTGCTCGTGTCCTTCTTGCAGCGCCGCTTTGTATGCCTTGTTTAGCGCATGTGCTCGGCACATCGTTAAACAGGGTTTCGTTGTAGTGGCCGTGTAAACTCTAGCACTTCAGAGGCGGCATCTCTGGATGCTTGCAGTGTTGCCACTGGTTCTCTATATTTTGTGCTGGCAGCAAAGGACTTCTGAGGAGATTTTCGGAGACACGATCGGAAAAGGATCTAGCAATCTCTTGCGATTGTAGCCGTTTGACGTCGAATTTCCTCTAGCATTTTCGCGTGTTGGCCTTGATCGGGATATCCGCATTCGTACCTTGGCTACAACAAGGTAGTGGTCCGAGTCGATGTTGGCACCTCGGAATGTGCGGACATCTTGCATGCTAGAGAAGTGTCGTGCGTCGATCGCAATGTGATCAATCTGGTTGACGGTTGATTGGTCAGGAGATTTCCATGTTCCCTTGTGGATATCGAGATGTGGGAATCGCGTACTTGCTACCATTACGTCTCGCCCGCAGTCGAAGTCGATTAGCTAAATCCGTTATCGGAGGTGGTGTCGTGTAGGCTATGTCGTCCGATTATTCACCAAAGATTTCTTCTCTACCAGCTTAGCATTAAAATTCAAGGATATTTTAATGTCATAACCTAGGGCATTGCTCATAGGTTGTCGAGTGATGTAGACTGTTTGTTGTCTTTATTTTTCCTCGTGGGGGGTGGCGCGCTGAGGCTGATGTTGGTGTTTATAGCAGTTATAGCTTTATGCAGTCAAGGGCAACTTAAAATAATAAAATCGAACAAAAAAAGTCAATTAAAAAACTTTACAAGCATATATTCACATACACAACAACGACCAAGCAAGAACGAATAATATTCGTCGATTATGACATTTCTGTCATATGAGATGTATTCGTCGCGAATGAACAATCAAAACACAAAGAAAGAATGATTTTTGAGGTTAAATACGCACGAAAAATTGTTCGTTGGAGTGTGTGGTGTGGAACGCGAATCAATTAGAATTCTTTTCGCCAACAAACAACAGGTCCACTTGACTAAATCGCAATGAAATATCGGAGGCTTCAGAGTTTTTTTTTTTCATTAGAACAATAAATCCAGTTATAAATTTATGTGGAATCCATTCCTCAGTTAGCTATTTGTAAGGTCACCGTAAAAATCTCACATTGAAAAGTGAAATTGCGATCTTTTTGAGAGTTTTGTGAGGTGGAACTGGTCTATTAATACTTGAAAAATTGGAAATTCCTGCTTTTGAAAAAGAAAAACAGAGGTTGTCTAATAACATACGTTTTTGCATTTAATAGTCAAAGAAAAAAACAGTCCTAAGGTAACAATTAATTATTTTACATTATCAAATATCAATTCAATTATAAGCACTTGGCACTATACTTCAGTACCATAAAATCATGTGACGCAAAACTCGTCTTGACTTCGTGGTCCAGAACTATAAATGTGGCCATGAACAATTGGCCATGGGGCAGCAGGTCCGGCAGCAAAGGCAAGATAGCTGGAGCGGATTTAACAATGCTGGACTTGTGAGTATGCAAATGGCGCTGGGCAGACAGCATAGCAAAGAAGAGCGGGGAGCAACCTTTAACAAAGCCGGAACGGGAGCTGCAGCAACAGCACTCAAGTGGCTCACGTCGCACACAGCATTGAATCAATGATTGAATCAACAAATAGTCCACATACGTCTGTAACATCAGCGTCATCCGAATACTGACCACGAAACAAGCACCATCACATTCTCAAATTGATTCTTACTATCACCGGAAAGAGCATCTGAACGTCATATCCGTAGCTGTACTGCGGGAATGGATCAATGGGCTCAGCCCTGGCCAAAAGTGGTTGATGGGCAATTACAGCAAGTGGAGCAGCAACAGGAAGAAGTCCGGCGCTAGCAATGGCGATGCATGCGAAGAAAGCAACAAACTGAAAATCGAACAAAATAAATGTCGTCAGTTATAATTTATTCCAATTAACTAAATTGAGGCAAGATTGAAAACAACGACGACGACTAGCGACGCACATAATCATTTGCGAAGACGTACCTTGAATGCCATATTAGGTTTGAAAAGTTTTGTGATTTAGGTAATGAAACTGATTGAACAATGAGTACGGAATGATTCAATTCGACTGTCCCATCTTTTATAGCATTTAACAATTGTTGAATCCTACCCCAAATTTGAATGGACTTTGCATGATTATGACAACTTGGGTTTTTTTTTCTTTCATTTCTTTCTGTTGCAAGTTCGTTTGAGAAAAAGAACGTTTTAAGTGCAAGGTCATTTTTTGAGGAGGCAATTTTCCGTGTGAATGGCAGTTAAAGCAATAAAATAAAAGTGGAACCAATCGTAGACGCAACACGCAACACGAAATTCCAGTTCATTTGGAATATTTTATGACAGCCCTAAGAGTTTAGTGAGAGGAGCATTTTTTTTTCTTGTTTTCCTTTCGTCTGGATTTAAACATAAACATTTCAATATTTTATACAATTTTGATGAAAGCCCTAATTTCCAGAAAATGAAAAATACTGTTTGGGTGAGTTTTAGAGATGTTCACCAAGAGAGGTGCTTAGGTGTTTTGTTTGTTATTAGCTTCATCGCCCAATGGAAGTTCCACACCACAAATTTGTACCGAATTAAGTATGCAAGATTGGGTGGCGCAGACAAAAATCAAATAGAAGTCGGTGTAAAATCTGTGCCGTGTTGCATAGAAAGGAAAAAATAGGTAGTAGGTAGGTTTAAGTCGCACATAGTAGAAGAGAAATTGCTTCGTCTTTTCTTGTCTATAAGCCTTTCCAGAATCAATTTGAGAAAACGCCAAGTCTTAAGCAAAACGACAGATAAAACATATCTGTGAATACTATAAATCTGATATGCAGTTTTTTCAGAGATATAAGATCCTTTAAGGTTTTATGTTGGGGCAAAATCTGCTGGGAATAGACTTTACACGTAGCGATAGGTTATGCTAATCCTTTTCCATTGGGGCAAAACAGTTTTCATTTTAAGCGCAAGTTCATCTATTCACCAAAAAGGGTAATACGATCTAATTGTTAAGGGTTAGCTAGAGGAATGTTTTGGAGAAATAGTCTACTTAGAAGAATAGTTACTTACGTACGTTATCTTATGGTGCGCGATACAGTCCAGGTCGGACCAAGGGAGCGCACCAACAAGGATTCTGCGAGCAGCTCGTGTCCTGGCTCTATACCTGTCTCGCAGTTTTCGCTATTCGCCAAGTTGGTTAAGGGTTCCTCTACACCTTGTGTGCGATCCACCGGTAGTCCAGTCTTCTCTCTTCTCGGACGGTCTTCCGGGGTTGGATTCGAAGATCTATAGCCGGAGCAATTTATTTTTTATTCAATTAACTTGTCAACCGTATAAAGTCGTTGGACCTTTACTTTTCTGGCTAGGTCGGTGTCGCTGTACGCTCGTACAGTTCTTGTTGATTTTCTCCTCCACTTCACATCTAATGAGACAAGGACAAAATCACTCGAAGAGATTTTTTTCTCTCAAAGAGCCCAAGAAGCGTTTTCATCATGATGTTGTCAAAGTCACACTGTCTCTCTGACCATACATGAGGACCGGGATGATTGAGGTTTTGGAGTGGTCACTTTAGTTGGCCGGAAGTGAGGACTTTTGATCTACTCGAATTGCTTCTATGTCTCAAAGGAAGCAGAGCGATTGGACATAGAGTGATTTTCGTTTGATTTCAGCGCTGGTGTTAGTTGTCGGAGTTTAGATAGCGGATCCAGTTAGACAAGAGCGCTTAATACTACTCGAAGTTAAGTTCTGTCTAGGTGGTAGTTTGCTCATAGACGTGATGTTGGTTGTAGTGCTTGTCAGACAGCGATTTAGATTGCGTCTTGCCCTCGTTAACCGCTTTTAGACCCATCCGCTTCTGGCCCCCGCTCTTCATACTGCTCACAGAACGCGCTCCAGCTGACATCACGCTAGTAGTTGCTTCGATAAAAAAAATCATCTTCGTTCAATTTTTTTACTGTTTTTAGATCTTGTTCGTCCACTATGGGGACCCTTGAAGGTCTATGTGAAGTCAGTGATATCTAGACAGCCATCTCCAACTAACTATTCTATTCTTTCATTCCTGCAATGACGGAATCGCGATTGTGGTGAGGAAATTGCTGGTTTGAAGATTTCTTTTTTCTTCCGAATGATGTGGGTTTCTGGGCTTGCGCTTTTTACGCTTCATCATCCGCAAACACTTTTCCGCGCGTTTAATTGCTTTGTTGTTTTGGCTCTTGGCACTAGTTTCAGGAGCCGCTTCAGATTGTTCAATTTCAAGTCCTATGGTTAGCCTCCTCTTTCTTAAGGATAGACCGTTTCTTAATTGGCAATTGTCTTCAAAAATCTCAAACCCAAAACGATACGAATTCAACACAATTTCATTGAAGTCCCCGAGAAGTGCCTCACGTCTGTCAATTTGAGTTTTTAGTTTGTTCTAAGTGCTTCTTGTACGCCTGAAAGTTGTTTTGCTAAAGCTTTTTATGGAGTAAACTCTTGCAGACGCCATCGACTCAATCCAGTTTAACTGTGAAGGAGATAAGAGAAGAGAGGACTTTTTTTTTATTTTTAGTAGTTTTGCATCGTCGAGGGCGTCTCAGACTGAAGATTTTCGATAATTATTTCTAAATGCTGAGGAAAAGAATTGTTGTTAAAGTCGCGTTTCTGTGACATGTTGCAAACCGTTGACACAATCTTAAGGAGCTGTTGTGCACAACCCAGAGCAGAGTTCGGAGGAAAAGCGGTAGTAGGAACAACGAGGGAGAACTCCTTAATTGCGACAAATCTGATAGTAGCACGTGCGTTTCGTTATTGGCTCAAACCTTATCGATCTTTGTAACGTCGCGGAAAACATTTTCTTTTGTCAAAGTTTATTTCTGTCTTTACGAAATCCGGGTCCGGAGTAAACACCCCCCCGTTTCCCCAATCCTGTGCGGGCATGGATGTCCCGTTATGAATAAAAAATTTAAATGGTCACGTTCCTCATGAACGGGACCTGTAATTGACAGTTACTTACTGGATTTTCACAAAAAAAAAAATTGCTTAGTGCTTTTATGGAAATATTAGATAACGAAGAATTTTAAGCATCCGGTTCTCATGTTTCTCAGCGTTTGGTTTTGTCTCATAAAATTTCTGATTTTGAAAAAGCATGTGGGCCTAGTGCAGGGCTGTTAGAAAAATCTCCCTAATCCTCATAATTTTGAGTGACGGAAAGGAATAGATCTGAGTAGGAATTTTTCTTTTGTGGAATTAGGTAACACGGGCAAAAGTAAGTACTGCGGGAAAGTACTCTCCGAGATTTCGCTTTCGATTTCCGGTCTTTCGACCGCAACCTCATAGGCAAGTTAATAATTTCCATAAATCGTAAGAGCACAAAGTACTTCCAACAATTTTTTTCCATTAAAAGCATTCGAAAATTCTAACAAGTTTTTATCCTCAGAGATTTTCAATTTGATATGCAAAACATCAATTGGCACGGTAGTGCCCAGCAGTTCTAGCAACTACTCCAATTTTACAGGATCGAATCAAGAAATTCTTAACCCCCATAACTTTTGAACCATAGAGTATAAAGCTTCAAATAAAGAATTGACTTCATGGAGAAAAAGGCCAGTAAGAAAAAAAATTTGTGAAACCACTACTTCAGAGATATTGAACAATAAAAATTTCAAAAACCATAATTGACTGATGACTGATCATCAAAATTATGAAGCACTTTCCAACAATATCAGAATCTTGAAATTTGGTACAATGGGAGGGTTTTGGTGTCAAAGGAAAAATCGAATATTTCATTTTTCATTCAGGGGGCGTGGTATCCGCCACTCTTTCTTAAAATGGTCGTAGGATTTGAAATTCGGGATTCGAATAGGGTTTAGGTTGAATATAAGGAAAATGATAAGTAACATATTTAAATTTCATTTAGGGGCGTGGTTTCCGCCCACTATCTTCACAACGGTCGTCGGTAATGTTGAAAATTTTGACAATGCTTTTAAGGTTTTTTTTTTTTTTTTTTTTAGTTTCAGTTTCTTTAGTCAGTATCAGCATTTAACACCCAGTAAGATACAATCTCTTTTTTGTGTAGTTGCAGCTTCAGAAGCGTTAAATGAACAATAAAATTATTTTTTATTATAGTTAACATTAAATAATTTGGATTATAATAATAAGCTAGAGCTAAGTTTAAAAAAAGTACTAAACAATTTAAAAATTTAAATTTAAAAAAAAAAAAAAAAAGAAAGAGAGAGAAGGAGAAAGAGAGAGGGACAGAGAGAGAAAAGGAGGCGGGATATGAGAGGAGAGAGAGAGGAGAGAGAGAAAAGATACGGTAAACCATTTTAATCCAGCGTTTGCAAAATACTGCAATAAGCATTTTTAAATTGGGACTGGGGAGAGTCCTTTTTTGGTTTTTGTAGTTTTAACTGGATTTGGGGCAAGTCCAGTTTGTATACAATGGATTAGCTTTTTTATCTAAACAAGCTTTAAATTCGAGTTAGAAATCTTCAATGTGGATGTTTTCAAAACTTGGCAGGGTTAAAGGGAAGGGTGTTAGACAGCAGGGGATGAGAGAAGCAGTCCTCTAGTGTGTTCACTTGGTCGGTCATGTTGTAATTTTCATGTAGTCAATCATTTATATAATTCCTTGGATTTTTTTTTATCAGACTAGTTTTTTATTTTTTATTTTGTTGTGTCAGGCACGCGTGATAGGAGTAATAGGAAAAAAAGCGATGTAATGAGAAAAAAAGGAGAAAAAAAAAATAAGAGTTGGTGCCAGGTACGGACGTATAGAAATTAACAAGATAATTATAATCAGATGGGTGACCGTGTTTAGGAATGGAAATTCGGGATATGAGTGTGTATAAAGAGATTAATTAAGTGTATAACGTTCAGGTAGAAGATTATGTACACAGATCAATACAATGAAGTGCTGGTTTTTCGTAAGTGCGGCTGACGCCCTGTGCTCGTTATGTTCGATCGTCTAATTATGACCTTATTTTCAATATCAAAATGGCTCCCCTTTGCCGCTTAGATCTCGTTTCTTCGTTTTGTATTACTATGGAAAGAAGCGCGACTGACACTAAGACTCAACGTATAAATGGACCTCCATGTAAAGGTGACAGTTCTATTAGCTCTTCCTAGGGCGATTGAATGCGGAACTCCGCAACACGACATACATCCATTATCAGTCATCTTCGGTTCGTCGCGCGTTCCAAAAAATTAATAAATAGAGTTATGCTGTGAGATTTTTCTTTTTTTTAGTGAGGTCTCGTCTTCATAGTGATTGTGAAGATAAGGAAGGAACAGCGAGAAGAGACTCGTTGTTCTTGTTGTACTGAAGTGTTAAAAGTGAA
>CAKKXW010000001.1:101598899-101612373 GCA_920937365.1 Sphaerophoria rueppellii | reverse complement strand
ATCGGCGTACGCGAGAAGTTGAACAGATTTTTGGAAGATAGTGCCTCTGGTGTTGACGTTGGAGTTCTGCACTATCTTCTCAAGAACGATGTTAAAGAAATCGCACGACAGTGCATCGCCTTGTTTGAATCCTTTTTTGACGTCGAAAGATTCCGTAAGCTCGTTGCCAACCTTGATGGAGCAGCGTGAGTTCTCCATCGTCATTTTGCGCAAGCGAACGATCTTGGCAGGGATGCCAAAACTAGACATAGCTTTATGCAGTGTGTCTGTAGATGCTGTCATTCGCGGCCTTAAAATCGATGAAAAGGCGGTGGGTATCGATTTGGAGTTCATAGGTCTTTTCCAGGATTTGTTGACGAATCAATTCAGACGTTCACATATTACGGCAGAGGGGATCTTGTAGGCGATGTTAAGTAGACTGATTTCTCTTTAGTTGGCGCAGTTAAGAGGATTTCCCTTTTTCAAAACAATGCTGACGTTCCATTCATCGGGCATGCATTCCTCTGACCATATCTTACAGATGATTTGGTGCATGCTCCTATCTAGCTCGTCGCCTGCTGCTTTGAACAACTCAGCAGCTAGTCCATCTGCTCCAGCGGCTTTGTTGGATTTCAGCCGTGATATTGCGGTTTTCACTTCTTCTAGGTCGGGTTCTCGGAATTGTTGGCTATCATCGTGTCGGATGAAAGTCTCTTGTCTGACAGCGGTGTTTTAGTCGTCGTCGTCGCCGTTATACAGTCTACAGAAGTGGTCCTTCCAAATCACCAGAATTGACTGCGACTTATTACTATGGTGTTCCCTTGTTTATCTCTGCAGGCATCGATTCTTGCTCGATGACCTTGAGCCAGCTGTTTAACCTTTCGATGAAACCTCCGAAAAGAAATGTTAACATTCTTCTAATGTCCACTGTTCTTTGCAATGTTTTAATATCAAACTATAACAATTATTTTCTTGGTTGCTCTTGTCTAATCTTCCAGAATCTAGACAGACAAGGTTTAGGACCGTTTAGTATGTCGGACAAAGTTTATCAAAACGAGTCGGAAACCGAAGAGAAACAAACAACTTCCTCAAATTTCGAAAGAAAATTCAAACACTTCACCTCACACGACCTGGGTAATTTCACATCATTCGACAAATTCACCGAATGGCTGAGCAGACCAGTAAATGGAGCTGCTTTGGGAATATTTCGTTCACTGTTCGGTAAGTCGGTTCAAAATTCTTTTGTTTTTTCACAAACTTACGATCCGAAAATGTGTTTCAGGCCTAGCAATGCTGATCGACATCGCAGAAGAACGTGGCGGCAGTCAAATGGATCTAAACTTCGGTGACGAGCGCACCTGTCATTTCCCACTGTTCGATTCAATCCAAGCTTACAGTCTTCCTGTTATGGCTCTGGTGTACATGACCATGTGGCTAGGGGCACTCGGAATCGCCATGGGATACAATTTCAATATGAGCTGTTTGATTTATGTGATATCCTATTGGTATATTCTGCTGCTCGACAAGCCGGCCTGGAATAATCACAGCTATTTGTTTGGACTGTGTGCGATTCTCCTGATGACCACCGAAGCTAATCGATGTTGGTCAGTAGAAGAATTTTCAACTGAAATCATGAGATTGACATTCTTCTTTTGAAGGTCCTTTGATTTGTATGTTTCTGGCGGGAAGGATAAGCGGAAGACAATTCCCTATTGGAATTACTTTTTGATAAAATTTCAGTTCTTCATTCTTTACGCCTATGCGGGACTGAAGAAATTCTCCTTCGAATGGCTATCGGGGTATTCTATGACCAATTTGAGCACACACTGGATTTTTGCTCCTCTGAGAATTGTGCTATCGGTGGAGATGATCGATTTGCTTGTAGTTCACTGGTTGACGGCGGTCTTTGACTTAACGATTCCCTTTCTAATGACTTTCCAGGGCACTCGGAAATATGCCACGCCGTTTATGTTGTCATTCCATTTGTTCAATTCAAGACTGTTCGCGATTGGTAAGGTTTTCCCTTTGAACTGTTTGCAAAACTGAATGTTTTTCATTCCAGGAATGTTCCCTTGGGTTTGTTTGGCTGAAGTTCCATTATTTTTCGACCTGGATTGGCCAAGTCGGATGTTTCCCCAAACGTTTGACACAAAACCGAGCGAAGAGTCAGTGCAGAAACCGATCGAAGAACCATCAATGCAGAAAAAACAAGTCATAACATTGGAAAATCGAGAAAACAAAAAACATGACTCTTCCAAGAAGCGAAGACACAAGCATCCGCCAACGACTCCGACAGATTGCGAAAATTCACCTCCGGGAGTTACTTGGACAGCTAGAATTCGCACAGTGCTTATTCTGATATATTGCTGCATTCAACTGTTTCTACCATTCTCCCACTTCATCACCAAAGGCTACAACAATTGGACGAACGGTCTCTATGGTTATTCCTGGGACATGATGGTCCATTCCTACGACACCATTCTAACATCTGTCAAAGTGGTCGACAACAAGAGCAACAAAGTTCACTTCTTGGAACCATTTGCCTTCACACACTACGATCGTTGGACAAAGTCAGCCGACATGGCCAAGCAATACGCCAATTGTATTCACAGAAATATCATTCGAGAATTATCAAAGAACCCGCGAAACGGACTCATTTCCTCATCGAATATCTCGATATATTTTGACATTTGGTGTTCGATGAATGGTCGCTTCCAGCAGCGTACCTTCAATCCGACAGTGGACATCCTTCAAGCTCCATGGTCACCATTCGAACAAACTCCCTGGTCTCTGCCACTCATAAACGAACTGAATCACATGAGACCGAAGCTGAAAGCTATAGCCGATGATGTGCTCGCTTGGAGCAACTATTCAGATGTTGTGTTTGTTGCAGACTTTCCAAATCTCACTTTGGACAATTTTATGTCTGCGGATTTGGGTAATATCACACTGACAGTAATCGATGGAAGTGTGATTTTTAAGAATGACAGTAGAGAGTTTGCATTGGAGTCTGGACAGAGTTTGTCATTGGCGGCGGGTGAGTCTCATCAAGTGACAACGACGAGTTCGCGACCATCGTGTTACCAATACACATATGTTAATACTACCATGGAGCGACTGAAAGAGCCGCCTCTAGAAGAGAATGAAGGTTCTGCGAAAAACGGTGACCTTCTGCCACTTTGGAAAGAGTTCAAACAAAGAGTTGACAACTATCAAGATTTTGTGGGGCACGTTTTTAATGCGTTAATGTTCATTTTTTATAAAGTGCCTATGGAAATAAGTGTTAGGGAAAAATGAATTTTTGCCTTTTGTTAATTTTTGTTACTGAGTTTAAAGTTCCTTAATTTTAAAACGGTTTTTATCTACAGAAATGTAAATTTTTTTTAAAAAGAGAATGGCGTTTTTTATGCTCGATCCTAGCTTTTTCTAGATACACACTCCAGGCTCTTTTCTACTCTCCAATCGGGATGTGGGATCAAATATCACGCGAAGAATTTTCTGGAAACAACCAAAATCATATTCACCTGATGATGAACTTTGAAAAAGGAGTTTTACTGGTGTTGATGTGGACGTTTTGCAAGCTTGCAGTCTGTAGAAACGGTGTTGGCGTCGATTTAGAGTTGTTTTTTTATTTTTTTACGACTTAAGACGGTTCGTACGACTTAAAACGGTTTGTGTGAATTAAGACGGTGTGTACGACTAAAAAAGATTTGTACGACTTAAGAAGGTTTGTATTATTTAAGAACGTCTGTACGAATTAAGACGGTTTGTACGAAATAAGACGGTTTGTACGAAATTAGACAGTTTGTACGACTTAAAATGGTTTCTACGAATAAAAAAAGGTGTATACGACTTAAGACGATTTGTACGACTTAAGACGGTTTGTACGACTTAAAACGGTTCTACGAATTAAGACGCTGTGTACTACTTAAGACAGTGTGTACGACTTAAGACGGTTTGTAAGACCTAAAAACGGTTTGAACGAATTAAGACGTTGTGTAAGATTAAATACGATTTATACGACTTAAGACGATTTGTACAACTTAAGAACGTCGTACGACTTAAGAGGGTTTGTACGAATTAAGATGGTTTGTACGACTTATGGAGGTTTATACGACTTAAGACGGTTTGTAAAACTTAAGAACGTCTGTACAACTTAAGACGGTTTGTACGACTTAAAACGGTTCGTGCGAATTAAGACGCTGTGTACAACTTAAGACGATTTGTACGACTTAAGACGGTATGTACGACTTAAGACGGTATGTACGACTTAAAACGGTTTGAGCAAATTAAGACGGTTTGTACGACTAAATACGATTTGTACGACGTCGTACGACTTAAGAGGGTTTGTACGAATTAAGATGGTTTGTACGACTTATGGAGGTTTATACGACTTAAGACGGTTTGTACAACTTAAGAACGTCTGTACGACTTAAGACGGTTTGTACGAATTAAGACGGTTTGTACGAATAAAAACGGTGTATACGACTTAAGACAATTCGTACGACTTAAGACGGTTTGTACGACTTAAGATGGTTTGTACGTCTTAAGACGGTTCTACGTCTTAAGGCGGTTTGTAGACTTAAGACGGTTTTAACGACTTAAGACGGTTTGTACGAATTAAGATGGTTGGTACGACTTAAGACGGCTTGAACGAGTAAAGATGTTTTGTACGACTTTTGACGGTTTGTACGATTTCAGACGATTTGCAAAACTAGAGACGGTTTGTACGATTTAAGACGGTTTGTACAACTTAAGAACGTTTGTACGAATTAAGACGGTTTGTACGACTTAAGATGGTTTGTACGACTTATGACGGTTTATACGACTTAAGACGGTTTGTACAACTTAAGAACGTCTGTACGACTTAAGACGGTTTGTACGACTTAAGACGGTTTGTACGACTAAAGATGGTTTGTACAACTTAAGAATATTTGTGCGAATTAAGACGGTTTGTACGAATTAAGACAGTTTGTATGACTTAAAACGGTTTGCACGAATTAAAACGGTGTGTACGGCTTAAGACGGTTTGTACGACTTTAAACGGTTTGTACGAATTGAGATGGTGTGTACGACTTAAGATGGATTGTACGACTTAAAACGGTTTGTACGAATTAACACGGTGTGTACGACTTAAGACGGTTTTTACGAATTAAGACTGTTTGTACGACTTAAAACGGTCACTCAATACAGAAGACAAGCTTAAGGAGACAATGTTGAAAAGGTGGTAGCTATCTTTCAACAATTGAAGTAGTTTTCCAATCCGTAAAGTAGTTCCGGACTTTTAGCGCATATACAATTAAAGTAAATATCTCGAGGAAAAATCATTTTATTTACATAGTTTTAAGATATATACACTTTTAGCTTTGGTTAAAACAGAACAACAAAACGACAAATATCGTTGTCAATTTTCTTGTCAAATATTTACAATACACTTTTATACGGAACTAAGCATGTTGCTGGGTTTGAGTTTCCCATAGTTTTGCATACAAGCCATTCATCTTAAGCAGTTCAGCATGCGTTCCACGCTCACCGATGCGACCATTTTTGAGAACTAAAATTTCATCTGCGTCCATAACCGTAGATAGCCTATGTGCAATGCAAATACTTGTCCTTCCTTCGGTCGCCCTCGATAGCGCTTGAAGAATGTTCTGAAACAAACAAAAAACAGTCAATTTAAAAGCGACACAAAACGTAGACTTCCTTACATATTCTGTAATTGAATCTAAACTACTTGTAGCCTCGTCAAACACCAGTATTGGAGAGTCCTTGACAATGGCCCTAGCAATTGCCACTCGTTGTTTCTCTCCTCCAGATAGTTTCAAGCCTCTTTCACCAACTTGTGTGCTGTACTTACTCGGCCACCGAAGAATCGAATCATGTAAATCAGCCATTCTGGCTGCATTTTCGACATCGTCTTGGGTTTTCGAAAGATCACCATAGTTGATGTTGTACAAAATTGTGTCGTGGAAGAGAACTGAGTCCTGCGGGACAACAGCAATAGCCTTCCTCAAGCTATCAATATCGACATCTCGAATATTCTGACCGGCAATCAGAACATCTCCACTATTTGGCTCGAAGAACCGATACAGCAGACGAACCATTGACGACTTACCCGAACCCGAGCCGCCAACAATTGCTATTGTCTTCCCAGCAGGAATGCTAAACGATAAATCCTTGAATATCGGCTTGCCTGCTTCGTATTCAAAATAAACGTTTCGGAATTCAATCGAGGCTGTGTCTCGCGATACAGCCAAATAGGGAGCATTTGGTTTTGTCGAAATGGCACTGTCAACATTCATCAGAGTGAACATTGATTGCATGTCGAGTAGAGCTTGCCGCACCTCTCGATACACACTGCCCAAGAAACCAAGCGGAATAGACAGTTGGAAGAGCAAACCGTTGACCATAACCAAATCACCGACAGTCATATTGCCTTGGGCGATTTCCCGGGCAGCCAGAACCATAATGGCAGTCAGGGCAGTGCTGAAGATGGCATTTTGGCCGAAATTCAATAATGCTAAACTAGAGCTGGTTTTTAAGCTAGCTTCCTCGTATTTTTTCAGAACGTCGCTGTAGCGTTTTGTTTCGTAGTGTTCGTTATTGAAATACTTGACAGTTTCGTAATTGATTAGGGAGTCGACGGCTTTGTTACCGGCCTCGTTCTCGGCTTGGTTCATGTAGACTCGGAATTGGGTACGCCATTGTGTGACAGCGAGTGTGAAGGCAGCGTAAATGCCGACACAGCCCATTGATATGCCAGCAAAAGCTGCACCGCACTAAAAAACGAAAATATTATTGGAAATTTGTGGTTTAGTTGTTGAATGACTTACCTTCAAACCGAGAATACTCGATACCAGAGCCAATTCAAAGATGGTGGGGACAATGTTGAACACCATGGCGGTGAGGACGAAATTTATTCCTCGGGAACCACGATCAATGGTCTGTAAGTAGAGATATTGTGGCTAGAAGTAAGAAAATGAAAAGAGCAACTACTCACTTTCGATAGAGCTCCGGTTTGTTTGCTTAAATGAAAACCCAAATCGAGATTATGCAAATGCAGGAAAACGTTTGTAGCAATTTTTCTAATTGAATGATGCGCCACTTTAGCGAACACAGCATTTCTCAATTCATTGAACCCGGCTGCTCCAGCTCTCGCAGCTCCATCTGAAATCACAACATATTAGTCCATTGTGGTTGCATTTCGAGGGGAACTTACATCCAATTAGCAGAGCAGTGCTTACAGACAGAACGGTTTCAGGCGCCGAATCCATGTTGAGCATCCCAAGTGCATCAACAGCTCCTTTAAAGCAAAACGGAACACAAACGTTTATGATTTTCGAACCAACTAGAAGGCCCAGCGATATTCCAACTCTAAAATCAACAAGCGATTTTTTTATGAAGAAGAACAAGTGCTTGTTATTGAAAGCTCACCTTTTCCTAACTAAAGCATCATCTTTCGGCCAAATGTAAGCCATCATGGCTCTTATCATATCGGTGGACGACACGGGCTGTGCATCGATTTTCCCTAGCGATTCCTGGCCTACAGCGGATACTCCTACGTGGAAACAGTATCTTATATGCTGCCAAGGACCTGTGGGGATTTACTAGTTCAAAAGTAATATCCCTACGGGACCAAGCAACAAGCAACAAAACTAGTGAATCTAGCAACAGAATTGTTAAAAGGGAAATAAAAACAATATCAAACAAAAGAAGGCATATTTGATGGAACGTGATTTGTGTTTTTTAGTCTTGAACATTTGTAATGGAAGCGAGATGATTTTCTTTTTTCTAACCTACGAACTTACGACTACCATTTTATTTTTAAAAGTCGAATGCTGTAAAATTTAAAATTACGCATTTAATTTGAAAACGGGATTTTGTTACCTGCTTTGGGTGGCTTCTTGTCGAAGATACCGCCGAGAACTTGTTTATCGGCGAGAAGTGTGTTGGCTTTTGGTTTCTGTTTGTCATCTCGGGGGATGCCAGCTGCCGCTGTGGAATATTGCTGGAAGTATAAGAAGAGGTATAAGCTGCAACTCGTAAAACGGTGATAAGTAGCACTAAGTTCCCAAGACGAAACATCTAACACAGCAACCTGGCGATTTCCAGGTGGTCGAACCGCCAATCAAATCGACCATGAGCTAATCGGCGCAAGGCATGCATCCAACATGTTGAACGTGCGCATTCTCCGAGTAAGCAAAAGGCGAATCTGACCACTTTTTGGTGGTGGCTAGGTCTAAAGCTCCATTATCAAACGACAAGAAAATGCATGCTGCCCAAAGAAAGAAGTTCGAAATCGGTTGCCTTAGAACCTTGGAGAATGCCAGAGACTGCAGTGTGCGCCTGAGTGAAAAACTCTCCTCCGTACTCCCAAATGCCACAGACGTCAACACCCTGTGGAACCCATATCGCAAAATAATTTACCAGCCAGACTCTGTGAAGGAAGAAAAGAGCATCCGCAGTTTCTCAGTTCAAAGATCTCGAACTCTGGATTCAGAACTGGGACACAGGCTCTTCGAAACAGTGAAGGAAACCTAATCACCGAAGCACAAAGAATTGTAGATGTATATAAGCAGCACTACCAGCAGCTGCTGAATGCGCATAATGTCGAGCGAGTCAATGACGAAATTGAAGCGAGACCAGTCAATAAAGACCCAGTTCCGGCGCCCAGCACAGAAGAGGTAGAAGGAGCCATCTAAGAGCTAAAAAATAACAAATCCGCTGGGTCAGATGGTATAGCTGCGGAACTCTTTCAATATATGGGAGATATTTTGATGACTCACATGCACCAGGTCATCAACACAGTGTGGGAGGAAGAATGCATGCCCACTGACTGGTCGATAAGGTCCATATGCCTCATCTACAAAAATGCGATCCTATATCACGCAAAAACTACCGTGGCATATCCCTGCTTAATGTTACATACAATTAATCATATAGAACGTAATGTGTGAGCGTCTTATACCGTTCTGCAACACAATAATCGGCACGTACCAGGGTGGCTTCAGGCCAGGCAGAACAACGATGGACCAAATATTCACACTGAGGCAAAGCCTGGAAAAGACCAAAGAATTTCAAGTCAAAACCCACCGTCTTTTCACCGACATCAAAGCTGCTTATGATAGCTTCAACCGCCAAGAACTTATGATGGCGAAGTCTGAATTCGGTATCAAGAACAAACTGATCCTGCTGTGCCGCATGACGCTTAACAGGTTCAGTGTTCAAATGGGTAACAGCTCATTCGAGTTGTTTCAAACATGAGCGGGGTTTAGACAAGGGGATGCGCTGTCATGTGATTTCTTCAACATAGTTCTGGAGCAAATAGTGCGCAAGGCAGGTGTGACCACGGAAAACACTATCTTCAACAAATCCACCCAGCTCCTAGGCTATGCGGACGACATAGACATCATCTGTCGCTTCCAAAGATCTAAGCTTGAGGCCTTCACAGCGATTGAAGAATAGCCGAAGCTCGTTGGACTTGAATGAGGACAAAACAAAGTACATGCTATCAACAAACAAAAGCACATCACCGTCTAGGACAAAACGCCACTGTTGGTAGCAGCAATTTCAAGGTAGTTAAGGAGTTCACCTAGTGTCCATAGCTTAGTTGTTAGGTGCGTTGGCTGCTAGGCAGAACGTCATTTTTATTTCAACTTTCACACGCACTGCCTCTTGCGAAGAACTGACAAAACTTCCAAGAGTATCAATCTGTCATGAAAAAGTGCTTCTCAACTTTGCCGTTCGGTTTCGGCGTTAAATTGTTGGTCCCCTCAATTCGTCACACACACCCAGAGAATTGTAGATGAGAGTAAGCCACTTAGGCTTTGGCTCTTCAAGAGCTGTCGAGCCCCTCTATTTATTTATTTAAGGAGTTCACCTACAATTCCACAAAGGACACCTTAGTGGAAATCTGACGAAGAATTACCCTTGGGAACCGCTGCTATTTCGGTTTCGCCAAACAACTGGGTTCAAAACTCCTCACTCGAAAGACAAAGTGCCTACTATACAAGACTTATGTGTTACCAGTCCTGCTCTACGGCGCCGAGTACTGGATGGAATGGAGAAGAAGGTTCAACCGCGAATTGTACGAGCTGTACCAAGATGTGGATGTAGTAAAGAAATCCAAGAAAAGACGACTACATTGGCTCGGCCGAATCGAGCGAACGCAACAACGCTCCAGCCAAGAAAGTCTTCTCACCGCAACCCCCAGGTTTGAGACGACAAGGAAGATCGAACTTCCAATACAAAGACCAAGTAAGTGCGAATACCAGAGCGCATGGTTTCGACGGCTGGAAAATGCATGCGAGGTACCGATCCTGATGGACAACTGCTGTGTCTCGCTTGATTGATACATGGATTGGGAACCGGATAACTAAGTAGAAATCAAAATAAATATCAAACAACTTTATTGTTTCCTTGGAACTGTGGTCTTACAGAATAATATACAAAATTGGATCAGCAAATTAAATTAATGAAATTTCTCTAAATATTCCTGCACATAAGCTATCGAATGCTTCAAAAACAACAGCGCCGCTGCTCCACTGAACGACAATTCCCCCAAATCCTTCAACTCCTTCACATAACTTTGATATTCTTTCATCTTGAACAAGCACAACGCCTTTGCCTTGTCCTCAATCGCCTCTTCGAAATTGACACTAGCCCCAAATGCTGTTTGGTTGAGAACATTCGGGAAGTACGATGGCTCTTTGAAGACCAAATAGAGCACAACTTGCAAATTGTGGGACATGCCGTCGTTGACATGAACAAACATCTGATCGGTCAGGTTGTGATCTCGAATGAACTTGAATTTATTATTGTGGACAAAGAAGTCCTTACGTTCGGTTGTTTTTATCAGAGCTTCTATATCGCTCAAAGTTATGTCAAAATAGTCATGGACATTGCTCTCGATGGAGAAGCCATATTCGGTGAATAGCTTCAAATTGGACAGATTGCCATAGCTAATGAAGATTTGTTCAGATGGTACGTATGATTTGTTCGTG
The DNA here is from genome assembly GCA_920937365.1 of Sphaerophoria rueppellii. NCBI lineage: Eukaryota > Metazoa > Arthropoda > Insecta > Diptera > Syrphidae > Sphaerophoria > Sphaerophoria rueppellii. The sequence goes on along the minus strand of CAKKXW010000001.1, from coordinate 101,601,391 downwards.
ACCAGCTGGAAGAACGACTTTTCGTTTTTCTTGTCAATCAGAGACTCGGAGGAAGCGGTGTCTGAATGATTGAACAAGTCTAGAAATGGAGCTAGGGCCATTTCTGGTCGATCGTTGAGCATTTGTTTGCACCATGGGGAATTCTTTACAAGTGGCTGGATTTCATGGTTATTGACAAATACACTGCGGGAATTCACAGCAAAGTAAGCCCATTTATAGTCATCTAACTTGAGTACTTCCTTGGCGAATGAGAGTCCACAACAAGGACAAGGCCTGTCACCAAAGGCCTCTTGGAGCATCTTGAATGACTCACGGATTTTCTTATTCTGATCGACTGTCTGGAGTAAGACAATTTCCGGAAGGAAGTACAATTCCTTGCTCGTGCAGAAAAACGGAGTTGAAAATTCTGTGGGAATTGAAGCGATGTACAGCGCAAAAGGCGAGTCCTTCGTGTGTTTTTGAAACAGAATGTAGAAAGCGAGTAAGCTTTGGAAAGAAATTGAAAGTTTTGTGGTATCCACTTCTTCGAATAGATCTTGAAACTTCTGGTCATTTTCAAGGGTCGCCAGTGTGATCATTGCTTCCAGGGGAATTCTGATTATGACATCTCCAGCGACAAGGTTTGTTTTGGAGCATAGACCTCTTCCGGTTGTTGGAAAGGTTTGACAAGACAGCTTCTTTTCGTTCTTCCAGCCAAATTGACTCATAAACTTATATAGACAAATGGCTGAAGATGTTTCTTTCGAGTGTTTTGTCTTGTCCATGATGATACGGTTGATTTGTAAGTGGGTATTCGATTCAATTTTTATGTAACAGTGCTCTCCCCTCGAGGGCAATGTTTTGACGTATTTGTTCTTTCTTGTAATTTAACAGGTGTCTAGCACTGTAATAGAAGCAAAATATGTTTTTTTTTATTAGAATCGCGTATTTGTCGATTTTCTTTATTGAATCAAAACATGCGAGGAGAGAGCACGTCGGAATTATCTTAATTTTAATGTTGGTCTTGACTTGTCAATACTTACAAGATAGTGAATCCTTGGAGAGCATGCAAATAGTTTTAAATATTTATCACAAATATCAATTTTAGCACTTGTTTTAAATTTATTTGAAAAAAGAAATTTATTTCGTCCGCAAAAATTCACGAGATGAACGATTCGTGCCATTTTTTTTCTTCTAATTGGTTTCACGTTGACGTTTGTGTCAAAATTCGACTAAACAAACGACGTTTGAATAAAAGCATTGCCAGATGTGCTTGGTGTTATACCATTCAGAATTTCAATTGCTTAAGCTCGATTTACGAGAGAAAGAATAAGATAAAAGCAAATAATCAACACAAATTTGATTTTAGTTTAGTTGAAATTATTCGTCTGAATTAAATCTTTGAAAATTCCAATGGTTTTATTGAACTTTAAAAAATGAAGGAAACGTTGCAAGCAAGAAAATCACGTGGTGTATCCATCTTTTTAATGTCAAGCGTAATGGGAGCAAAATGTTTGTCCACTCTGAGATCAATTACTTGGCCCTCAAGTGATCCAGTAATATGGCGATCAACGTTCGTTTCTAGATGGCACAATTTATTGTTGTGGCATAGCTCTACGTAAAAATAAAATGATATCAAAAAAAGATGACATTAACCGCCCTGCTCAAAATCCAGACTTTTTATCTCACACTACATGTTAACATGGTTGAAACATAATTACTCTTTAACTTCGTCTTCGTTTGCGTTACGAGGCACTCCCTTCGAGTTTGCTTTGATTGACATTTCTGCCTACATCATCATCATCCCTCCAAAAATGAATTTTGTTTCTTGACATTTTTTTACAGCTGTTCTATTGAGCTGTCACACAAAGCAAATGTTAATCTTATTTTAACTAGAGCTTCCGTTTCGAGTCACATTACGTAATATTACGTAAGAAACATGGCTGGACTCGTAAACGTCAGGTGAAGCCAAAGATAAAGCGTGTTTGTTTTTCATCAAATAAGATCCAAGGAAACAAAGTAATTTATGGTTCATCCTCAAACCATGGATTTGACTCATTTCATATTTGAGATCACTGATCAGTTATAACAAGATTGGAAACCTACCTACGTTTTACTCTCCAATACCACAAAAACTTATTTTTGTCATACGTCATTAATACAATATAACGCATACTCTTGCGTTACTCCACGGGGTAAGCCTTGACGTGGCGGAGCGGCTTACGGTAACTACTACTATGAAGCTTAGAGCTATGCGATCGCGAAACTTGATTTCGCAGAAGGGCCTCCCATGGTCGACAGGTCGAAGCGGAGTAGGCTGTTACTACCAATTACCCCACAACGAAGGAGTGTTCCCACCAAGGCACTCCCACCGAGGGACGGCAGCGAATGAATTTCTTCTTTGGAATCAACGGTGGCGTCTCCAGTTCCAGTTAGGCCGAACTACTTGGTGAACACCTTTACGGGCTACTTCGACTTATTTGAAGCCCAGGCCGTAAAAGGAGCGGTTTTTC
>CAKKXW010000001.1:101554518-101584334 GCA_920937365.1 Sphaerophoria rueppellii | reverse complement strand
ACATTTAGTCAACCAACCATACAGAACGTTTGAAACTTCTATGCTTTTTATAATGAACTTAAAATAAAAAAAAAAGTTTTTTTTTTGTCATTTTGGCGATTATAGCGTGGCGAATGACAATAAAATTAAATTTCAATTCCATTGCCAAAGGCATTCTTTTGCGTTTATAATTATTATTATTTTGTATTTTAGTAAAGGCGTTATTGTTGCGAGCGTAAGTACCTTCATAATAAATTTTCATGGTGTCAGCCTTTTTCTCAAATTATTCTTAGACAGAAAACTATGAAAATTCAGAAGCATAGAATGTTTTCAAGTTTTTCGAATATTCTTTTATTTTTTGAAAAAAAAAATAAAATTCAAGTAATATTTTTCGTATCTTCAAAGTTTGCAAGACATACCAACCAACTGATTTACAATCTGAAGAAGAAAATCTATAGGATTATTTTTGGCATCCGGGTCTGATTGGCATGTGGTTGTGGCTGAGAGATAGGGAACATTCACCAAGATGTGAGGTTTAATCAATATTTTGCCATTTTGCTTATTATATTATGTGCATGGAATATGTTGTACATGTACTTTGCTTTAAGCCCCAGCTTCAATAGGCATTGTTGCGTCCACGACGAAGCAACAAACTTAAAGTTGTAATTTTCATTAATTTCTTCATGCGAATAATTTTCCACAAAACACTTTGCTCTGTTAACCTAGCTATAACAAAGTATTTGTACACTTGACTGTCTCATCAAGAAGTAACGAAAGCTAACAGGTGGTTTCCGGTACACGCCTCAATTTTATGACAAAATGATTGTAATTTTGGCACAGAAATATTATTGCTGCTGCTTTTTGAGATATACTGATTGGTTTAGTGCTAAAGATACTTGCCACATTTTGTCTGGAGTGGTCAAATATCAGAAGAATAAATATCTTAGGAAATGTCTATTTGGCATCATCCGTCAGGTTATTTCCATACTTGCTTTGCCAAGTCTTAATCTTCTATATATATAAAAGAACAGCCTAATTTTTGTGTTCGTTCACTAACCGGGCACACTGGTTGACCGATTTTCCTAATTTTTTCTCTAAATGCAAGAGGTTTTAGGGTAGAAGGTTTAGCAAAAATAAAATGTATACTTTTCAAATCACAAATGGTTCAATTGTTAAAAAATGTTAAAAATTTTGTATTTCGCACTACAAAAAAAATTTGATCAATATACGAACACTCAATTTAGTTTGAAAATTTTGTCAAACATTTTTTTTTTCAATACAAAAATCAAAGAAAAATGTCAGTGAAGAAAAAAAATATTTGACAAATATAATTTTTCTTCGACAAAAAAAATGTCAGTGAACCTAGGAATTTATATTTGAACTAGCTCACCCGGCAAACGTTGTTTTGATATATGCAATTTCTAGAGTAGGAAAATATGTATGTATATCTTATTTAGGTATTTTTAGTGGGTACGTATTTGTTATTTGTAACGTTTTGAATGTTGATGGAATGTGTCATTAATTAAATTTAACATGGTGTGCTCAAATTTAAGCCACAAAGACACATTATTTAGCTTTGGGTCAATAGTCATTGCAAATGCCAATCTGATGGGGAATTGAATGCTTTCAAATTGAAATGTGCCAGTTGCTTACGAAAAACCGTTTTGCGAATAAAGCATTGCCACAATTGAAATGGTTGCTCGACAACAATACTACGTTAAGGACGACAATAATAAAATTGCATTCGATTCAGAATATTTGCGCAAACTATTGAGCCGAAGTTAAACGATCAACAAAAGTACATATGTGTATGACAACATGCAAGGTGTGATCAGTCTGAGTGGTGGTATATATTTTCGTGATGCACCCGGTGGAATGGGGAAATCATTTTTGTTATCATTAATTTTAGCATCAATAGGTATGATCTGAAATGAAAAAAAAGAGTTGGCTCCTTCTTCTTCTGGAGTTGTGAGCACATTATTAGACATAAAACTGACATTACAATATTTCAAAAAAGTTGGTAATGGCCGAATATTTGTGTGGGATGACAGCACAGTGGCACACAAAAATTTACTTGAAGCCTTTAACCGCAACTTGAAGAATTTGGAGTTCTGAATCTTTTTGTTGCTGAGGACAAACTTTGTCGATTATACCACGGTCAACTGCTGCAGACGAATGGAGTCGTTTAAAAACTTCTATTTCAGGAAACTAACATTGGCCAATTATTGGACATTAAAGAGAGAGTGGCGCGACGGATCTTGAAGAGCCAAGGCCTAAGTGGCTTACTCTCATCAACAATTCTCTGGGTGCGTGTGAAGAATTTAGGGCACCTACAATTTAACGCCGATTCCGAATGGCAAAGTTGAGATGCTTTTTTTCATACTCTTGATACTTTTGGAAGTTTTGTCAGTTCTTCGCAAAAGGCAATGCCCGAGAAAGATGAAATAAAAAACTTTGGACACGAGTAGGTCTCGAACCCCCGACGTTCTGTTAAGCAGCCAATGCACCTAACCACTAAGCCACGGACACTATTGGACATTGGAAATGGAATAATTTCACTTGATTCTGAAGGCCGAATTTCACTTCCAAACAATTTTGATTGTAATACGAATACACGGAATGAGTTGATTCAAGATGTCTTTGCAAGCATTGAAGCATTGAGTTGAAGTGCAATAATGGCTGGTACAAATTAAAGTCTTTCTAAAATCGATGCAACAATTTATTTTGAACTAGACAAATAAATGCATAATTTTTTGCCCACAAGTCGTTTGAGTGGCTTGACACAATTACAAATGAAAACGATGTAGTTAATTTTACAACGAGACGGAGTTTATGAATTTTTTGCATTAATGCATTTTTGTACCAGGACAGCCTCTACATTTATTAAATCTGATGGTATGAGCATTACTATGTTTCGGGACATCAATCAACTTAAACTTTACAGTACTACAAGACTTGCCGTGAAGAAATCAATGGCATACGTCTTTAGTTTCCTGTTCGACTTGAATCCCCTGAAAAATAAATATGACGCAAGGTCAATCTTTAAAAATATGTGGTTTTGATTTAGAAATTTCTACTTTTCCTCATGGTCAACTAAACAGGGTATCCTGTAATTTATCTGCTTTATACTTTGGGATGTGATTCTTGGTCATATTCTTAGAAAATAATCCTTCTAAGACAAAGTTACTTTTTCATCACTTTTTGACGATTAAAAAAAGGCAAACTTTGTATTTAAGTGGTGTTCAATTTTTCTTGCGAGAGCAAAGTGTTGACTTTAAGATATATATATTTTTTTTCAAATAATTTACGCAGTACGAACATAAAGTTTTCTTATTTTTACCTTATGAACAAAAAAATTAGCAAATAAAATCTCATTGATAAACAAAAACCCATACATTTTATAATACTTGGGAAAATCTAAAACAGCATTTTTATTTTTATTGCAGCACTTTATAATATCCCAATAATTGTTAGTTTTAAGAAAATGTATAACTTTGTGCAATCCTGAAGAGGGTTTAAAGCATACTTATGCCTTTACCTGGCTTGCTGTCAAAATCCTAATTACCTTACTTCTTCTCAGGGAGCTAAATTTGGGGAAGATATGTTTAATATGGGTAAATTAACTAAAAAACTTATGTAAAAGAATTGAAAACGAATAGATTATTCATCAGATTAGCAAATACAGGTATGATTTTTTCTAAGAACATTGTTCATTTCTGCCTAATTTAACGCCGATTCCGAACGGCAAAGTTGAGAAGCACTTTTTCATGACAGATGATACTCTTGGAAGTTTTGTCAGTTCTTCGCAAGAGGCAGTGTCCGTGAAAGATGAAATAAAAACTTTGGGGCCGAGTAGGATTCGAACCCACGAATCCACGAATCCACGCACCTAACCACCAAGCTACGAAATGGTTGCTCCAACCAAAATGAATGATTTACTTACTTAAGGTGGCGCTACAGTCCGTTGTGGACTTGGGCCTCAATGAACGGTCTCCGCCAGCCAGCTCAATCCCTAGTTAGCTGTGTCCAGTTTTGCACTCCAAGTTGATTGAGGTCCTGTTCCACTTGAGTGCGCCACCTTAGTCGCGGTCTTCCTCTCCACCTACGTTCCTCGGGAATAGTATCGAAGGCTTTCCGGGCCGGAGCATTGGTGGCCATCCGCTTTAAATGACCGAGCCATCTGAGTCTCTGGACTTTGACCCTTCTGGCTAGGTCCATGTCATTGTACAACCCGTAAAATTCGCTGTTATATCTTCATCGCCATTCCCCTTCAATGCGCTTGGGACCAAAGATGACCCGAAGAACATTCCTCTCAAAACAGCCTAAGGCACTTTCATCCGATTTTGTCAAGCTTCATGCAGGGCTGGGATAATGAGCGTGTTGTACAATTTTACCTTAGTTGCTCTAGAGAGGGCTTATTAACTCAATTGCTTTCTTAGCCCAAAAAACGGCGATTAGCAAGAGATATTCTTCTTCTGATCTCGGCGCTGGTGTTATTGCTCGTATTTATAGCGGAGCCTAGGTAGACAAACTCCTCTAATACCTCGAAGTTGTATGCGTCTATTGTGACGTTCTGTCCGAGCCGTCGGTGTTGAATGTCCTTCCTCGAAGCCAGCATATACTTCGTTCTTCCCCCATTTACCGCTTAATCCATTTTTGTCGCTTCTGTCTCAATTCTCACATAGGCGCAATTGACATCATGCTGTGTTCTTACCATTATATCAATCATCATCATCGGCGTACGCGAGAAGTTGGAAAGACTTTTGGAAGATTGTGCCTCTGGTGTTGACGGTGGAGTTCTGCACTTCTTCTCAAGAACGATGTTAAAGAAATCGCACGGCAGTGCATCGCCTTGTTTGAATCCTTTTTTGACGTCGAAAGATTCTGTAAGCTTATTGTCAAACTTGATGAAGCAGCGTGAGTTCTCCATCGTCATTTTGCACAAACAAACGAGCTTGTCAGGGATGCAAAAACTAGACTAGGCTTTTTACAGTTCATCTGTAGATGCTGTCATACGTGGCCTTAAAATCGATGAAAAGGTGGTGGGTATCGATTTGGAGTTCATAGGTCCTTTTCAGAATCTGCCGCAACGTAAGATTGTTGACGAAAGGTTTCAAACGTTCACATATTACGGCAAAGAGGATCTTGTCAAGTAGACTGATTCCTCTGTAGTTGGCGCAGTTTAGAGCAAATTCGCTGCTTCAGTAGATTTCTTCCATCCAATGATCCATATTTTCAATGACTCTGAAACATAGTTGTACTTTAATGTTGTAAATAAGCCGAATTGTCTCATATTTTAGCTCTAGATTTGTTCTTAGCTTTTAAAAAGAAAGGAGTTCAATTTTGACAAATTACATTATCGTGGCGGCTACTTTACATATAGTCACCACTTGAGATAACACGGCTGTGTGGACATTGTCATCATCCAGTTGGACACGACGACGAGGTGAGATTGACCACTGCTCTTTTTCTACACAATCACGAACAATAATAATACTTTTTCCAAAAACCATCTTCATCAATATTTAATTTTAGGAACGAAGTTCCATTACGCGGCTTGTAGGTAGGACTCACTGCATAAGAATCGTCACGAAATGAGGTATGCAGTGAGGAAATATATATACGAGTATAGCACGATATACAACAAGCAGGTGAGCGTTTGTTTGTTTTCGTACGAATATTAGGATTCAAACGGCTACAAATAAATATACACAGACTTTATTTCGAACCATACATTCCGAGTTTAAAAAAAGATATCTAAGGAACCGCACCACTTTTTTTATTAAATCAGAGCTGCCAGATGAAAAACTATCAGAAGAAATTCAAAAATTCTTGAACTAGACACATTTTGTATGTGTACTCGGGCGTATACGTATCATTCAATGATGATTATCATGAGAACTCCGAGAAACCCAACTTAAATTCTTTGAAATGTAAAGGTGTCCGAAAAATTAAGAGGAAAAAGGCTTATCTGAGAAACATTTTTCTGCTACTGATTTCAAATCACCACATTTCCTGATTTGCCCAGCTAGCCTATATCAAATGATACTCGAGAACAAGGGTCTGTTAACTCTCTATGATAATATTAAAATTAATCTTGTACCATTGATATTCATGGAAACGAAATCACTGACGAACTGGCTAGGATGGGATCCAATCCTCAAGTATCATAAGCTGAGAAAGTAAGGACTCCTTTGCGAGTTTTGAAACAGACATTCAAAACCACAAGAAATCCAACGTTAGATGGAAAAATCTCACGAACGGCATTATTTCAAGGTAGGTATGGCTCATTTACGATCATAAACACACTAAGGAACTTCTGTACAGGCCTAGGTCAGACTTTAGTAGAATTGTTGCCATTATTTTGTAGTTTTGTACAGGCCACTGGCCAACGGGACAACATGCCATAAGACTTGGTAATCCCTACAACGAGTTTTGCCGTAGTTGTAGAGATTTGGAGCAAAGGAGACCACTTGTGTGTGAATGCCCAGGCCTACTAAATGCAAGAACAATGGCTTTTGAGGCTCCTTTCCTACATGCGAACTATCAAATATGAAGATAAACAACCTGATTGTTTATATCAACAAAACCAATTGGAATTAGCTAATCCAATATGCATCTAACAGTGTAGTTTTTGCTAATTATACTGTTTTAGGTATCAAAACGGCTTAATCAAGCGCTAATTGTGTTCCGTGGGCATCGTCTGCCATAAACAGTCATTTCTATCTATCTACCTCACCATCTATCGGTGACTGAAAGTCAAAACTATCTGCGAGATCTGGTTACCGAGATATGATTACTTTGGTTTTTGTATTTAGCTAATTGTAGAGAACCGTCAGATCGAGGATGATGAGAGAGCCAACAGCAAGAATGAAGTTCGGTGATTTTATCGGAAGTTAAAATACCGCCGTCAGGCAAGAACCATTCAAGGGACAGGATGATAGCCAACAATTCCGTGAACCCAACCTAGAAGAAGTGAAAATGGCATTATCACGGCTGAAATCTGATCCTGAAGAAGGAAGATCTTCTAAACTACATACTTTGCAGTAGATCCTGAAAAAAACCTAGCCATGTCTAGTTTTGGAATCTATAGAGCTAGAACTCACGACATCAAGGTTGGCAACGAGTTTACGGAATCTTTCGATGTCAAAAGAAGATTCAGTCAAGGTAATGTACAGTCATGCGATTTCTTTAACATCGTTCTTGAGAATATAGTACAAAACTCCACCGTCAACAAGAGAGGCACTATCTTCCAAAAATCTGTTCAACTGTTTGCGTACGCCCATGATATTGATATAATGGGAAGAACACAGCGTGATGTCAATGGCACCTTTGTGAGAATTGAGACAGAAGTATATGCTGTCTTCGAGGAAGGACACCCAACACCGACAGCTCGGACAGAACGTCACAATAGACGCATACAACTTCGAGGTAGTAGAGGAGTTTGTCCTCCGCTTTAAACACGGGCAATAACACCAGCGCCAAGATCAGACGAAGGATAACTCTTGATAATCGCCGTTTCTTTGGGCTAAGATAGCAATTGAGTGGAAAAGCGCTCTCTCGGCCAACTAAAGTAAATCTGTATAACACCCTCATCATCCCAGTCTTTAATACTCTTTAGAAAAATAATATGTCTTATATTTATTTTATCCGAAAATAACAATAAAGTTCAAAAACACTTCATTTTTTTTATTAAAGTTGTTAAGGGATATTTTGTATGTGCACTCGGGCGTATACGTATCATTCAATGACGATTTAGGGAACCTTACATTGTATGCCAATTCCAAACGCGTAATATAAGAAGCACTTTTCTAGTGCCTCGCAAGAGGCTAACATTAAGCAATTTCCTTAATGGTTTTCTGCGGTCATAAACAGTCAGATAAATAGACTTTAAACTAGATATTTATTCATCCTGTTTTTTAATCACTTCCACTTAAACTTTTAAAAAAGGCAGATATACATAAAGTTAGAGAAAATGCAGCTTACTTTCGTGTGTTATTCGTTTTTCTAAAACATTTAAAAACTGAATACCATTTGCCAAAAACACAAAACTAAGTTAAAAAAAAGTCTAGTGAAATTAGACTTACGCAAATGAATTACGTTGGTAAATTCTTAACCTGATAAATATTGCACATACATCACTCGATTCTCTGCCAATAAAAAAAAGGTAAAAAAAAAATTATCTTAAAAAAGTTCAATGCCATTTGGCAAACATTAACTTCTGACATTGATCTTGCTCAATGGTCTCGTTAAGTGATCTAGTTGCGCTAATGAATAGTAAAATTGCAAAACATTAAACAAAAATAAATTAAGAAAATGTACTTCTTAGTCATCGCAGAGATATACTCTCAACCTTCAAATTTCCTTCGAAAAAAAAGAAATAAAAGAATGAAAAATTCGTAAGCATGTAAATACTTCGAGTGAACCTTAACTTTGATTACATTTTAAAATAGCACCACACGAACAAAGTAATTGGGGTTAGTGTCAAATTCGATTGAGTTGAATTTGTCCTTAACATTAGTTTAGTGGCTTTAAATGAATGCGTAACCTAGTTCTGATCAATTGTTGGACAATATCCACGTTTAAAGCAAGAATCAAGAGCTCGAGTCTGATTAGGGTCAAATTTGAACGCAGGTTTTTCGTCATTTGAGTACTCGAGTTGGAGTTTAGTTGAAAAGATGTTGAAAAGACAACCGCTGGCGTATCTCAAGTCATAGCAGTATTGATTTTCTTACATTTTTAATTTATTTTTTATTAGAAAATTCACAAGACGGACGAAAAACGAGTGAAAAAAAACTAGCTTGTGTTCAAGTCATTTGCACTCCGACAAATGTGTGACAATTTGTCAATGCCATACCAACTCCTCAATTTAGGTTCTTCATCATAAATTACGACTCCACTCCGCTCCCAAGGCGGAGTCGAGTCGGTTGCAGCTCATTTCAACTCAACACAGGTTAATAAAGGGGTGAAGCGAGTTTGAAGCCCGCTTCAATACCTAATATAAACGTGGTACATAAGGTTTGTTCGTTGAGCGCTCTGGGTCGCTCTGTGGCGTTCTGATTTTGAACTGAGCTGTTCGATGTCGCTATTTTTTCGCTCCGGTGCGTTTTCACCATGTTCGATGTGTATTCAGTGCTTGCACCGGGACGGAAGCGCTCTGAATCGCCCCAAGTTTTTTTCGGGTTGAGAATTTCGGAGCTGTTCGAATCAGTTGTTTCTATACAATAAAGAGAAAAAAAAGTACAGAGCACTACTCATGCGTTCGATGTGAATCCAAACCCCGAGAAAATTTTCAGTTTTTTGACAGCTCCGTTCAGAGTGACAAGCTACGGAGGCTGGTTACATCGAACGAACCTTTAGATACTAATATTATAAAGGGGTGAAGTTTACTTATAACTTTGTGTAATTGAAGAGCGTAGTCTTCGGAAAAAAAAACTAGTCATATTATAGAAATATGAAAAACTCTTTCGCTGACGGAAAACTTCAATATTTACTACTAGCTGACCCAGCAAACATTGTTTTATCATTCTAGGGGCTTTCTATTGTAGAAAATAATAACTAAATCATTGTTAGTATGTGAGGACACGGTATTCAATATGTAAGTGATAGTTATTGCATTTATGCTGATCTAACTGGAAATTGAAGACGTTTAAGGTCAATTTGCAGAGTTGTGGGTATTGAAGGGATTGGTGGTATTAATACATTTTCACCTCGGAACTTTTCATATAAAATGGTGGCTTAGATAATGGTTTTCATTAATCTTTCGAAATATTTTGACGTCGTCAGCGTAGATTAATGTCATCGAGTCATAAAATATAGAATGAAGACGTTAATAAACAATATAAAAAGGAGGGGACCGAGGTGACTTCCTTGTGGCACTCCAGAATTAATATTTAATTGATGAGAACATTTATTTTTTAACAAAACAATATAGACTCGATTTCTAAGACGTGACGATATCCACAAAACAAAACCATTGCTCAGTCCTAATTTATAAAGTTTTTTTTTTAAAGATTTGTATGATTTAGCTTACCAAACGTTTTGCTGAAATCAATGAACACAGTCAACTTACGATCGTTCTTCGAATATATTTTAACAATATATCGTTTTTTTATGGTAATCAAGAATTGGTACACAGAACTGTCCGATTCCGGATACCAAAGGAACATAGGTACAAACAACTTCGTTTGCTTCTAATGATTGAATGTCTATGTATTTGTAAAACGTCATATAAGGTATGTTCAGCGATACTGTTCTGCACACTTCGGAACAGATTGGAACAGAAAAGTACAGCTTTTTGGTGTTCATTGACACATTTGCTGTTCCAAACTGTTCTGATTTGGTGTTCATTGAGTCTGTCTAGAACATCTTTTTAGGTAGAACACATTTTGTGTTCTAAACTATTCCAAACTGTTCAGACATTTCTCATGAAGCTGTGCTGTACTATGCTGTCTTTTTTTCTCGCTGAACAAAGCTATACAGAATTGCAGATGGAATGACATTGTTTTTATATACCCCATTGTATTTCTATCTAGATAGGTCGCAGGTACTATCAATCGATTGTGGTGCCATCTTGAGAGCTGGCACAGTGCTAGTTTTTTACATAAGTTTGCTATAGCGATTTTTTGTTTTGGTTTAATGTAGTACAAAATATCGAAAACACCATTCTTGATACTACTACCTGAGTCCATATACAATGATATTCCCATACTCGCACCATGTTTAAAACAATAAGAAATAGTTTTAAACATGTCGCGAGCATAGGTATATGCACGTGTGTGCAGTGTGCATGTATGCCTGATTCTGTTTTTGATTCCGACTTCAAATTCAAATTCGGAATCGTGTTTCTGTTCTATTCAGAACAAGAACTGTCATCTTGCGCCAAATGACCGAATTCAGAATCGTTCGGAACAGTTCCGGACGACCAAAGAAACCGGTATAGGTAGCAAAGTGCAATAAACTAGTGATTGTAGACTTCTTTTTAACAAAACCATGTTGATTGTCCTGCATAACAGAAGAGTAGTTGAAAGACAGGATATCACAAACAATTGACTGAAACAATTTAGGAATAGAGAACAGTTTGGTAATAGGACCAAAATTTGTTATCCTAGGGTCCCTAGGACCCTTTAAATAATACAACACTTAAATGACTCGTTGAAAAGAACAAATAACGGGTAGGACAAGTAGGACACACATTTTTTTTCAGAGTTTTACACCACCAGATCGGTTAGGAGGGTACATCGAAGTACCCCCCAAGGTGGTATCCTTACGCCTCTTTTATGGAACATGGTAGTACACGACCGCCTAACATAAATTGCAGCAGAGGGTTTCAAGGTGATTGCCTATGGCGACGACGACATCTGGAAACATCCTCAAGTTCTCTCGGACCTCCTACAAAATGCTTTAAACAGGCTCACTATTTGGGCAAAGCATTGTGGCTTGGACGTCAACCCACATAAAACACGGAACTAGTACTCTTTACGAGAAGGTACAGAATTGGACGTACCTCTAAACCTAACACCTCTTGACATCTTCTCTAAAGTGATTACAGCCAATTCATGCGTGAGGCTTAGAGCCACCTCTCAATGGATCAGTAACAATACGGGTCATACTACTATCTTAGACAACTTCAGATCTATACCACCCAAAAAATGGTATTCCATTTTTCAATACCTTCACGATCTTCTTGGGAAGCGGAAAGACCTCTGAAAGAAAACACGATAGGTATACTTCTATACAGACGGTTCAAAGGCCGACTACGGTGTTGGAAGTGGTATCTAACAACTGAATCTCATTATATCATAAAAGTGTAGTGTTTTCCAGTCAGAAGTAATGGCGATAAAAGCGGCACTATCATCATTTGCCGGGTCACAGAGACATTCCGGGAAATTGTAAAGCTTGTGAGCTCGCCAAAACCGGAACACTTCTCCCCACTGTTAGACAAAGACACAACATAGGAACACCACTTTCTACATTTAAATATTTTGTCAAACAATATGCTCTAGAATCAACGAACGCTAGATGGTCACAGGGTACCACAGGATCTAGCAACTAAACAAATATGGCCAAGCATAGACCTAAAGCGGTCGTAAGGCTTGATTTCTCTGAGCAGACAATTGGAGTCATACTGCGATAGTACCAGTGAACTGGCAACGACACAAGATGTCTTCTAATAGTATTAGTTAGTTAAGTTCAATATTCTCCCATGAGTTACTTCTTGTGGTATCACAATGGACTCTTCAGGTTTTAGTGAGTCAACTTAATCTAGACAGAACTCTATCCTAACCTAACGTCTTTAACTGATTTCTATTCCATACCAATAAATCGCATAAAATAGAGCGCCGCGACAGCTCTTGAAGAGCCAAGGCCTATAAGTGGCCTACTCTCATCAACAATTTTCTGAGTGCGTGTGAAGATTTTAGGGTACCTACAATTACAATTTAGTGCCTATTCCGAACGGCAAAGTTGAGAAGTACTTTTTTAATGACTGATACTCTTGGAAGTGTTGTCAGTTCTTCGCAAGAGGTAGTACCCGTGAAAGATGAAATTAAAACTTTATGGGCACTAGTAGATCTCGAACCCACGACGTTCTGCTTAGTAGCTAACGCAACGTATATTACGCTAGAATCTCCATTTTATAAGCCGGACTTGGGAACCATCTGGGAATTTGTTGCTATTTTGAACCGAAAGAATTGATTTTGTATCTCACTCAGCTTACGAGAAACGGCTGAGGACCTGACGTAATATAACGCTACAATCTCCCCTTATAATATCTATACAAAGAAAGAAAGCACCTATCGACTTGAAGCCAACTCCATATATTGTTGCTATTTTGTTGCTTAGAAAAAGGCCAGCTATATTTGCAGAATCGTAACCCTTCACGGGGGTGTATCACCCCTTGCCCTATAAATACGAGATAGAGTGTATCTCGTAAGCCAGAGCACCTAGGAACACGAGACCAGTGGCTTCTTTTGTTGCTATTTTGTTGCTGAAAAAACAGACCTACTACATTTGTCGGAATCATATCCCTTCATGGGGGTGTACCACCCCTAGCCCTGTAAATACGAGATAGAGTGTATCTCGTAAACCAGCGCACCTAGGAACACGAGATAAGCCGCGTTGCTAGTAACTAAATATACACCCCCGTGAAGGGTTACGATTCCGACAAATGTAGCTGGCCTATTTCTCAGGAACAAAATAGCAACAAAATATAGAGTTGGCTTCAAGTCGATAGGTGCTTTCTTTGTCTAGATATTATAAGGGGAGATTGTAGCGTAATATTACATCAGGTCCTCAGCCGTTTCTCGTAAGCTAAGGGAGATACAATAATTCTTTCGGTACAAAATAGCAACAAATTCCCAGATGGTTCTCGAGTCCGGCTTATGAAATGGAGATTCAAGCGTAATATACGTGCCAACGCACTTAACCACTAACCCACGGATACTACATAGAAATTCAAATTTGTTTGTTTCTGGAGTTTTAACTAGGATGAGACGAAGTTCGCTGGGTTTGCTTGTGTTCAATATTCATGTTAGAAACAACAATATCCTTAGTGTCAGACTCCCAATTGAACAAAATTAACAGCACGTCACTGTTTGTCGTGCTTAGCTCATCTTCCATTATTATTCCAAGATGAGAGTAGTTCTTCATTCACTTCTATTTTTAGGAAGCTGACAATAACTTCAAGAACAATAATTTGTTTACAAAATGTTTTATTATGATAATTTCGGTAAAAAGATAATTTCAATAAACCTAACTAAAAACGCTTGTCTTAGTTTCACAAAACAAACAGAAAGGTAAAAGCTGATTTAAAAAATTACATGCTTGCATTTTCAGTGAGTGAACTCATCATATTTACAACAAGTTTAAAATTCCACGCTTTAGCTAGCATGTTTGCTATTGAAGTCCATTCAATTTGTTGTTCGAGAATCTTAGTACTTCCAAAAGTTGGGGTTCTGTTCAAGTCTTCTCTGGAAACTAGTGTACCATGATTGCAGAGTTGACAGCGGAACTAACGCCGTTGCATCTCCGACCATGTTCGGAATCTGTTGTGGTGTAATGCAAAAGCTCGAAGCATAATTGAAAAAGTTCTCCAGCATTTTTTGTCCAAACTGAAGAGTGTTGTTTGGATTTGTCTTGATTGAAAGAGAGTAAAAAAGTATTATTAACAAAGGAATCATTTCAACTTCATTCGACTTACAATGGCAGGAGTAAGCTGGCTTACTGCAATATCCGGTTCAACCGATATTCCAATCTGAGCTATAGGAGAAATGGCCTGGCTGCCAAATACCATGGAATTTTGTTCTATCTCGTGACTCTTTTTAAGTTGGGATATTTTAAAGATCGCCGACGGCTTGCTATTCGAGATATGACCTAAATACTGCCATGTTGGTGCTGAACTAGCATCTGGCCAGCTAAAGTATACAGCTGCAGACGTACCTTCAGGCAGGGGCGCCGATCCGGTTAGGAAAATAACAATATAATTCACTTTGTCTACTTCTGGAACATTGATCAACAATTTGTTTTCGTCAACCGTAACAAAGTCAGTTTGTGGCTGCAAAGGGTAGAAATTCGGGTTGGCGTTGTTTCTATTGATGCCAAACTTACATACCAGTCTGCCGGATATAATCAAACCAAACATAATTATCAAAGTTTATGAATTGTAAACTAATTTTGAGAAACTTGCAAATTTAAAAAAATTCAATTTCAAAAAGAATCCAGAACAATCCAGGTTATTTGTGTGGTTTTCTTTTTTGGTTTTTTCTTTGCCAGTAAATGACAGATGACAGTTCTTGACAGTAGCAGAATTTGTACAGATGCAAAAAAAACCGATTAAGGGCATACATGCATTGTATTTCGAAAACATGAGTTAAGCAGGAAACAGATTGAAATTGGACACACGTAATTTGTTCAAGATGTGGTTCAATTGTGTCACTTTTTCAATCAGCTTAACCGAGCTATATATGCTGTAAATTCAATAAAACGCAAAAAATCGTAGTTCTGCTCTCAACAAGGTTTCGATATTTTTTTATTTTTTTGCATAATAAAATGTATCAAAAATATAAATGTCAATTTAAAACTAAAACAGTACACAGCGTTTTCATTTTTTTTCTTAGCAAAATCCCTGATTTAATAATAATAATACATACATATATGAAATATAACATGAAATCACTAGGAACAATATATGATAGTAGATTTGGGGGGTAATTTTATCCTGATCTAGCTCTGATCTAGTTTCTTTTTATCATCGTTCCGAAATCTGCTCAATGGTAAACATGAAAAACGCCAACAATTTTCACAGCCTGCATTTCGTATTTACCAAGTTCTTACAATCACAATCACTCTTCGTTTTCATCAGGTTGTGTCTTTTCTTCAGGTTGTGTCTTTTCTTCCGGTTGTGTCTTTGCTTCAGGTGCAGGTTTTTTTTCTTCCGGTTTCTTTTCTTTTTCAATTTTTATCTCTCCATACAGTTGGGAAAGAAAGCCGATAATTTCTCTCTCATGTTGCACTTTGTTTCCAGTTGAACTAGCAGCTAACGGACCTCTTCCAACGTAGCTATAAGCAAAGCATACATTTTAGTACAGATTTTAAGAAAATAAGAAAAAGTAGTTTTATTTAAATACTACTTGATTACGAGAACCCACAAACTCAGCGGTCAGCCCTATTGTCGTCGTATTCGTTCGGAAAAGCTTACGATCGTATAAAACTTCGGATCGTAACATAGGTATATTTTGTTCCTGGTATCGAACTCGCAGAAGTAATTATTGACGATTGAGGTTTGGTCTCATCCTTGTGACAATTAGAAAATTAGATTCAGCAGCAGCGCGTCTTATTTCGTCGTTATTCTAGTTTTGAATAAGACGTTTACTTTTTTTTTTCTTCTCTCAATTTTGCTCTTTTGTTCGTTCTAATTTGGCCGAGCCAAAAGAGTGCATTCTAAAAATGTTCAGAGATTTCTGAACAAAAAATGAACACGATATTCTTAGTTCTGAACTATACGAGCAAAAGTTTGAATACGGAACTTTCAAGCTCTGCTCTGAACGAATATTTGAAAACGACTAATGGTAAAGAAAAGAACGTAACGTAACGTTCAAATTTTGCTTTGTGTGACAGATCAGCGGCAGCAATTGTAAGAAAAGTCAACAAATAAACCATAGAGAATATATAATACCTAGAGTCACGACTTCGGGTGTTCGCTCTCTTTTTGCCTACAGGCTGCAATTTGGTCGTTTTGCACTAACCCAGTGAGAATGTGTTAGTTTTCCAATGCTTTTTAAATGAGAAACTGCACCCATACATTCGCACTGAGTTAGATACAATGCTCAGGTTGGAGTCGAGGTGGGTTTCATGGGCTCAAATTTCGAAAATAAGATTCCGTTGAGCTCAGCATTTTCAAAAAAAACTTAAACATACAAAAAATGCATGTAATATGAAAAATAAATACGTTATATTGTTTCTTTGCACTTTTAAGATATAATTGCACCATAATTTACCAATATTTGTATCAAAAATCTTAATAAATCTTTTTAAAAAAAAGTAGTGCGGTTAGTCTCGTATTTGCTGTGGTGGAAGTCTGTGACTTTGGGTTTGTGCATCAGGAAAAAAATTTTGTCACGGCTGAGTGCTCACTCTTTTGTCACCTCTTACACAGGTTCACGGACACGAAAAAAAGAGAGGATGAGGTGAACCCTCACAAAATTTTGAGGGTGTTTTCGGCAAGGGAGGAAAAGGTCGCGACTCTAGGTATTATATATTCTCTATGAAATAAACGCTGAATCACAAAGACGCTTCAACTTCGGGTTCGCCTGACGTTTACGAGTTCAGCTATAGGAATTCAATGCTTGCTATCACAATGACGCTTCGACCTAACGTTTCGTACGTAACGTGACTACAAAAGGAAGCTCTAGTTCAAATATGCTGAACTTTTGCTTTGTCTGACAGCTGTTTAAGAGAAAAGTACACACACAGAATTCATTTAATTTTGGAGCAGCGTTACCACTTTAAAAAAAGGGAAGTAGATTTAAAATGTGTAGTGTATAATAATTGGCCTTGGATACATTGACGCACAGAGGAACAAACAGTTATTATCAAAAGTTCATATAGAATTGTGTTCGAATTGTGTTAAAATTTTCGATTTAATTCTGAGACTACATGGTGGATAAAATGTGTTAAATATTAATAGCAGGCTAAAATATGACAATAGTGGTTAAATTCAACCAACAATATAAGGACGTAACTTATTCTTTGCGTATTTGTATGGGTTAATATTTCGTGTTTGTAAACTGTCCGCTTATTGTTCGCATATAACCATTGAAACATTATTGCGATGTCACTTATATATTTTCCTGATGAAAATAGGAGAAACATGATGAAGGCGTGCGATTTTTCACTGTAAACTGCAGGCATATGATTATGTCTTAATGAGTTAATCGAGAGAGATTTTAGAAATATCAAGTAAAATCGAATTACATTTTTTCTGAGTGAAGTAGATTTTAAGAAATTCTTGATGGTACAAAATAGGTAGTAGATTTTCAAAGTTTTTCAAAAATCAAAAAGAGTAAAGTGGCAAAGCTGTTTTGGAGGGATGATGATATGATGGCGGGAGAACTGTAATACAAAGCAAATGCAAAGTGGGTGCATCGTAACCAGTGTTGCCAACCGCTTTAGCTGAAAAAATGCCTAAATTAGAAAAAAAGATGCCTTTTTCATAAAAAAAATGCCTTTTCTTGACTTTTATCAGTGGGAGTACAAAACAAAGAAACAACAAAAAAACATCACAATTCAATTTTTTTCTTTTAGGTCCAAATACCTAAACAAAATTTGTTTTGCTTAGAACTTAGAACTTAAAACTAAAACTTTAAATTCAAATCGAATTATTGAAAATCGTATAAGCAAATAATAAAGGAGGATTAACTTACTTTTCTTCAGTTAAAAAACATCGGGGAGGTCGAATGCATAATTATTTAAGTAAATAAACAAACCGCAATGAATACAAAAATGGTTTACTTTCAGTTTAACTTGACTGACTAGAAGCGGACAAAACAAAACGATAGAGAAGGTATGTTCAGCGACACTCTTTTGCCCAGTTTTGAATAGAGTTTCTTGGTGTTCATTGAAACATTTTCTGTTCCAAACTGTTTTGGTTTGGTGTTCATTGAGTCTATCTTGAACAGTTTGGAACAGTTTAGTACAAGATTTTTTGTTCCACCTTTTAAGGTAGAACAGCATAAATCAAGTGAGACAAATTTCAACTGTCAAAAAGTTGAGTGTTCTAACTTGTTATAAAGTGTTCTGACATTTCTCAAGAAGCTGTGCTGTATTGTGCTGTGCTGTAATCTACTGTGCTGTCTTTTTTCTCACTGAACAAAGCCCGAAAGTCTAACATCTGAACTGCCCTGATTAAACAGTGAGACAGATAAAAACCAGTAGGAAATGTTCGGAAAATTCAAACAACTTGAAGGTGGAAACTCATTTCATGAGGAAAAATTAACATTCTAAAATCTTGTATGTTTAATATTTTAAGAATGCATTAATAAAATAAAAGAGTTAGTAGTTCGAAACTGAAATAAAAAAAGATGCCTTTTTACAAAAAAATAAGCTTGCAAAATAATAATGCCTAAAAGGCATGAAAATGCCTAGGTTGGCATCGCTGATCGTAACGCAGACGAAGCCGAAGCTGAAGCGTCTTTGTGATTCAGTCTTTAGCTTTTTCGAATTCAAAATACCCATAACGGCAACCCTGTAAGAGCTTTTTTGAGAAAGGTACTTATGGGTTAGAAGAGTGCGAACGAGATTTTTATCGGACAGAGTATAGAAATAATAGGGCATCAGCTCTTAACTCTTAAGTAGGTTATTCATAAAACCCCCATGATTCTATGAGCATGATGATTAATGATTGATGGGAGTTCAATAGTTTGACTCTCAAATATTAGTTTAAACTTAATGTACTCCAAATTCAAAACAAAGCAATGAAGTCGTATTGATTTTATTCATTTATTCAATTTGGTGCAAGTGTAGAATTGTTTGTTATATTTAATTTATATCCTATACTCATTTTTCCATCAATTTTATTTCAAAAGAAATAAAAAAAAAACCTAAATGGTATATTATAA
Source organism: Sphaerophoria rueppellii (assembly GCA_920937365.1). NCBI lineage: Eukaryota > Metazoa > Arthropoda > Insecta > Diptera > Syrphidae > Sphaerophoria > Sphaerophoria rueppellii. The sequence continues at coordinate 101,565,240 of CAKKXW010000001.1, read as the reverse complement.
GAAGGTAGGTGCTTTACTTTTTTTTTCTTTTGTTAATTACTAATAATAAATAACAATCATTACATTTACAAAAAAAAGAAAATCAATATCGTTCTTTATCACGTTTTAGGTTGTGTGTATTTGATTACAAATCATCAAGGCGCTACTCTTTTTTTTTTTGTTTTATTTGTTTAACATAGTTTTTGCCAGTTCTTTTGATTAGTAGATTCCTTAAACAACTATAACTAGCACAAAGAAGCTCTCTTTAAACGACCAACGACCAAAACACGATGGTGTTTGATCTTCAAAAAAAAAAATAATAATAACAATGTGTGTCTGTGTATAATATAGTTGCGAATTAGATTGTATTTTTATTGGTCTAAATTAATGAATTTATTATAAAATAACTTTTGACTTTATCAAAAATATCTTCCATAAAACGTACACAAATTAACAACTCTTTTAGAGCATTATTTTCATATTTTCGTCTTTACATTCAAAACTCTATATTTTGTAACATAAATCTTAAAATTATTAAAACACAACTCTCAATGGGTAATTGTTTATGATTCCTTCGGCGCATGCATGCAGTTTGATATTTGCGTTTGAAAGTCTTAACAAAAGCAAAAAAAAGGGTATTTTCTCAATCTAACTTCAACTGAAATAATAAATTAATAAATAAAATAAAGGTCTTTCTTGAAAAAAAAAAAAAATAAAGTGGTCACATCATACTTTATCCTCGTAATAATTATGTAAAGTTTGGTTTTGAGTCTGCGCTTCTTTAACTAAATAACACACCACTAAATAATAAACTTTATTGTTTGTTTAGTTCTCGGCTGATGTTGAAATGATCTATAGTGCCATTGCGTCATTTAAGAAGGCACTCTGTTCGCGATTGTGCTGTGCCTTTGATCCAGTAGCGGTAGAGGCTCCAGTTGGGCGACCAACATAGCTGCGTGTTGATGTTATCCGAGAGGAGTTGTGTTAAGTGTTGTCGCGAGACAGGGAGGAAACAAAAAATAAAAGAGAATTTGTTTTTAAAAATTGTATTTTGTATTATTTTTTTATGAAAATGAATTAATCGTTGTTGTGTAAAAAGTTACAAGACCAATTAATGAATTTGAACTGCTAAATACTTAAAATAGCCAAGAATTCAGAACTATTTAAGATGGAATACCGATCGAAATAATAGAAACAAAAATAATAATAGGGTGTTTCTCTTGCTATACGTATGATAGCGGACGAATCACAAATCGCACAAAATCGGTAGCTTAGTATTAAGTTTAATAATATTATCAAAACGCGAATTATTTACTAGTGAAACATTTAATTTTAGCAAAAAAAGAACATTTATAGGAACAAAAGAAACACCCTGTCTTTCTTGGCGCATTTTTTATTTTTAATAAACAAAACGATCGTGCAAACTTCACAATAGAATAAGCATGCAAGTGCACTAAAATCAAAACAGGAAAAATGAAAAAGAAAAAGAAATGAGGACTTCAAAACAGTGAAAGATTTTTTTATTTTTTAACAAACAAGCAGTCGTTTTCGTGAAGTAATGAATTTGTGTTTTTGAAAAAGAAACCAGTGGTGCTCCTGGTTTCCACATCTCAACATCCATAAAGGTACATGGAGATCTCCTGATCAATCAACCGTCAACCAGATTGATCGCATTGCGATCGACGGAAGGCACTTGTCCAGCATTTTAGATGTTCGAACTTTCCGAGGTGCTAACATCGACTCGGACCACTACCTCGTCGTAGCCAAGGTATTGCTTCGAATATCCCGACAACGGCCAAAACAAGGATATGCTGCAAGAAAATCCGACGTCTGACGGCTATAATCGCAAGAGATCGCCAGATCCTTCTCTGATCGAGTGACAAGTAACCTCTTAAGACGTCTTATACTGCCAACATCAAGTATCGAAGACCAGTGGCAACATTGCCAGAAAGCAGTTAGAGATGCCGCCTCTAATGTGCTGCAGCCACCAAAACGAAAACCCTGATTTGACGAAGAATGCAGGCAGGCCCATGCATCCAAGCAGGAGGCATACGAAGCGGCTCTGCATAGAAGGACAAGAGCTGCTCGTGAGTTCTACGAGCAAAAGAGGAGAGAGGAACGCCGGCTTCTCAGGAGGAAAAAGAGAGAGCATGAGAAGCGTCAGATCGAGGATGTTGAGAGAGCTAACAGAAGAAATTAAGTTCGGAGGTTTTATCGAAAGGTTAAACAGCTGACTCAAGGTCATCGAGCAAGAACCGATGCCTGCAGAGATAAACAAGGGAACATCATAGTAGAATCGCAGTCAATGCTGGGGATTTGGAAAGACCACTTCTGTAGATTGTATAACGGCGACGACGAACAAAACACCGCCGTCAGACAGGAGCCTTTCATCGGACACGATGATAGCCAACAATTCCGTTAACCTAGCCAAGAAGAAGAGAAATCCGCAATATCACGGCTGAAAAACAAAGCCGCTGGAGCAGATCGTCTAGCTGCTGAGCTGTTCAAAGCAGCAGGTGACGAGCTAGATAAGGAGCATGCACCAAATAATCTGTAAGATATGGTCAGAGGAGTGCATGCCCGATGAATGGAACCTCTGCATTGTTTTCCCGATCCTTAAAAAGGGAGATCCTCTAAACTGCGCCAACTACAGAGGACTGATTGGTCCTTATCAATGTGGCTTCAGGCCAGGAAAGTCAACCCTCGACCAAATTTTCACCTTTTCATCGATTTTAAAGCCAAGTATGACAATATCTACAGAGACCAACTGTATAAAGCTAAGTCTAGTTTTGGAATCCCTGCCAAGCTCGTTCGCTTGCGCAAAATGACGATGAGGAACTCACGCTGTGCCATTAAGGTTGGCAACGAGCTTACGGAATCTTTCGACGTCAAAAAAGGATTCAGACAAGGCGATGCACTGTCGTGCGATTTCTTTAACATCGTTTTGAGAATATAGTGCTAAACACCAGAGGCACTATCTTCCAAAAGTATGTTCAACTTCTCGCGTACGCCGATGATATTGATATAACGGAAAAACAGCGTGATTTCAATGGCGTCTTTGTGAGAATTGAGACAGAAGCTTCAAAAAAGAGCTAAGCGGTAAAAAAGGGAAGAACGAATTATATGCCATCAAAATAGAAGCATACAGCTTCGAGGTAGTAGAGGAGTTTGTCTACAAAGGCTCCGCCATTAACGCGGGCAATAACACCAGCGACGAGATCAGACAAAGAATCACTCTTGCTAATCGCTGTTTTTTGGGCTAAGAAAGCAATTGAGTGGAAAAGTTCTCTCTCGAGCAACTAAGGTAAAACAGTATAACACCCTCATCATCCCAGTCCTGCTGCATGGTGCAGAAGTATGGATCTTGACAAAATCGGATGAATTTGCATTAGCCCGTTCTTCGGGTTTTTTTGGCCCCGTGTGCATTGACGGGGAATGGAGAAGAAGATACAACAGCGAACTCTACGGGTCGTACAACTACGTGGACCTAGCCAGAAGAGTCAAAGTCCAGAGACTCAGATGGCTTGGTCATTTAGAGCGGATGGACACCAAATCTCCGGCCCGGAAAGCCTTCCACACTATTCACGAGGGACGTAGGAGGAGAGGAAGACCGCGACTCAGGTGGAAGAGGACCTCAATCAACTTGGAGTGAAAAACTAGAGACAGCTAGCTTGAGACCGAGCTGGCTAGCGGAGATTGTTTATTGAGGGTCAAGTCCACTACGGACTGTAGTGCCACCTTAAGTTAGTAAGTAAAGATAAGATGTTAAAACAAACAAAAAACTTAAAACAAACGAAGACAAAACAAAATGAGGAAGATACGAAAATGTAACAAAAAATTCAATGAGTGTTTGAATTTGATCAAAGATTCCTCGCAAAGACCAGTCGACATATTTTTCAACATAAGTTTTAAAGTGCCACTAATCTAAATTCTAGAAGCTAATTAAACTAAATGGAAATTGTTTTTTTTTTAGTCTCGGGTCAATGAATAGCCAAAAAGGTTTTTAAACAATTTCCATGCTTGCTATAGAAGAAATGCATTTTGCGGCGTAAATAATAAAAATCCAATGAAAGAGATGCACGCTAAGTCTACAACATTGAGATTTAAGTAAATGAGGAAATCATAAGAGAAAGTTCCAAATGAGAGAAAAGCTTAAAAATAAAGAAAAAAAAGATCAATATTAACGAAAGGGGGTTATTTAAATGCGTTAATAAGATTCATAATTTTTTTGATTTTAAGAAGCCAAATGTTTATACGCAAGAGTGTTAACGTATTTTTCATTTTTTTCAATATTATTTGAAGACAAAAAAAAAAAGAAATGAATTAACATCTAATTTGTTGGTTTCGAATTGCAAGAAATAAAAAAGTTCGTTCCCGGCCGTGTCTGTCCCTCACCTAATTTTTCTTCCAATTTTTGTCGGGCTACGGGTTTTAGCAGCACTTCCATCTGAGGGCCTATTAAAATCTTTGCGCGAATCGAATTTCAAATCGAAATGTTTGGCATTGTATGAATAATCATCGGTGTTTGTTTGTGTAGATGATTGTTTTTTGTCGAACATTCGTGACAACCATGTTCCACTGTTAGCACTAGGATTATTATTATTATGATTGCTAGAGGTGGTGGTGCTAGTTGTTATGGATGGGGAAACATCTTCGCCATTCGGGCTGGAACACAATAATTTTCAAGTAACAAAATAATTGTTGTCTTAGTGGGGGATAACACACACACAAAAAACAAAATCAAAATTTTAACACGACTTTTTTTTTCATTAATTACATAATTCCTTTTGGACTTGGTTTAGATTTATTGTTATCGTCACTAAATTCAATTACAAAACAAAATGATAGATTCCTGATTTAAAAAATAGAGCAACAAAATAAAAGCCATGCTACCAATGATTTTGTGCAGCAGTTCTTAATAAATTATTGCATACTAACGAAAAAAAGAGAACAAATGGATCAAAATACGCCAGAAGAGATAATAAGAGAGAGAGAGAGAGAGAGATAGCGATAAAAGTTTAAAAATAAAAATCAAATTAAAAGTTCTAGTATTTTTAAAAAATGGCGTTGTCCACGTTTTTCTTTTTTACCAAAATTTAAAATAGAATGCTACTTTAGATACTCTTGCGATTGCTTATAAGAGAAAGGAGGAGGGATGTGAGCTAGCTAGTGAGAGAAAGGGAAGCATTTGAAATTACCTGATGTCCCGACACGAGTTGAGTGCCGTCAAGAAGCGAGGTTGGACATATGTCCATGCACCCTGGTTTTTGTGTTCCTCCTGGCACCAAACTAATTCAGCGTCAGGGTACTTGGCTGCTTTTTCCTTCACGAGATCGAATGGGAAGGGTGAAATCTGAAAGACAAAATTGATTTAACTCGAAATATGTTGATTTTTTTTTGTTTGCTATTAACCTGTTCAATACGAATAAGAGCAATATCACTCTCAAGCTTCTTTTGAGCTCGCATTTTGGCCAAATCGTAGTACACCTTGCCGGAGCAGAAGACAGCCTTTTTAACGGCAGAAGGATTCTGTCCAGCTGGTCCGTTATCAGGAATTATACGCTTAAATTCAGTGCCTTCGAGCATGTCATCGAAAGAGCTTCTAGCTTCTGGGAGTCGCAACAACGACTTTGGTGTCATGAGAACCAAAGGCTTGCGGAATGGCAAAGCAATTTGCCTTCTCAAAATGTGGAATAAATTTGCTGGTGTTGTACAATTGGCAACAATCCAATTGATATCGTGAAGTTGTCTGATCGCGAATTCATCAGATTCTGGTGGGAAGTAGTCAGAATCGTCCGATGACAATTGCAAGCAACGTTCCAAGCGAGCCGATGAGTGTTCAGGTCCCATGCCTTCCATGCCGTGGGGCAACAACATAACTAATCCAGATTGACGCACCCATTTGGCTTGACCAGAGCAGACGAATTGATCGATGATGCACTGGGCTGTGTTGCTGAAATCACCGAATTGGGCTTCCCAAATGACAAGAGCATTTGGATTGGTCATCGAGTAGCCGTGTTCGAAACCGAGAACTGCATATTCGGAGAGGGAACTATTCGATACAGAGTAGGGAGCCTGGTCGGGATACATGTGACATAGAGAATTGTAAGTTGCCTTGTCGACCAATTGATGGTGGAGCACATGGTGACGATGTGAGAATGTACCACGTTCAACATCTTGACCCGACAGACGGATGTGGATGCCTTCTTTTAGAAGCGAGCCGAATGCCATGGCTTCACCGAGAGCCCAGTCAACAGTGCGTTTGTCGACCATATCTTTACGAGCAGCCAAGACCCTCAACAAACCTCTGAAACAAATTTTATGAAACATCCAACTAGAATGATGGTGAAAAACTTTACCTGTGAATGACAAATTCAGCTGCATTTGGTGGTGGGCTGGAGAAGCGGTTGCCAATGTGAACCAAAGTTTCTTCCTTGATTCCGGTTGGGTGCAACTTCAGTGGGTCCTTTCCTTCGAAGAATCCAGACCATGGAGAATCAATCCAATCTTTGTACTGAAATGTTTGTTGTCTTGTTTCAAATTTTCTTCTATGGAAATACAAAAACCCAAAAACTCACCTTAATGTGTGTTTCTTTTTTGGCCAATTCAAAAGCTTCCTCACAAATCTTTTCGTATTTAGCCCAAACAGACTTAACGTCCTCTCCTGTGCAAGTTCCTTCGGCAATCAATTTATCGGCATACATATCCAAACAGTTCTTGTGTTTTTGAATTTTTTGGTACATCAGGGGTTGCGTGAACATTGGTTCATCGACTTCGTTGTGTCCATTGCGACGATAGCCAACAAGATCAATAACAACGTCCTTGTGGAATGTGGCACGCCATTCGGCGGCCACCTTGCACACGTGCATCACTGCTTCAGGGTCGTCGGCATTAACATGGAAAATAGGAGCGTTTACAACACGAGCCACATCTGTACAGTAGGGCGATGAGCGCGAGTAACGAGGATCAGTTGTGAAACCAATTTGATTATTGGCAACAACGTGAATAGTTCCATGGGTTGTGTAGTCAGGCAGATCGGACAAGTGCATTGTCTCAAAGACAACACCTTGGCCGCAGAAAGCAGCATCACCGTGAATGAGCACCGACATGACCTTCTTGCCCTCACTATCACCGCGGTAGAATTGTTCGGCGCGTGTTTTGCCTTGGACAACTGGATCAACAGCTTCCAAGTGAGATGGATTGGCAACGACAGCCAAACGAATATTTTTGTTTGTCACACGATTCAAACGTTCGATGTAGGTTCCCAAATGGTATTTGACATCACCGGAGCCCTATAAAAAATTTAACAAATTCAAATGTTTTGGGTATTTCTGAGTGTCACGATAGATCTTACATCATCTTCAGCTTCGAGACCAGCGAACTGCGTAAAGATTTGATGCAGAGGTTTGCGGCACACATTGGCCAAGGTGTTCAATCGACCTCTGTGAGGCATACCCATGATGACAGATTCAACACCGAGTTCAGTCGACACGTCGATAATTTCCTTCAATGCTGGAATCAGCATTTCACAACCTTCAAGACCAAAACGCTTCTCCGAAGAGTATTTCTTAGCCAAAAATGCTTCAAAACTAAACAACATCGCATATTTCAAAATATAAATTTTACTGAGAAAGAGAACCACACACTTACCCAGTAGCACGGGTGAGACGAGCAAGAATCAAACGCTTCTGTTCGCCGGAGAAATTCAAAACGCCTGGGGTCTCGAATCGCTTACGAATCCAGTTGCATTGCTCCAAAGAATTGATGAACATGTATTCGATACCAATTTTGTTGCAATAAACATTCTCCAGTCTGTTTAGAATTTCCCTATGAATTTTAACAATACAAGAAACATTAATCATTGAGGATTAACAAATTGATGAAAATTCCAAATATCTCACTTCAGAGGTAAAACTTGTTCTTCGCCACCGATGTATGTTGTGCTAGGGAGTTTGAATTTCCTCTCCATGTCCTTTTGATCTTAATTTGATATAAATAACAATCAAATTATTATAAATAATAAAAAAAACCAAACGAATAAGCCACAAAATAAAAATAAAAACACTGAACTTTGAAATTCGGAGGACTGATCATGCGAGGTCGAAAACAAATGTGTTTTTTTTTTCTATTTATTCTTTAAGAGACGGAACACAAAATGTACATATAGATTTACAGTATTTCTATATGTACATGAATCTTGCATAAAATACATTTACATCCAACAAAAGGGAAATTACAGGAAAAAGAAGAGATTACAAACATAAAAATGATTAACAAAAGACATTCGAAAAGCTTGAAAAGTATGAAAAGTTAACAATGCACCTCCTCTCTCTTAGTTCTAATAATAATGGCAAACTACTTCAAAAATTAGGGCTACCGAATTTTTCAAACAGAAATATCAATTGAAAAGGAAATCTGTTAATTGATAGCAAGTGTAAGCTTAATATATTTTTCATCTATGAGGTTGCTTCGATAAGTTCTTAGGCTCTTCGTCTGATGGCGCTGTTTTCGGAAGAACAAATTCCTACCACGTAGTAGTTACATTCCCGTAGACGACTATCAGCCGGGTCGGAACAATTATACTGTTTAAACGGGTGTGGAAGCGAGAGTGTCTTCGGATTTTAGAAAATTTAAATAATAACAATAGTGACCGTAGCTTAGTGGTTAGGTGCGTTGGCTGCTAAGCAGAACGTCTCGGGGAGTCCTGTTCGTGACCATAGTTTTTATTTCATCTTTCACGGGCACTGGCTTTTGCGAAGAACTGACAAAATTTCCAAGATTATCATCTGTCATGAAAAAAGTGCTTCTCAACTTTGCAGTTCGGAATCGGCGTTTTATTGTATGTCCCCTCAATTCTTAACACGCACCCAGAGAATTGTTGATGAGAGTAAGCCACTTAGGCCTTGACTCTTCAAGAGCTGTCGCGCCACTCCATTTTTTTTTCTTGTTTTTAATAATAACAATATCGGTCGTTAGTTCAAGTTTTGTTAAAGAGCTGTTCGATGCTATGTACTGTGACTTTTTCCTTTGATTGCGATCGTCAAAAATTGGTTTAACGTGGTCGCACGTCAGTTTTTTATGAGCTACTCCAGATGCACCGAAAAGGCCATCACGGAGGATGAAGTGACGAAAATCCGCGATCTCGTATTGGCAGACCGCCGATTGAAGATGCGCGAGATAGCAGGAATTCTAAAGAATTCAGCATGAAAAAGTTTACGGCGTGATGTGTGCCACATTTGCTTACTCAGAACGACTCAGCCGTGAGACTAAGGAAACAGTGGACTTCAGCCGGCGCACGTGCTCCTATGAAGGCGAAGACTTTACCATCGTACGCTCCTGGCATTAACATGGTCTGATTCACATCGAATACTTTGAGAAGGCAAAAGCGATAACTCTTCCACCATGATATCTATCACCACAGCCAAGTTGGGCTAGGAACGGCTGCCCCAACCACCATATTTTCCAGAATTGGCCCGTGGATTTTTTTTTCCAACTTTTTCGGCTCTCAATCGATATAGGATCTTAGCCTGAGGCACAGCAGCCTTCAATCGAGAGCAGTTCTCACATTCAAGCTCCAGTCACCAAAAACCATGCGCTTTGTTATCTGCCAAACCTCGGGAACTTGCGGCTGCGAAGAGAAGACTTTCATGGCTGGAGGTCGTCCATTCGCTCGATGTGGTCGATCCAATTTAGTCGTTTTTTCTTGACTTTTTAGACTACAGCTCGTGCAGTTCGCGTCAACATTCTTCTCCATTCGTCATCGTGGCATATGCGACAGAAAATCCGTCGAAGAAATTTCTATCGAAAGTGCACAGTATCATTTCACCTTTTTTACTTATCGTCCGTAGAGTAGGACTTGTAAAATCAAAGTCTTGTAAAGAAGGCACTTTGTCTTTCGAGTGAACAACCCAGTTGTTTGGCCAAACCGAAGTAGCAGGGTAATTCTTCATCGGATTTATACTAACGTGTCGTTTGTGGGATTGTTCTAAGATGGGTAAACTCCTTAACTAACTCGAAATTGCTGCTACCAACAATAACGTTTTGCTCTAGGCAAAGGACAGATGTTCTTTTGTTTGTTGATACCATTCACTTTGTTTTGTCCTCATTCACTTCAAAACCAACGAGCTACGTCTGTTCTTTAATCGCTGTGAAGGCCTCAAGCATAGCCCTTTGGGAGCGATCAACGACGACATAGACATCGTCCGCATAACCTAGGATGCTGGATGGATTTGTAGAAGATAGTGTTTTCTTGCTCACACATATCTTTCGCAGTATTTGTTCCAAGACTATGTCGAAGAAGACACATGACAGCGAATCTCATTGTCTAAACCCTGCGCATGTTTGAAACAACTCAGATAAACTGTTACCCATTTGCACACTGCACTGCGGCGATGGATGCTATCATAAGCAGCTCTGAAGTCGATGAAAAGATGGTGGGATTCGACTTGAAATTCGTTGCTCTTTTTCAGGATATTTGCTGTATCGTTGTTCTGCCAGGTCTAAATCCACACTGGTACGTGCCGATTATTGTGTGCAGATCGGAGAACGGAGGCAATAAGACGTTCACATAGTACGTTCGATAGGATTTTGTATCCAACATTAAGCAGGGATATGCCTCGTTAACAGTGGCGTGGCGTCCATATAACACGATTCCTATCGTCTTACCTTTTAAAATTAGTCTCTTGTTCATAGAAAAAACCAGCAACATAAGTTTACAACTAAGCAGTCAACACCCTATCTTTT
>CAKKXW010000001.1:101538727-101554018 GCA_920937365.1 Sphaerophoria rueppellii | reverse complement strand
TTTGATATAAATAACAATCAAATTATTATAAATAATAAAAAAAACCAAACGAATAAGCCACAAAATAAAAATAAAAACACTGAACTTTGAAATTCGGAGGACTGATCATGCGAGGTCGAAAACAAATGTTTTTTTTTTTTCTATTTATTCTTTAAGAGACAGAACACAAAATGTACATATAGATTTACAGTATTTCTATATGTACATGAATCTTGCATAAAATACATTTACATCCAACAAAAAAAAAAGGGAAATTACAGGAAAAGAAGAGATTACAAACACAAAAATGATTTACAAAAGACATTCGAAAAGCTTGAAAAGTATGAAAAGTTAACAATGCACCTCCTCTCTTAGTTCTAGTAATAATGGCAAACTACTTCAAAAATTAGGGCTACCGAATTTTTTAAACAGAAATATCAATTGAAAAGGAAATCAATTAACAGATTTCTTAAGCAAGTGTAAGCTTAATATATCTTTCATCTACGAGGTTGCTCCGATAAGTACTAAGGCTCTTCGTCTGATGGCGCCGTTATCGGAAGAACAAATTCCTACCACGTAGTAGTTACATCCCCGTAGACGACTATCAGCCGGGTCGGAACAATCATACTGTTTAACCATGTGTGGAAGCGAGAGTGTCTTCGGATTTTAGAAAATGTAAATAATAACAATAATGTCCGTAGCTTAGTGGTTAGGTGCGTTGGCTGCTAAGCAGAACGTCGTGGAGTTATCCTACTCGTGCCCATAGTTTTTATTTCATCTTTCACGGGCACTGCCTTGTGCGAAGAACTGAAAAAACTTTCAAGAGTATCATCTGTCATGAAAAAAGTGCTTCACAACTTTGCCGTTTGGAATCGGCGTTAAATTATAGGTCCCCCCAATTCTTAACACGCACCTAGAGAATTGTTGATGAGAGTAAGCCACTTAGGCCTTGACTCTTCCAGAGCTGTCGCGCCACTTTTTTTTTTTTAAATAATAACAATATCGGTGGTTAGTTCAAGTTTTGTTAAAAATCTGTTCGATGCTGTGTACTGTGACTTTTTTCTTTGATTGCGATCGTCAAAAATTGGTTTAACGTGGTCGCACGTCAGTTTTTTATGAGCTTCGTCCAGGCTATCATGGAGGATGAAGTGACGAAAATCCGCGATCTCGTATTGACAGACCGCCGATTGAAGATGCGCGAGATAGCAGGCAATTCTAAAGAACGCGTGGGTCATATCTCATATATTAAGCTTGAAAAAGTTAACGACGTGTTATGTGCCAAATTTGCTTACTCAGAACGACTCAACCGTGAAACTAAGGATCAGGCGAAACAGTGGACTTCAGCCGACGCACGTGCTCCTATGAATCCGAAGTCTGTATCATCGTTCGCTTCTGACATTAACAAGGTCTGATTAACATCGATTACTTTGAGAAGGCAAAAGCGGTTATAGTACAGCCTTGTACTATATCGAATTAGGAGGACTCTTCCACCATGATAACTATCGCCACAGCAGTCCCTTGGTCCTTGTACCGGACGTTCGGTCTTCATTGTCGTCTCGAACCTGGGGACTGCGAAGTGAAGACTTTCTTGGCTGGAGCGTTGTCGTCCATTCGCTCGATGTGATCGATCCAATTAAGTCTTTTTTTCTTGACTTTTTAGACTACAGCTCGTTAAGCTCGCGTGAACATTCTTCTCCATTCGTGGATATGGATATGGGACCGAAAATCCGTCGAAGAATTTTTTTTATCGAAAATGTACAGTATCATTTCAGCTTTTTTACTTATCGTCCGTAGAGTAGGACTTGTAAAATCAAAGTCTTGTAAAGAAAGCACTTTGTCTTTCGAGTGAACAACCCAGTTGTTTGGCCAAACCGAAGTAGCAGCGTTTCGCTTGGGTAATTCTTCATCGGATTTATACTAATGTGTCGTTTGTGGGATTGTTCTAAGGTGGGTAAACTCCTTAACTACCTCGAAATTGCTGCTACCAACAATGACGTTTTTCTCTAGGCAAAGGACAGATGTTCTTTTGTTTGTTGATACCATGCACTTTGTTTTGTCCTCATTCACTTCAAAACCAACGAGCTTCGCCTGTTCTTCAATCGCGACGAACCATGTCTATGTCGTCCGCATAGTCTTGTTCCAAGACTATGTCGAAGGAGTCACATGATAGCGAATCTCCTTGTCTAAACTCTGCGCGTGTTTGAAACAACTCAGATAAGCTGTTACCCATTTGCACACTGCACTGCGGCTTCGCCGTCATAAGCTCTTGGCGTTGGATGCCATAAGCAGCTTTGAAGTCGATGAAAAGATGGTGGGTTTCAATTTGACTCAGTGTGAATATTTGCTGTATCGTTGTTCTGCCAGGTCTAAATCCACACTGGTACGTGCCGATTATTATGTTGCAGAACGGTTTAAGACGTTCACACAGTACGTTCGATACGATTTTGTATGCAACATTAAGCAGGGATATGCCTCGCTAATTTAGCATATCATAGGATCGCCGTTTTTGTAAATGGGACATACGGAGCTAATAGACCATGCCGGCATGCATTCTTTCTCTCACACTTTGTTGATGACCTCGTGCATGCGGCTCATCAAAACATCGCCTCTATATTTAAAGAGTTCCACTGATATTCCATCCGACCCGGTGGACTAGTTATTTTTCAGCTTTTGGATGGCTATTTCTGCCTCCTCGGTGCTGGTGGCTAGCGGGTCTTCATTGACTGGTCTCACTTTTCTTTCGTCATTGGTTCGCTCGCCATAATGCGCAAACAGCAGCTGCTGGAAGTGCACAATTCCCTTTGTTTCCTTCATTGTTTCAAAACTTGTAAAACTCACTACCCTTGCAGCAGTTTCAGTCGCATAAGGAGGTCATCGCATCAATGGAGGCCTACATTGTAGACTTCGACAAAATGTATGGCTAAATTGGTGAAAGAAGAAAGCTAAGTACTTATAGGATAACCGTCGTTTATGCAAATTCCCAAAATTTTGTGCAATATAATCTTGTAAAATGGTAGGAGAGGTAAGAGCATTAGGGAAAGACTAACTAAGTTGTTTTTCAACATTCTACCTTCTAATACTACGATAACTATTGTTGCACTCATTATGGGATACTTTTAATATATGAAAACGAGTGCAAGTATTCGCTTAGAGGGTAAATTACAAGACCGAAAAAAAACCGTTACGATCATGTTCGTTAATTTAATAGAGTTTGGGGGATTTACGGTGAAAAAGTTATTCGTTATTCATAAATCACAACTGAAGCTAATAAAAACAGTCCTCAAATTCAATGGCTAATGAACGATCTTAGTGTGGTACTAGCTTAAAATGACGTTTGAGTCATGTCTGAAACGTCATTTTAAGCTAGCAACACACAAAACTTGTTCATTGGCGGACTATAATTTAGCGTCATTGAATTTGAGGAGTGTTACACTTCTTCTTAAATGTGTTAAAATGTTAAGGGGTTAGTTTGCTATTCTAAAAGGTAAATCTAATATAATTTATTTATTTAATTATTTTGGTTAAAGCCATGCAAATACAATAATTGTTTGAACTACAAAATAATGAAATATACACAACACAGGCCGTTATGATTGTTCTTTGGTTTCGTATTGAATTCGACTTCTTTACTTACCAAAACTGAAATTAGCATAAATAGCCCGGGTCGTTGAGTTTTCTGGCAATTCAGCGATATTTATTTCAAGAGGATCGAGGTGAGCAATGTTATGTCCTCGAATCTATATTATATATAAGTAATACATGTTTACAGACAATTAAATGAGTCACGAAAAAAAGCAGATTTTTTTTTGTATTTTAATTATTATTCTTAAGATTAGCGCTAGAACGGGAAAGTATTTATTATTATTTTCCGGATGACCGTTATTGTTACACTACATGCTCCAAACATAATAAATGAAGTTGATAACATTTACAAAACATGACAACTAAATCAAGAACGGTTATGGTGTATGACTGACATTAAGGTTAGAGGGAAATAGATAGATTTTGTTATGTTGTTAGGTTTGGCTGTCTGCTGAGTGACGACTGGCTAGCCAATACGGATGTTTGTATTTTGTGTTTATGCTGAATGTGAATGATCAAATTGCTGAAGATTTTCTTTAATTTCTTTTGACTCCGAATTTCAATTTTGTTTTTTGATTTATTACAAAAAAAGCGATTTTTTTGTTTGAATGGACAGAAACAAAAAAATAAAATTGCATTTTATTTTGTAATAGCAATAAGTGAAATGAAATTGTTTAGCAAATTACCAGTCATGAACGAATTATATTCCCTTAGGACTTTTGCGCCCGCACGAATGTTTTTGTCACCCGTACTAACTTGATGCCAAATTTGTAATGGGTCCAGATCAGCGGCCAAATGCCCACGACTCTAGTAATTTTTATTCAGTTCTATTAAACATTTATACAATTTTGTTGTTTATGGTTTTGAATTTTTAGCATACTCAAATGAAATAGTATCTACTATCTACAAAACGGATTATTGTGTTTTTTTTTTTTTTTTTAAAGGTGAAATTGAATGGTTCACAGGCTTAGTGTGTAGAAGGACATCAACTCGCTTTTAAGGTATTAAAGTAATCAAACTAGCGTGACAGTATGGTGGACTGTTTGGAACGTAAACATGAAATATGCCGAAAACCAAGCAAAGCCCAATGCCCGGCTTTTCTTATCAACGCGTTTTGCGGTTTCAAAAGTATAGGGCTGGAATTCTAAGTTGTCAAACTAAGTTGTTAAAACAAATTTCTTTTTTTCAGTTGAAAGTCTGACATTTACGAAAATGGATCGCTTAACGCATAAACATTGTTAAAACCTACTTCAAAAATGGTGATTCTGCCACAGAGAAAATGTGTTTTATTTTGCTTAAAAAAACAGCCATATACCTAGAGACAGCAAAAAACAAAACAAAAAATATCGTGCTTTAAGAGGAGATCATGGTTTACATAATCGTCCAACTACGCAAGCAGTTGGCAAAATTGTGAAGAAATTTGAAGAGACTGGATTGGTTACAGATATTGTAAGGCCTGTGCATCATCGTTTCGCTCATACCACTGAAAATATCGCTGCTGCAATTGAAAGTGTTGCCGAAGACCAGAATGTGTCGATTCCTCGTCGTTCTCAGGAATTAGGGCTGTCTTACGGCACGTTATGGTTTATTTTGCATCTGGATCTGCATCTACATCCTAAAGTCCAGCTCAGACAACAACTGAAGCCAGCTGACCATTCACAACGTCGTAGATACGTCGAATGGGTGCTAGAACAACAGGCGAACAAAATTGTCTTCAGCGACGAAATATATTTCTCACTCGGTGGGTATGTTAATTAACAAAACTGTCGTATTTGGCGTTCTGAAAATTCTGAAGCAATTGAAGAAAGGCCACTACATCTACAAAAAGTCACTGTTTGGTGCGTTTTTTGGTCAGGAGCTGCTGGAACGACTGTCACCGTTAATTTGGAGCGTTATGGTCATATGATAACCGACTTTTTTTCCTGATATTGAAGAATACGACTTGGAGAGTATGTGGTTTCAACAAGACGGTGCCACATGCCAAACAACTTGAGCGAATATGGCTTTATTGCAAGAGACATTTCCAGGCCACGTAATTTCTCGTTGTGGCGATATCAACGGACAACCAAGTTCATGCGATTTGACACCGCTGGACTTTTTTTGTGGGGGCACGCTAAAGATCGTGTTGGTGCAGATAAACCTTTAGCTCTTGAGCACTTAAAAACCATAATTCGTCAGGTTATGGCTGAGATACTGTACAATATGTGTCAAAAAGTGGTCGAAAATTACCTCAAAAGAATCGATGCTTGCAAGATTTCGCGTAGTGGTCATTTAAATGATGTAGTGTTTCACACATAATGTCAACGTTCAAACTTTATAATAAAAAAGAAATATCATGAAAAATAAGAATTTGTATGTGTTCCATTTACGTTTACTTTTGAAAAAATGGATAACCCTGTTTGTTTCAACGAAACACTTCGTTCGTACTACCCTACCTGCGGCCCTGGGCACCCTCCTCTTTCTGACAACTCTAGATATAGGTAGCAAACAAATAGCTGCAAGTTCTGCTATTCGCCTAAAAGCCTCTTCACAGTGAACAACAACATTGGCCACTCCGTAATATATAACTGTTTCGAATCAAATCCAAAGCACACAGTCTATCTATACCATCCCAAGCCCGTTGAGAGTTTCAGCTTCACCACCTGCCACCGATCATATGAAATCGCGCCATCTATATCGCCCCCGTCAATAACCGCAAAAACCATCTTATCTTTTGCAACGTCGTTATAAGCAGTTCGATTCGTGGGAGGCCGTTTTGGTGTCGAAGTGGGCCCTCTAGAGATCGTTCAGGTTTTCATGATGAGTCAACTGTCCTGGCTTTCGCAAGGACGCTTTTAGCCCATCTAATCCGGGCTTCAAGCTTCGATGTCCCTCCAGCGTCCAACGATTGACCAGTTGCCTCAAGATTCGCACAGCCTTATTATATGGCTTTAGAAGGTCTCTGCTATTTGATTTTGCTTAGAGGTTTACTTTCTGTAGCAGTGGGTCGTTATTTATAACCTAATCACTGCTTGAATAAGGTATCGCTACCTTTCTACTCTCGCTACAGCTTGCAACAGAAGAGGGATCATGAGTAGCCACAACCACCTGTATTGTTACAGCCGCATGAGGAACGGCATACAGCTTTGAAGCCGTGCTGCCGCCCAGTCTCAATGTTTGTTTCTTCATCTATTAATAAGGCTGGTTAATCCGGAGGTCGCCAGGTATCCGGATACGTCAGAGACAAATTGGAAAGAGGTGATTGTGAAGGAAGAGATGATGTGAGGAGTCAGACAATGTTAGACATCAATCTGACAGAAAGAAGAAGGATTAGGAACCGTAGACAGCGATTAGCCGTAGAAAGGAAACGCCAGACAACCTTGAGGTCGTTTTGGAGTTAAGGAGTAGCGTTGTAGTGTTGGACAGCTTTTTTTTTGCCACACCAGCGTGGAGCTGGTGACATCGGCTAGCTTATGCGTCATACCTTTGTTGGAGGGGAGAAGGATTGAGGAAGGGTAGAGGAATATGGAGCGCACTTTGGTTTCAGGAGTCATCTGGGGAAAACTTTCGAGAATCTTTGACCTTATTCAGCTTCTATAAATCGTAAAGTTCGACGCTCAGGTAGACAAGTTTTGGTGAGAAGTAGGTAATTGCTCAAACTTTAATTTCTTTAAAATGTTTAAGAATCCGTTTTGTAGACAGCCTTCTATTGTAAAGCATCCGTGAATCTTTAAGAATGAACAAGTGTGTTTGGCAACAATGTTTTGTATATACACAGTCGAGTGAAATGGTTTTTGATTCTCATATTGTTTCCCGATTAATTTTCATTTGATGTTTAAATTATTAAAACAAAAACAAAAAATTAATGCTTTGATGATACAACATGGTTTTTGAACAAATATGTGAAGAAATGTGTGTTGAGGTGTGTGGGGATTTTGCAACTATTCATTGAATCCGTTATTTTCGAGAATTCATACCTGATAACTTCTAATAATAGCCTGAACAGCCAAATGATCTTCAATTGTTTTAGCATCTATATTACCAGCGCCTGCTACTTGAACTGACGCGCCTGGTGCATGGTTGGGTGGGGCAGCATAGTTATTGTTTTTGAAGTAAGCATCCCACGACTGGTGGAGAGATTACAATGTTTAGAGCTGTGAAGAAGATTTGTGTGTTCAATGATAACTTACGACGTGCACTGATTGTGGATTGCGTAACCACGCATTGTACATATCTTCTATATAGTTGGACGTTGTTCCATTTAAAAATTGTTCAGTCGCTGCCTTGCTGTATAGTTTTAAGGAAAGAGCGGGAAGAACCTTAAGAAAAAAAAAAAAACAACAGGATTAATAAATAAGTGCTTACAAAATGCGAGAAAGGAAGGGGCGATACTCACTTTGCTTTTGTTCACTCCGCGCAGAAGCCATGCCGCGAAATGTTGACCTCCAGCTGGCGCTATTGCCAAACTAAACGCTGTACTTGCTCTATGCATTTTTATTTATATCTGAAAATTGAGAAGAAAAAATGTATTATTAAACAATCATTATTGAAACATAAGGAACCCTTTTCAAGTCCTTGAATTAGGTCCTAAGAACACTTTTTATAGTCTCTTAACCAACTCCTAGGGTTCAAGGAACAAAGTCGTTGCAGTCAAAACATTTTTGCCGATCAACGTTACATTTATTTTCTCTTACTACCTGACACGACTGGACAAATATGTTTCTTTACAATCGACGGTTTATAATTGGGCAGTATGCAACTGTTTTAGCTGCAAAAATCAATGATTTTCAAAGACATTTGATAGAGTTTGGCACCAGGCTCTCTTATCGTATTGGACGGTTTCAAGTCTGAAACCCACAAAATAAATGCTGGTGTGCCCCAGGGCTCCGTTTTGTCTCCAACCTTCTTTCTTATTTTCATAAATGATCTCTCTTCTGTTGCTTCTAATCCAATAAATTGTTTCGCTGACGATAGTACTCTTAGCTTTTCATATTCGTTCCCAGACTCACATCCTTACTCTTCGGATGTAGAACTGCAACGGCAAAATATGATAAGCTCATTAAACTCTGACTTAAACAGCATTGTACAATGGGGAATAAAAAACCGCGTAGAGTTGAATGCTTTGAAAACTCAATGCTATCTTGTATCGTTGAAGCGAGATATAATGTATCCCCCTTGCCACTGTTCATGAGTGGCACTTGCATCAGTGAAACCGAAGATCTCGAAATTCTCGGTATGTGCAATGTGCATCACCGACCACCTTTTGTGGAATGAACTCATAACTACATATGCCAAAAATGCCGCAAGATGTTTAGGCTTTTTAAGACGATGCAAGAATTCTGTCTCCCCTTCTGATCTGGCTACAATCTATAAAACATATATACGTCTAAAGCTTGAGTACAACTTCCACGTTTTGGGCTGGTGCTCCAGTGACGTACTTAAGTCTTTTGGACATTTGGACAGTGTACAGAGCATACCATCATTGGGACTTTTACGTCACTCGAACATCGACGTAATGTCTCATGCTTCACCCTCTTTTACCTTTATTTCAAGGGTTTGTGCTCTAGTGAAATAGCCAGGTGCATTCCTCCCCTTACGATATTCAACCATAATACCCGTGCCTCCAGGAATGTCCATCAGTTCACCCTCGAGCCCAACTTACGATCATGTTCAGAGAATCGTTCTTTAGCCGTACTACGCGAATGTGGAACTCTCTTTCACACTCTGTCTTCCCCAGTCATAACAGTGTTCAGGAATTCAAGACCAATGTTAATCGACACCTCATCCTTAACCCTCTCCGACTATCCGATTTTCCCTAACGCTCGCACTGTGCTTTGCCATAAAAAGGAAATGAAACCCCTTGAGTGTGTGCTGATTACAAAAAAAAAAAAAAAATGAAAAGCCGAAGCGGCACCCCTGATACTTTATTAGAATGTTGTGGGGCTTACTTCTTGCAAAACTATGGGCGAAATCATAGAAAAGCGATTCCATTTATTACCTGCCGATAAGCTCAGTTTCAAGAGTTTTATAGAATTTATTAAAATATTTATTGAGTTCCACGACTAAATTACGAGTCAAATAAATTGCAAAACTCTCGATAATAAACATGAAATCTATTTATAACGCGTCTTGTTTGAACGATCGCTTTTTTATTATTTTTGTAATATATTTTGGGAATTGTTTAATTTTTTTGGTTAATTCGATTTTGACTATGAAAAGCGCGATATAAGTCGAAAAAATGACGCCACCTTCAAGCGTACTGATGCTAGAAAAATATGCCAACAGAGGTAAAAGGTAGGTTAGTAGAGAATTCGAGTTGAACTTGGGTAAATGTGTTTTTCGTTTTGTTGACCTGGCAACAGTAAGCCGGCAATTTTCTGTTACTATAGCAATTTCAGCCTTGAGATCAAGTTCTTTGATGAAAAATTTAGAACAGTAAACTAAATCAAAAATGGACGACACCCTTACTTGTTCGCCTTCTTAACGACCTTTGATTCTCATGAAGAATACATAAAATTAATTCTATCAAAATTGATCGGTTGGACTTTGACCCACATTCTTATTCAACAGACAAAAACACATATTTTATTCAAAGAACAGGTTTTTTTTTTAATTTACTTTCGTTTATTAATTTGTTTTTTGGTCAAAGTTTTTTTTTGTCTATTTCTTTGCCTCTTTTATTACCAATGGAAACGTATTGGAGAAATGATAAATATCTCTGTGCAAGCAAATAGAATGATAACCGCAAGAAAGAAACAAAAAATCAATTTAATGTTTTGGACTGACGACGAAATTTATGACAAACTATTTAGAGGACTCTAGGAAATGACAAACATTTTGGAGCAGTCATTCATTTATCGAATTCTGTCATGGCTTTGGAAAGTTCTACCTTTGGTATGTAACTTTGGACTATATAAACAGAGATCCTCTAAACTGCGCCAACTACCTACAGAGCAATCAGCTTACTTAACATCGCCTACAAGATCCTCTCAGCCGTAATTTATGTGAACCTCTCAAGCCTTTTGTCAACAATCTGATTGGTCCTTATCAATGTGGCTTCAGACCAGGAAAGTCAACCATCGACCAAATTTTCACTTTGCGACAGATCCTGGAAAAGACCTATGAACTCCAAATCGATACCCACCACCTTTTCATCGATTTTAAGGCCGCGTATGACAGCATCTACAGAGACGAACTGTATGAAGCTATGTCTAGTTTTGGCATCCCTGCCAAGCTCCCTCGCTTCTGCAAAATGACGATGGGGAACTCACGCTTCGCCATCAAGGTTGGCAACGAGCTTATGGAATATTTCGATGTCAAAAAAGGATTCAGAGGAGGCGATGCACTGTCATGCGATTTCTTTAACATCGTTCTGGAAAAGATAGTGCAAAACTTCACCGTCAACACCAAAGGCACTACCTTCCAAAAGTCTGTTCAACTACTCGCGTACGCCGATGATACAGCGTGATATCAATGGCGCTCTTTGCGAGAATTGAGACAGAAGCGGCAAAAATGGGTTAAGCGGTAAATGAGGGAAAAACGAAGTATATGCTGTCTTTAAGGAAGGACACCCAACACTCACGGCTCTGACAGGCCGTCACAATACACGCATACAACTTCGATGTAGTAGAGGAGTTTGTCTACCTAGGCTCCGCTATAAACACGGGCAATAACACCAGCGCCGAGATCAGACGAAGAATAACTCTTGCCAATCGCTGTTTTTTTGTGCTAAGAAAGCAGTTGAGTGGAAAAGCCTTCTCTCGAGCAACAAAGGTAAAATTGTACAACACCCTCATCATCCCAGTCCTGCTGTATGGTGCAGAACCATGGAACTTGACAAAATCAGATGAATGTGCCCTAGGCTGTTCTTCGGGTTACTTTGACCCCGTGAGCATTGATGGGGAATGGCGAAGAAGATACAACAGCGAACTTTACGGGTTGTACAATGACATGGACCCAGCCAGAAGGGTCAAGTTCCAGGAGTCAGATGGTTCGGTCATTTAGAGCGCATGTACACTAATGCTCCGGCCCGGAAAGCCTTCGACACTATTTCCGAGGGACGTAGAAGGAGAGGAAGATCGACTTAAGTAGCGCACACAAGTGAGGGCGGACCTCGATCAACTTGGAATGCAAAACCGAGCTGGCTGGCGAAGGCTGTTGATTGAGGCCCAATTCCATAAGTAAGCCTATGGGTGAATATCTGCTCAATTGTCGTTTTACCTGGTCTAAAATTACATTGGTATTTGGCGATTTTTGTTGATCCGCCCTGTGTAAGCGATAGTCGTCGCCTGTGGCTTTGTTGCTCTTAAGTCGGATTGTTATATCTAGAAGTAGTCTAGTCTTTATTTCTTCAATTAGCTGACCGTTTAGGAAAAGTACGCTCCCGTCAATTTCGACCGTAAACTTTCCATGCACTCATTTTATATTTAAAAAAATTGCGATTTCCCAAAGCAAATCAAAACTAATTCAATGTCGTCAAATTTATGGTTTGTCTGCAATTTCGGTTGATGATAGCTCCAATCCAATCGCTTAATTAAGTGCACTTTAATCTCGTTCCTTTCGCATTAATCACAGCTTCTAGTTCATATAATTTGATATGATTGCAGACATCATCATAAAACTTTATCAAAATTTCGGCGAAAGTTCAATTATTTATGAATAATGTTATTCCTTTTAGTGTGTTGCTGAGGGGCAGTGGTACCTAAGTATATGTTTTTGCCATCCAATTAGGTACATGTCAATCAAATGTGCGGATTAGTATGTGTAGATTGTAGAATGGTTATTTTTGTTTTCTTTTGTGTTAAACTTCCTATTCTTCCAAGAGCTTTTTTTCTGAAACTTTCACGAGCAACAGATTACGAACAATGTATAACCAGGTAAATTGGATTTTTTCAATGCTAAAGCGATATTATTTGATGGACATTATTGTTTAAAAGCTAGCAAACCAATGACTTTCAATATAATCACTTCGCAAACAACTTAGCACCTCCGTTTTGCTATTGCTTGCTAAGTATCACGGACAACAACCCACAATTCAATGAAATTCTAAGGTTCTGCGTCGTGGACAGCATTTTGTATATGCCTCCCAGGAATTCTTAATTCGCTTAGAATCAGAATGTTGGCCAGTCAATAAGGTTTACTGCATAATCATTTGGGTTATTATCCTGCTGATAGATCAGCTGCATATGGCAACATGACTTCGAGCCACACTATTATAAATGTATAAAAATAACACCAGAACGACTAGACGGATCTGGATAAAATTTAGCAGTCAGCTAGAGCTCATTCCCTATTTGCTTTGAGCTTATGGTTCTTCGCCATCTAATATATTTTGCAGAAGCCTTTGTGTTCGTCTTCGATTTTACCGCGGCGCTTATCAACGAGTTCCGCAAGCCAGCTGGGTTCCTAGCAAGCTGTCTCCAGTTTTGCACTCCAATTTCATTGGTTTAAAACTCGCAGTTTAACCTAAGTTGCTCGTGAGAGAACTTTACAAATCAATCGCTTTCTTAGACCATAGAAACAGCGATTAGTAAGAATTATAAGATCTGCCGTAGGGTGAATATTTGATCGATGGTGGACTTTCCGGGTCTGAAGCCACACTGATAAGGACCTACCAGGTTGTTGACGAAGGGCTTCAAACGTTCACACAGAACGGCAGACAAGATCTTATAGGCGATGTTAAGGAGACTTATACCTCGTTAGTTGGTGCAGTTCAGGGGATCTCCTTTTTTGAGGATCGGGCAAACGATGCTGAGGTTCCATTCATCAGGCATGCTTTCCTCCGACCAAATTTTGCAGATGAGCTGGTGCATGCTCCTAACCAAATCATCTCCGGCTGCTTTGTACAGTTCGGCGGCTAGCCCGTCTGCTCCAGCGGCTTTGTTCGACTTTAGTTAAGATATCGCTATCTTCACTTCGTCCATGTCGAGTGGGTCGAATTGTTGGCCTTCTGCACCCAAATTGAATGGTTCTCTATTGCTGACGGAGTTTTGCTCGTCATCGCCATTATACAGCTTGGAAAATTGATCTTTCCATATCCTCAGCACTGACTGCGGTTCCACTTCCATGTTCCCATGATGGTCTCTACAGGCTTCAGTTCGGGGTGTATGAGCCCTGGAGGTTTTTTTTTCACATTTTTGTAGAATTTTCGAACCTCGTTCCTGTTGTGACATCCCTCTATCTCCTCGATCGCGCGTTTCTCATGCTCCCTTTATTTCTTTCTGAGAAGTTTATGCCCCTCCCTCCTTTTCTACTCGTAGAGCTCACAAGCTGTTCGTATCCTTCTTTGCAGCGCCGCTTTGTATGCCTCTTGTTTATGTGCTCGCCCGCACTTATCGTCAAACCAGGGGTTTCGTTGTTGTGGCCATGTGAGACCTAGCACTTCAGAGGCGGCATCTCTGATGGCTGCTTGGTATTGCTGCCACTGGTTCTCTATATTTTGTGCTGGCAGCAAAGGAATTCTGAGGAGATTTTCGGAGACACGATCGGAAAAGGATCTAGCAATCTCTTGCGATTGTAGCTGTTTGAAGTCGAATTTCCTTTTAGTATTTTCGCGTGTTGGCCTTGATCGGGATATCCGCATTGGTACCTTGGCTACAACAAGGTAGTGGTCCGAGTCGATGTTGGCACCTCGGAATGTGCGGACATCTTGCATGCTAAAAAAGTGTCGTGCGTCGTTCGCAATGTGATCAATCTGGTTGACGATTGATTGGTCTGGAGATTTCCATGTTCAATTGTGGATATCGAGATGTGGGAAACGCGTACTTGTTACCATTACGTCTCGCCCTGCAGCGAAGTCGATTAGCCTAAATCCGTTATCGGAGGTGGTGTCGTGTAGGCTATGTCGTCCGATTATTCCACCAAAGATTTCTTCTCTAACCAGTTTAGCATTAAAATCTCCAAGGACGATTTTAATGTCATAGCGAGGGCATTGCTCATAGGTCTTGTCGAGGAGCTCGTAGAACCTGTCTTTGATGTCATCATCCTTTTCTTAAGTGGGGGCGTGAGCGCAGATGAGGCTGATGTTGGTGAATTTAGCCTTGATACGGTTTGTCATGATGCGCTCAATCACTGAGTTGAAACTCAAGACCTTCCTCCTGAGTCGAGTCCCAACTATAAATCCACATCCAAATAGACACTGATTTTGTTCCCGGTAGCAGTCGCCGTACAGAAGTTTATGCTCCTCTTTGTCGTGGCTTTCCGAAAACTATTTATTTTAGAGCGTGGCTTTTTTACTTATCCTTTGTTATCCAAGTTTACAATTTTTAGGCCAGAAATGATAAGCCGAATGATACTCAAACTTCCAACACTTTTGAAAGCCAAAAGCTCTCCAGAAAAATTCAAAAAGAATAGATAATTTCAAATAACGTTGTATTCTCATTTTAAATTGTTAATTTATTTTAATCTCATGGAAATTCACCCGTTCCTAATGATAGCCATGAAGCAAACGTCATCTAGGTCATTAATGATTCATACTTTGTTTACTCGCAAGCGAGTTTATCTTCCATACCTCGGAGTTCCATCATCAAAATAAGCAAACAACCCTCAACTCTAGTCGTTTTGCAACCCGTGCAACTTCCTGAACTTTCTTTTCAAACCAACAAAAGCACTTTTCACTCTCGTCATTCGGTCAAAATTTATTCTTAGAACGAACTTTCTTCATTCAAATCAATTTGCCAAAATCGAAGCAACAAAATAAACAACAATAACCTTTTATCTTGTTATTTTTTCCTTTCTAGATTTCGCACATAA
>CAKKXW010000001.1:101524640-101535349 GCA_920937365.1 Sphaerophoria rueppellii | reverse complement strand
CGTCCCTTGTGTGTTATGTTTGAATACATTTATCTTGACGAAGACACTATTTAAGAGTTCTACCGTGGTGGTAGCAAAAGGTAGAACTCTGATGCGGGGTTTATATATATGTTTCATCTCTTGTTTGATCGTAAGTATCTTTAAAAAGCGCATGTTAAAAATTTGAGATAAACCTTCTTAAGTTATTTCTCTTTAATTTAAACCATAGATTTAGAAAATCGGTCAACCGCTTGTCAATTTGAAAAGATAACATAAATTTAACGAATTAGTCTTTTATATATATAGAAGATTCATTGAGCAAAAGATATTGAAAAAAAACTGATTTATTTAGAGTTTAAAAATTGTACGCGAAAAATTTCTATGAATGCTAGTTTGTTCTCTACTTTGTATATATATTTGGGGCGTAGTCTCAAGATGGAAAACGATGGTGGTGCCATCTTGAGAATTTATCACAGAAGCAGTTCTATTTACATAAGTTTGTATTGTGTGTTCCCTGCTTGGTAGTACTTGTTGTTCCATATACAAAGGTTCTCTAATATAAAGTTAACGGTAAATTCGTAACGTTTCGTGGCCTCAGGAAGACTGGTACGTGTGACTTAAGAGCTGAACAGAATGCGTCGCCAATCGCCCGACGACGAAAATGACAGCAGCTGAAATTGGTAGGGATTCGCCCGACGAAGTTGAACTTTATTCAACATTTCCATACAAATTTAAGCTATCATTTTCGTCGACGGGTGAGTGGCGAG
Organism: Sphaerophoria rueppellii; assembly: GCA_920937365.1. NCBI lineage: Eukaryota > Metazoa > Arthropoda > Insecta > Diptera > Syrphidae > Sphaerophoria > Sphaerophoria rueppellii. The sequence continues at coordinate 101,534,603 of CAKKXW010000001.1, read as the reverse complement.
TGGCGACGAATTTTTTTTTTTCAATTCTTTAGTGTGCAATGTGATCGGACTGGGCCGGACCCAAATTACAAATCCGATAAGACCGCTCGAATACTCACTAAGAGTACTAATAAAGTTAATAACTTAACTTAAGGTAGTTTTCAATCGGGAACGGCCACTAGAATGCATACTTCACTTGCCAAATCCAGTGCTTTGGTCTTGTACCGGAGGTTTGGTTTTCCTTGTCTTCTCGAACTTGATGTCCATTTGAACGATGTGGCCAAGCCAATTTAGTAGTCTTTTGTATCTCGAATCAGCCACCCTCGAAAAAGAACCCGTGGTTATGATGATGAGTGCGCGTTATTGAAAAGTGGAAGGAAAATGCACGTTTGCAGATTTGCAGCATCTGCAAACGTGCAAGAGCAGCAATAGAAGAGTACCGAACAAAAAGGAGAAATGAGAAAAAGACACTGCGAAGGAAGAAAAGAGCATTCAAAGTTTCTCAGCTCAAAGATATAGAAGAGTCTCGGGCCAAGAACAATACCCGACATTTCTTTAAAAGGTCGAAGCAATTAGCTTCTGGTTTCAGAACCGGGACACAGGTTCTTCGAAACAGTGAAGGAAACCTAGTCACCGAAGCACAGGGAATTGTAGGTGTTTTTAAGCAGCACTTCAAACAGCTGTGAATGCTTAAAATAACGACCGAGCTAATGACGAAAGATAAGCAAGATCAGTCAATGAAGACCCAGTCCCAGCACCCAACGCAGAAGAGGTAGAAAGAGTCATCCTGAAGGTATAAAATAACAAGTCCGCCGGGTCGGACGGCATACCTGCGGAACTCTTTAAATATGGAGGAGGTGTTTTGATGAACCGCATGCACCAGGTCATTACCAAAGTGTGGGAGGAAGAATGCATGTCCACTGACTGGTCAATAAGCTACGTAAGCTCCATATGCCCCATCTACAAAAAAGGCGATCTGATGTGAAGCAAAAACTACCGTTGCATATCCCTGCTTAATGTTGCATACAAAATCCTATCCAACGTACTGTGCGAGAGTCTTACACCGCTAAATCGGCACGTACCAGTGTGGCTTTAAGCCAGGCAGAACAACGATAAACCAAATAATAATAAATAATAAATAAACACTGAGGCAGATCCTGGAAAAGGCCAACGAATTTCAAGTTGAAACCCATCATATTTTCATCGACTTCAGAGCCTCTTATGACAGCATCCACCGCCAAGAGATCCCAAAAAAACCAAACCAGCTGTGCCGCATGACGCTAAACAATACGCAGTGCAGTGTGCAAATGTACAGCTCAACCTGCCATTACGCACTATCTACCCTAGGACTATGTTGAAGAAGTCACATGACAGTGCATCTCCTTGTCTAAGCCCTGCGTATGTTTGAAACAACTCAGATGAGCTGTTGCCCATTTGCAACTTTACTGCGTATTATTTAGCGTCATGCAGCATAGCTGTATCAGTTTGTTCGGGATCCCGAATTAAAATAAATAGCTTTGAAGTCTATGAAAAAATGGTGGGTTTCGAGTTGAAATTCGTTAGTTTTTGACAGGATTTGCCTCAGTGTAACAAATATTTTTCACTGAGGCAAATTCTTGTTATATCCTTGCTCTGCCTGACCTAAGCTACACTGGAACGTTGTATAGGACGTATACGAAGACCATCATAGGCAAATCGAAGCCACAGGCCACAGACATTTAAGTTTATAGCACGCATACGCCCCAGTGTACCTATAAATATATCGAATAACAATCAATAAACGTCTACATTTCATTCTCCATTTTTCTTTTGAATAATTGTGATCACTGCGGCGTATACGTACTTTTTGTTAGTAATGCACATTTTTTGAAAACTTTGCATAATCTGGGTGACTACTAGGTAAGCTCTTGTTTAGAAAAAAGAAAGTCTCTTAAAATTGGCTTAAAAATAGGTTAATTTAGCACTAAGTCCTTATCCTCATTATTTCGCATCACCCAGAGCAGCTTCAACTGATAATTGGTTAGATGTTATATGTTTGCCTTAAACGACGATATAAGTATTAGTTTTACTTTCCCACGACGACGCGTTATCTTGAAATTCAATCTCATCTCAAGAAGAAAAACTGGATGTAGGTCATAGTCCAGACTTGACTTCCTGGGCTGGAACTAGCCAATGGCTTAGTTAGAATCCACTTAAAAGTATGCAGCTTGATTTTCCCATCGATTATTTTCTCAGGATAGCTAATGAACCCAAAGTTTCTCACTCCTCCTTTTCTCTAGAGACTCTTGGAGACCATAGCCATGATTAACATTCAAACAAAGCGTCAATACACATTCCATCAGATATACACTCTGTATACCTCCAACCTACAAAGCCAATTCGTTGCAGCAAATTACCGGCTCATTGTTTAACAGGTTAATTTCTTTCAATCTGAAAAAGTTTCATTTTTTCCAAAGAGTTTACACAATATTACGTGTTGCTCCAAATTTATGCAATCCAAGTTCAATAAACAATGCCAAAGTCAACATTTTTCAAAATTAGTATGTAAGAAAAGTTGACACTTATTTATTCCAAAAGAAAAATCAAACAAAAACTCTTAAAGGAAAACGAGCTACGCGACACTACACCAGCTCCATTATCAATCGCTTTGTGAAGACAGGTTTGGTTCCAGAGACTTGATGGTGGTACCTACTATTGAATCCCCTTCAATTGGGTAGCAGATGGATCTGTATGATGTTGCAACTAGTATTTGCAATAACCAGAACCGAATATGAATGAAAGTTTGAACGAAGAAGAAAGTTTTTCATAATAATCATAGAGTCTTCGACACTCAGTTTCGATTTCATTTGGTACCAAGTCCTCTTGGAGGCTACAGCATTTTGGCTTTGTTCTTTCTGTAAAGTGTTTAAAAGCCAGTTGTTTTTTTTCTTCTTTGAAAAAATGCACATTTTCTTACTTGCTTTAGTGATTGGATTAGTCCTAAGTGCTTCTCAAGCTTATCAGACCAAAGTAAGTTCAAGGACTGTGGTTTATGTGAGAAATCTGTGCTCGTCCATGTGCTAACGTTGAACAGATATAACCAAATCCAAGTCCTTTTTAATAAGACTAAAACTTGACCAAAATTTCAGAAAAGCAAATGCTTGAACCCTCCACGAACAGCGAGAAGGGTAGAACTGTACATAAGAGAGTGCCACGAAGATGTCAAAAATAAAATGGTCCAAGGTAAGCCGAACATAACTCATAATCTCTCTGTTAATTTCCCAACATTAAACTCTAGAAGCTTATAAAATGTTGAAAGGCGAAGCCAAAGCTAAAGATGAGAGTTTCTATCCGCGTCCATTCCAATCGCCACACTCCCATGAATACTCCGAAACTTACAACCGACCTAGACGTAATGCAACACCAAAACGAAGAAGCTATAGCCACATTTATCATCCAACACTGCTTCCATATGAAGACAAACGAATTGCCGGGGTGAGTACGAGCTACAAGAATATAATAATGATAATAGGTTTATATTTTAATTAAGTGCAATGTCAATATTGTTTGGCCAAAACAATAAGTTGCATCCGATTGTGTGAATGCAATATAATTAACCTTATTCTTGGAATCGTATTGGCATGGTCGATGAGTCTGTCTGTGGTGCTGGCGGAGTCGATTATGCACTTCGTTCGGTTGTACACTGGGAGAAAGACGACAGATTTATTTAAAGTTATTTTGATGTTTATGCTTTTGGTTTGTGGTGCAAATTTACGACTTGTCATAAAAGCTTTCAAATGAATCTAATTTGACGTGCATCGAACTACATCGACTATCGACCAAAACTATCCACGGAAAGAGAGCGCATAAATGACGTCTGCGATAGCTTTCATCGATTAATAGAAGAATCTGAACTCTGTTGGATCTGCTACTGCCACCGCTTGAGAATGGTTGGAGTTTTTGGCAAAAAACCCGCCATAATCTCTACAAACTCTACAAAAATCGGATGCGATTCGATATGCCAAAATACATTTTATGGTGCCATTTTTTTGGGTAAACACACCGTTATTTGTATGTGCTAATATCCATCAAACCCTACTACAAAGTGAAATAATTGACTTTCCATTTGTGAACTGCCTGACTGTCATATTCATTCATTTAAACGACCTTCCAATAAGAAATTCTGAATTCGAACAGTTAATATCATCTAAGCCTATCATCATTCATTCTCAAAACTCTGGATAGATTGATCGATATCGTACGTAATAGCGTACGATATCGATCAATCGACTATCGATGTCTCAGCAGGCTTAGGTTAGGTTAGGCTTGAGTCGCTGTCTAAATGTTATTGACTCACTTAGACCTCAAGTGTCCATTCTGATACCACTAAGAGAGAGTAATGAATTTAAACGGACCTTTTGGTACTTTTAATGAAGTTAGAGAGACATTTTGTGTCGATCGTGACCAGTTCACTGGTATCGTAGAAGGGATTACCGAGATAGTTGTGCCTTCTAAGGTGTTGGAATGTTTCCCCTTCCTCCTCGTCCATGCAGCTTCTACAGAAGTCGTTTACGTAGACCCCTAGCCTCAAAGCATGTCTACCTATGAGGCAGTGTCCTGTTATAACTCCAATTGTAGAGCTTATATTTTGTCTGCTTAGGGAAATCAAGCCTTTTCACCGTTTCAGGTCATTGTATTTGTTTGGTTGCTTAGCAGGTGGCACTTTGTGACCATCTAGCATTTGTTGATTCTAGAGCATATTGTTTGAGAAGATATTTGCATGTAGCAAGTGGTGTTACTATGTTATGTCTCTATCTAACGGTAGGCTGAAGTTTTCCGTTTTTGGCGAGCTCATCGGCTTTGCAATCTCCCGGGATGTCTCTGTGTTCCCGCACCCAATGAGTTGAATGTTGAACTGGTTCGTCATCTCATTCAGAGATGATCGTCAGTCGTGGACTGTTTGAGAGTTTGTGGAGACAGACGCGAGAGATTTGAGAGTGGCTTGGCTGTCCGAGAAGATACGTATGTCCTTGCAAGGTATAACATTTTCTTTGAGCCAGAATAGTGCCTCTTTAATCGCCATTACTTCTGCCTGGAATACACTACATTGACTGGGAAGTCTATATGATAGACTGAGATTCAGTTGTTTCGAATAGATACCACTTCCAACTCCGTAATCGGTCTTTGAACCATCTGTATGGAAGTGTACCGTATTGTCTTCCAGGGGTCTTCTCTCTTCTTCCCAAGAAGATCTTGAAGGTTATGAAACTTGGAAGCTATTATTGAATACCATTTTTGGGGTGGTATAGTCTAAGCGATCTGGGATAGATCTGAAGTTGTCCAAGATAGTAGTATGTCCAGTGTTGTTACTGAATGCTGATCCATTGAGACGTGGCTCTTAGCCTTACGCATGAGTTAGCTGCCACCATTTTGGAGATAATGTCAAGAGGTGTTAGGTTTAAAAGCACTTCCAAGGTTGCTCTTGGTATTGAGCGAAGTGCTCCTGTGATGCACATACCTGCTGATCGCTGGACTTTGATAAGTTTTTTTTAGATTTACCAGCTTGTCCAGTGCGGTCCACCACACGACAACTCCATAAATGAGTATCGGTCTGATAACCGAAGTGTATAGCCAGTGGGTTATTTTGAGCCTATGGTATTTTTACAAGTTAAAAGTTTAGTTTTTTGTCTAAAATGAGGTCTAAATATTTGGCTTGGTCGGAAAAGCTTACGGATATTCCTTGAATCGTAGGTCGGTTAACCTGAGGAACTTTGTGCCTTCTTGAAAAGAGTACTAGTTCTGTTTTATGGGGATTGACGTCCAAGCCACACTGTTAAGCCCAATTTGTCAGCCTGTTTCGGGCATTTTGAAGGAGTTCCGAGAGAACTTAAGGATGTTTCTCAGATACAGATATTGCGACGTTGTCAGTATAGGCAATTACCTTGAAACCCTCTACTTCCATTGAAGGTAGCAGGTCATTTAGTACCATGTTCCATAAAAGAGGTGAAAGGACCCCGTCTTGGGGGGTACCTCGATTCACCGTTCTGATGGTAGTAAAACTTCTCATGCTGGAAGTTACTGTCCTGATGCTTGTAAACATGAGACTTATTAGGTCTATGAGTGCTCAGCATGCTTACTGCAAAGGATCACCGGTAGAAACAGCCTTGTATAAGTTATGACTACGTTGGTCACCCTAACAACAATTCAAATTTGATTTGATTGTTCTTAAATCTCAAATAAAAAAACAAATCTTGTTATCTCAAATGCAGAAACAATTGTCATAACTGTTTTCACAAAAAGAGAGAATAAGAATAAGCTTATGTTTTTTGGTAGCGTTACAACGCTATAGTGTTTAAGTCAGTCTATTCTAACAAGCAAACATGCAAACACCAAAGGTGAAAAAAATCAATTTTAATTAAAATAAAAAATAAAAGAATTTTTAGAAACCTTATTACCTAAACTCCTAGTTTTATTTGATACACTGGTAAGAACCATCGAATACTGCCCAGAGCAAAAGGAATATACTATGGTTGTCTTCCTGGATATTGAGGGCGCTTTTAACAACGTTGACACATCTGTTATCACTTCTGCTTTGACGACCCTAAACGTCGAATACTCACTTTGTGAGTTGATTAATCTAATGCTAAAAAGCAGGACCATCAACTCTAAGATGGGGATTTTTGTACGAAAAGGTCTGTCAACAGAGGCAATCCGCAAGGTGGTGTTCTGACCCATCTCCTGTGGAACATACAGTGCCTTGCATAAGTATAACCGCACCCAAAAAAATGCATTTAAAATAAACCTTCAATAGGAGTGCTTCCTTAATATTTTTTTTATTGACTTACATCACTGATGAAGCAAATTGAGAAGAAAATAAAGTTATTCCCTCTCCTGGTTTTTAAAAATTAAAAAACAGATTTTGATGTATTGCAAAAATATAACCGCACAATGCAAATCTCTTTGAAGCTGCATTCAGTCAAGTGCTTTCAATTAAAAACAACAATGTCACGCGGTACGCATTAAAGCAAAATTGAAAAACTGAAAATCTTGGCTTTTCGGTCAAGCGGCCTAAGTCTTAGGGCTATTGGAAGAAGAATTTCACGATCAGATCGTGTCGTTCGAAATTTTTTTAAACATCCAGAATCTTATGGGACAAAAATAAAAACAGGGCGTCCGCAGAAGCTGACACGTTGCGAGGCGTTTAATCAATGCTGCATCCAATTCGGTGAATTCTTTGCCAGAATATCGTAACGAATTGGGTTTAGGAGTTTCGGTTTCAACCGTTTTTCGTGCTTTAAAAAGCATTGGAGTGATTGTTCGGGGCAAAATGGTGCCAGCTCCTAATTGAACAGCAGCCCACAAACAAAAAAGATTGGAATTTGCCCGCCAAAACATAAATCGGGATTGGAAAACCGTAAATGACTATCTATTAATCTACACTAAAATCTCGTTATTCCAAATGGCATACTGGAACGAATGTTTTTTATTAGGTTATTTTTAGTGATGAAAAAAAGTTTAATCTCGATGGGCCAGATGGTTTTAGTGGATATTGGCACGATTTGAGGAAAGAGAAAAAGTTTTTTTTCCAAGAGGAACTTTGGTGGTGGCAGCTGTATGGTGTGGGGGGCCTTCTGGGATCGTGGTAAGGTTGCACTTGTCTTCACCTCTACCAGAATGAACAGTTCTGACTACACTTCGGTCCTTGAGGAGAATTTGGTACCTTATTTAAGACGATTTCGCCGAGTTGAGCATGTCTTCCAGCAAGATAATGCCCTAATCCATGTAAACCGTCAAAGTTTGGATTGGTTCGAATCGAAAAACATTAATTTGATGGAGTGGCCGTCACATTCTCCAGATTGCAACCCCATCGAAAATCTTTGGGGAATATCAACTCGAAAAATGTATGCCCATAATAAGCAATTTGCTAGTATTGCTGAGCTGCGAGAGGCAGTTGTGACAGAATGGAACGCTTAAGACGACTCCATATTGAAAAATCTAGTTAATAGTATGCCAAAAAGAATTCTAAGATTGGTGGAAAATAGAGGCAACAAAATTGCATATTAATTTTTTGTTAAAAATGAACTTAAAACAAAGAAAAAACAAAAAACCAATAGATGCAGTTATATTTTTGCAATACATTAAAATCTGTTTTTAATTTTTAAACACCAAGAGAGGAAATAACGGTACTTTATTTTCTTTTCAATTTGCTTGATCAGTGATGCAACTCAATAAAAAAATAGTAAGGAGTCAGTCCTATTGTAGGTTTTCTTTTTAAATGAATTTTTCCGGGTGCGGTTATACTTATGCAAGGCACTGTATAGTAGTTAACGAAGTGCTAATATCCCTCGAGAAGGAAGGCTACAGGGGATTGCGCATGCCGATGATGTTGCTATCGCCGTCACAGGAAAACATCCTAGTACACTGAGAGATCTCCTCCAAAACGCACTTAATATGCTCACTAGATGGGCTGATCAATGTGGACTTAGTATTAATCCCCAAAAAACAGACCTCATCCTTTTTACTCGGAAATACAAGATCCCAATAATTGTACCTCCTTCAATAAAAGGTGCACCACTAATTTTTACCAATGAAGCCAAATATCTTGGTCTGATACTAGACAAAAAATTTAGTTGGAAATCGAACATTCAAGAAAGAGTTAATAAGGCTACAGTAGCACTTTCTCCTGCAAGAAAGCCATAGGAAACAAATGGGGTTTTCAACCTCGTATAACCTATTGGCTATATACATCGGCCATCCAACCAATACTCATATACGGGGTTGCAGTATGGTGGACCGCACTGGAGAAAGTCACTTACTACTACAAACTTATCAGATTCCAAAGCACTGCGTGTCTCTGCATAAGCGGGGCACTGAGAACCACACCCAGAAGCGTTAGACACTCTCCTCCATCTGACACCCCTCGAGATCTTCAGTAAACAAGTGGCAGCGAGTACAGCTATAAGACTCAACGCCTCATCGCCATTATCCATTCCATCCTGAGATGAAAAAAAACTCCTGGATGACAAAAGCATCCATTTTTATACAGATAAATCAAGACAAATGATGTAGTTGGTGTGTCCTCAGAAATGCTTAATCTAAGCTCCTCATTCCTCCTCCCTAATCAAGGTAGCGTCTTCCAAGCGGAAGTTTTAGCGATCAAAGAGGTTCTCTCCTGGCTAAGAGAAAACGTGGTATCAACTTCGGATATCCGCATCTTCTCTGACAGTCAGGCTGCTATTAAATCTCTTGACGGTGCCTCAACCAAATCTCAAAAGGCCCTCGATTGTCGATCGTCTCTTATGGGGATGGAGCAGCAATTTAACATTCACCTCTGTTGGGTGCCGGGCCACAGAGACATCACAGGAAATTGTAGAGCCGATGAACTCGCTAAAAATGGAACCGTCATACCGATAGCTACATGTAAACTTCTGCTAAAAGAAAAAGCCTTAAAGATAACAAACTCTAGGTGGCACAATATACCAACGTCAGCAGCCACAAAACTCATTTGGCCTTCACTGGTTCTAAAGCGCTTACGGGACACTGTCTGGGAGAATACTTTTATGATAATCCCAGTGAAGGATATTAAATATCTTCTTCGCTGGTATAAAAAGCTCAAATGGTTCGTATAAAAAGCTCAAATGGTTCGACTAGTAAGAAGTAACTCTCTAAATTCATGTGGTATCACAATGGGCCTTTTCTTTTGGCCTAAGTGTGCGGATCCGCAGCCACTTTAACCTTAGCTAACCTAACCTAACAGTTAATAGCGGCCTTCTTGTTGAAGCTTTACGTGTTAAATTGACTGTCATTTATTTAGTCTTTGCTTCCAAATCAAAATCGAAGGAAATAACGTTCAAAAGCATTTGTAAATGATAAGGATGAAAGTGTGGATTTTGGGGTTACGGCGGCGGCGCGCGTCATCGGCCCATTTAACACACTTTGGATAAACACAACCAACAGAAGCCACAGCGGAAATACATAATGGCATTATTCCTTCAAAAAAAAAAA
>CAKKXW010000001.1:101484537-101496499 GCA_920937365.1 Sphaerophoria rueppellii | reverse complement strand
ATGATGTTAAACTAACATGGGCGTCGTCGGCAACGTGATGTTTTTGTTTGTTTTTTAGGAGGTGGGGTTTTGAACAACTATATGTAACTGTTTTTATTCAGCATACGTTTATATTTCCATTAAATATACATGCCGAGATTGTTTATTCAAGCCGTGACGCCTACAAGCACGAATTATGAATAAGAACCTTGGACTAGTACATCCGAAACAATATAGGAGAAACTGAGAATAGACCCAATGACGAAAGTTCTTTTATACCCACCCGGCAGCGAAATGTGTTGTATGTTCTGCCGCCTCTGGTCTGGCTGCTATCATTTTGTATGGCATATGTACTTTGCATTAAGACATCCGCAGTGCCGAACTTATTTGTTAGAGCCGTACATATAAATTACCTTTATATTTGCATACGACTTATTTTTGTCAATGTATATCAACAAGTTTTGGGGTGGAGGATTTTTTGTTTGTTTTTGTAGTGCAACGGCTGCTGCGGGTACAATCAAATTGTAGTACATCAACGTAGCTGACACAACAAGGCTTCCAGCTATAAAAATTATTGTAATAAAATGCATTCTCTCTCCTTATGTAGTACTACGACACCAATACCCATTGCCGCACACATGAGAACACAAGCTGTGTATGCATGTTATTTACTTAGAGGTCTGTTCCAAGAAATTCGTTTTATTTCGACTCCACTTCAGTATTGTACTTACATCTTCAAAAGTAGCATACAGAATATACAGGGTGATTCAAGAGCCTTGTGCCAAAATGCTAGAGCGTGTAGGTTGAGTTGAGACAAGAAAAAAATCGTATGGAAGGGGGGGTCTATACCCGTCCGTTTAGCCCGGAGGGACAATTTTCTGAAAAATTGACTTATTTTATAAAAAAAAAAATATTAAAATTCAATGGCTTCGCTTACAACACCGTGTTGTACCTTTTTAGAAATCCAGAAACATCTTTTTTTATTTTATTCTTCAATTATATATTAATTTTCAAACTCAAAATTTTCAAAAAAAAAAAAAAAACAAAAAAATCATTTTTGAAATAATTTTTTTCAAAATTTTATGTAATTAAGTACTAATTTTGTTTTTTTTTTTTAATCTCACAAAACATTGAAGAAATGCATTGTGTGAAAACAATATAAATAGGAAATAGTTGCTTTCCTTTTGTTATTAAAAATATGGCCGGTTAAAGAAAATAGGACACTAAAACCAAAAAAATCAGCTGTAGCGGTAAGGTTTAGAGAAAAAAGTTACTTAATATTTTTTTTAGGAAATAAAATTTCCTATAACCTTGTTATGGGGCATTTTTCTCTAAAGTGAAAACTGACGGAGTTGCAAGCAAAACTAAAAAAAAGCGTTAAAAACAAAATGGCGTTCAACGTTATAAGGTTCCGGGTTTGCAAAATGGTGGTTTCGCTTCTCATTTGGTAGCTTTTTAATTTTTGGGTCCAAACCTTTCCTCATAACGTCTTCCCAGGAAAAAACTAAGTTTTTTGTACTGGTTCACTATAAAGGCAACATTTTTATGACGCCGCCTGACGGTCTTTCCACCACTAAACGAGCGACTGACGGTCACTTTTATTACTTAAATAGAATAAATATTCGACTGTATGAATTTCATGCTTGAGCAAATGACTTTGTAAACAAATTTTTTTGGCATGTTCATGGGCCCGACTGACGGTCAATCCACCACTGTCCAAGTGGCTGACGGTCGTTTTTGTGTTTGTATTGATCCAAATAACCGTCACACAATTTTTAGGCCTTGAGCAAATGACTTTTTTTTGGAATTTTTTTTTGCCACTTTGACGAGCTGCCAATTCTGATTCCCCCACTAGCTAGGCGACTGACGCTCACTTTTGTCAAAGATGAGTCGAAAACAACAATATATATTAATTTCAGCCTTGAGCAAATTCCTAAAAAAAATTCACGCTGCCTCCAGTACTATAAGAGGTGAACTCTCACAATCCTCTCTTTTTTTCGTGCCCCTGAGGCCGTGAATCTGTGTAAGAGGTGACAAAAGAGTGAGTACTCAGCCGTGAGTAAAATTTTTTTCCTGTTGCCCATAGTGTTACCACATTCCCTCTATAGAGTCAAAAAGGACTTGTTCTTTTCCTCCGGGACTCGTTTTGATCACGTTTGACTCGTTTTTTTGCAGACACAAATATGTAGGTACAATAACTAGGAATTTTATATTTTGTAAAAAATAATCACATGTTTACATCGTCTATTTCTTGTCCTAAACGCTTGTATTTCGAACATTAAAACCATACAATTAATTTTTCGTATGTTTAAAATTAAAAAAAAGATTTCTGAAAGAATTTGAATTTTTTTTAGCGTGGACTCGTTTTTTTGTAAATGACTCATTTTTCAAGCTTCTTGGACTCGAAAATATTTTCCCTGCGGCAACACTGGCCCAAAGTGACAGTTCTCCAACAATTTTTGTTGCTCTAAATTTATTGATTTTTGATTTGGGTTTCCTTATGCTTGACTTCTGCGAGAGCGTCATTGAGCTTCCTCTCCGAATTGTCCTTCTCTCCTTTGATCTTCGTAATTTTCTCCTCAGTCAGCTCCATTCACCGCTGCATCAATTTCTTTTCATGCAGAGCAACTTCCATTTTCCGTTCGTGCCGACTGACGTTCGACAATCATTATGCTCATGGACAGTGGCCAACTTATCCTCCAAAACCATGTCCATGTCCTCGAGTTTTTCGATGACTTTTTGTAAATTAACCTAACGTAGACGCTGACTGTTTTGGCCATCTTTGCAAGTCGCCACGCAGTTGCAGTTGAAATAGGGGTGTTTGCGGATGGCAATTCGATTGGAAGGGTTTGTGACCGGTGAGAGAATGAGATTCCTGAAATTGGCGCTGAATTTTAAGTCACTTGGAAATGCGATCATTTCCTTTCAGTTTTACTCGTAATATGCTAGGGGAACCTTATTTTCTTTATATTTTTGTAATGAAATATTTTTAATTGAAGACGATCAGAAATCCTTTGATTGGAAATAACGACGTCGCACACTGGGGATTTTGCGGAAAAAAGTCTTAAACATAAAATATTGAAAACAAAATTTGTGATGATATTTTCTGATTCCAGAATAAAATCTGCACCTAAATCAGAAAAAATTATTGAAATTGGACCATTGGTTTCGTTTTTATAGCCTTTTAAAGACATAACTTGTTAGTGGTATTGATTATATGGTAAAAAAGCACTAAGGCGAAAGTTTTTGTTTTTGTTTTTTTGTTTCGCCCCAATATTTTTATTTATTTTTTTCTTAACGAACTTTAGTGTCTCAATATTAAACCGAAGAAAAAATTGATTTTTCAAATTTGGGTTTCATTGTATGATTATTTTAAGAAAGCACTAAAAAATTTGTAATTTTTTTTATATTTTTGTATTTCGATAGGTACCAAATTCAGGTGCTACCAGGTGCCACTCTGTATTTTATTGCAGATGGAAAACTGCAATTAGTTACAAATAAACTATTAAAATGGTTATAATTTCAAAAAAAAGTTTTGTTTGCGTTACAAAATCTATTTTAGTAAATTATTTTTGCATTTTTGACGAAAATATGGATACATCAATAGTCAAACAATATTTTAAAAAAAATCCACTAAAAATTTGACCGGATGAACCGCCATTTTGTTTTTAATGAATTTAAGAATCTGCTCATAGCTGGCTCAATTTCGACGATAGAGAAAAATTTTCTTGGACAAAGTTGTAGAAAATTTAATTTCCTATTGAATTGGTGAATACACTTTTTTCTTTAAACTTATCGTTTAAGAGCTATGGTACATCATTGGCTAACAATCGCATTTTTTTTCTTAAATTCGACGAAAAGCTCTCTTATCTATGCTAATGCATTTGAATATAATACAAAATAAGTAAAAGAGAGTAGATTTGCCAAACAAAAAATTGTTGCATGTAATGTTTCATTTTTATCAAATCTACTACAGAAATTTACTCATGATAATTTGACCTTGGCTCAAAGAAAAAAATGGTCCGTTATCTTTTGCAAACACAATTATTGAAATCTTTTGAAGTCAATAATTTGTGGAAAAGTGATTTTAAGATTTTCTTGATTAAAAATAATTATTGATCCATAATGGAAAAATGTATTTTCCCTGTTGGAATATTGTCTGAAGAGGCTCAAGAATGTCGGAATAAGGACTATAAAAAATACCGACTTCGACATTCTCATTAATGTAGCCGCATTGCAACAAATCAGGACGTAATGAACCGATTGATGGTGACATCTGACCCCTTAATCTCAAACCTCACCCCTTCTTTTACCATGAATAAGCATGATCAGTTAAGTGAAGAAGTTATGGCTCTTCTACAAGACTTAAAGTTCAATAAAATGCAATAGAAGTTTTTTTTTTTTGTATTTTTCCACTATCCCTTCTTATGTTTCATTTGATATCTGTATTTGCGATTACTAATATAGCATTTTTGTCATTTTTTAATGAATTTATTTAAGTTTTTTAATAATTCTGCGAAAAAAATTTATTTGTTTTTAATATTAAGGGGCGTGGCAGTGGGCGGTAATTCATTATTTTGATTTCTTTCTTGCCAATTTATCATTCCTGAAAATTTCATCCAAATCCATCAAGTGGTTCAGTTTTTATAGAATTTTTTCCGCACTCCCATACTAATTTCCCCAGTGTGCGTCGGGAACGTAAGGCCTCGGCCACGCAGTAAGCGGCTGAGCGGCTAAGCAGAAAAAAAAATAATAAAACATATGAAATCACATAGAAGCGGCCAAACAAAATTCTGAGCGGTTAAGCGGCGCCCCTCAACAACCAAACCTGTTTTAATGGCCAAAGTAAACATTGAGTTGTTAATTTTGTGTGTGCAATCTCGACCAGATTTATGGCAAGGTAGAAATGCCAATTTAAAAAAAAAAAAACATTACTGAGAAACTATGGAAGGAAGTTGGTTTGATTTGTGGTTTAAGTGGTAAGTTTTTATTTAAAGTTTTTGTGATACATAGTTTAGTGCATAGCACTATACGTATACGTTTAAGTAATTTGTACACATACAAACGATTTTCCGGCTACTAATAGCTCAAAAGCAGTCGCTCAATGCCTTGCCATACGTCGCTTAGAGCTACCACTCAGCCGCTAGCCCCTCAGCCGCTTAGCCACTCAGTCGCTTACTGCGTGACCAAGGCCTAATTCGTTAGACATACTAACAACAGTCCGCCGTGGTGTAAAAGTACTTAGTCACAGTCTACCGCCGTCCAAGTCACACGAACCACCGTGGTATATATAGTTTAGTCAACCTTTCCGCCGCCGTAAACCAGTGCGCTGCCGTGGTGAAAATAGTCACCAAAGGTTCAATCGCAAGTGTGGTGGAATAATAAGCCACATCGGGAAGGAATATTAATTTAATAGTTTGAGTCAGTCAGTGTCTGCCTGTCTGGCCGCTGAGCAGTGCAGATCGTCCTCGGAGGTAAGTGGTTTAGTAAATATCAATTTCATTGGAACTTCCCCCCATCAGTGGTAAGGGGTTTCACTGATAATATTATTACTAACCACATTCGTTAAAATATTACTGTCAGGTCAGTCGGTGTCCAGCAGCAGAACGGAGCAGGTCGTCTTCCAGAGATAATTGGATAAATATTTATTTCCTTGGAACTTCCCCCCACCAGTGGTAAGGGGTTTCAAGAGTATCAGGTTGTTTTAGTGCTACCAGGGGCCATTAATCCTGCTGTTTTGCGTCCTACTAGGGGCCGTACTAATACCTGCTGATCCACCAGAGCTGTTTCCTGCTGTTTAAGTGCTATCAGGGGCCAGTAATCCTGTACTAATTATTCTTTTTATATGCCCAGAGTCAAGCCGACACGCAAAGTCTACCACGTTATCCGAGTAGCATTAACCTGCCGTCCCAGTTTTACTCTATAGCCAGAGAGATATAAGACCCCGCCGTACCGTATATAATAAACACAAACCAGAGAAACATAAACGTCTCCACTAAGGGAAGATTGTTATTAAGTTGCATATAGTTTGGTATTAATTATGTGTTAACAAATAGATTTATTATTTAAGAGCATAAAAAAATAATAATAAAGAAATTGTGGACCTTGTTGCTGAAGTTTAGTGTTTTTCTTCAGACGGAACCTTGGCGGTCCGACGAGCGTAACCTCGTCTGGAAAGCAAAAAGAACATCACAATCGTGTTAACGATTTAAAATTTTAAGTTTGGAAATTAGTTTTTCTAAAACTATTATTTAAAACAATTAAATTTAAATACAAAATGAAAGCCTAAGTTTTTGGCTTTGCAGAAAGGTATAACACGTTGTTGTAGATGAAGCCGTTGAATTTTAATATTTTTTAGAAAAAAATTAGCCAATTTTTCAGAAAACTTCCCCTCCTATACAATTTTTTTCTTGTCTCAAGCCCACTTACACATATGGCTATGTGGCACAAAGTTTTATTTTAATGTATGGGTGAAGGAGGAGTTAGTAATTGATTAAAATAAAGTTAAATTTAATATAGCCTGGCACACTTTTCGCTAGGCAAGCTATCATATTCATATATGTTTTCAAACTAAATTTCATAAAAAAAGTTTCAGCCGGTTAACAGTTGGGTGAAGGTCGCCCTTCAGCGGCTCTTAGACTAAAATTGGTCGCTTGAGACTGTAATCTTAAATGATGAAACGAAGCTGTCAGGCTTGCTTACTTTAATGCATTTAGCTTGTGAAGTATTAGTTATAGCCTTATGCTCAAGAAGATGGTTTATTAATTCATCAGACTCAGTCCCAGGAAGAAGACTTTGAGTATTGACTCTTAAGCTATAAACATTTGAGCTCCGGATTGTAGAAGTAAAACACTGAACAGAAGAACACTTTCAGTATTTTATAAACATAAAGATGCCTTAAAGGTAAAATGCGAAGATCCTATAACAGGGGCCAGCTGCTGAATAATCTGTTCTTATTGCAAATAGTCCTCATTATATGGTTTTGGGCTATTACGAGTGGCTCAATGGTATTCTGGCAAGTCCCTCCCCAACTTGATAAGCCATACTGCAATTTCGAATGTTTTAATCTGTAATATACCTACTTTTACCATTAGATTTCTTGAACAATACGGTTTTAACATTAACATGTTACGTGTAACAGACACCATATATTTTTGTAATACAGCTGTATGCGTTTTTCAGTTCAAATTCTTGTCGATTATAACTCCTAAATATTTAAAATTATCAACTGATTCAATTTTGAAACAAGTCGAAGAACAGAAATAATTTGCACAAAAATTTTGTGTGCACACAAGTGTCTACGGACATGCTAAGTTTTTCACATGAAGTTGAATGTAAAAATATCCCACATTCATCCAATTCTGTATTTTTAAGACTGCACACCATAAGTTTAGTTTTTTCGCTTATCAAAAGTTCATGTTTTGCGAACCACTGCCATAATTTGTAAACCTTTTGTAATTTGATTATGGATTCTAATGAGTTATTACTCGTGTAAGTGAGTGCCATATCATCAGCGAAAGCTGTTATGTTACTGTTAAGGTTTTGTTCGAATATAGAATTCATATAGATTAGAAACAAAACAGACCCTTGTGGGACACTAACATTTATTTCCATCTCTTGACTAAAAATTGTGCCAATTTTAACTCCTTGAGACCACTTAAGTATGAAGCAAACCAATTATAGACGATGACCGGATTAGATTAGAAACAAAACTGGGCCCAAAACAGACCCTTGTGGGACACTAACATTTATTTCCATCTCTTGACTAAAAATTGTGCCAATTTTAACTCTTTGAGACTACCTAAGTATGAAGCAAACCAATTATAGACCGATGACCGATCCTGTAAATCCATCTTAATAGAGCTTATCCAAAAGAATAGTATGATTCACCATATCAAAGGCTTTGGTCATGCCAATAAATAAAGCTACTGTGTTTTTTTTATTGTTAAGACCAGAATATATTTCGCTGCACAATTTCAAAATGGCATCCTCTGTGGACAAACCTTCGCGAAATCCAATTTGTGAATTTCGTTTTATTTAAAAAAGACCCTATGCGTGGTTTCATAAGCTTTTCAAATGATTTAGAAAAGGTCGGAAGTAGGGAAATGGGTCTATATTGGCTTATTTGTTTTCGATTGCCCTTTTTAAACAAAGGAATTACTTCAGCAGCTTTTAATGATTTTGAAAAAATGCCACTGTTTACCCTCTTATTAAATATGGAAGATAATATATCTGCAATATAAAAAGCAATGTTTTTAAGAAGGTAGTTTGTAAATCCATCTGAGGTGCACGATTATTGCCAAGATACATAATAGATTTATAAATTTCATATGAAGTAAAATATTCGAAGACAAAACTTTCACTTTGGGACTTATCACAAAGTATATTTGGAAATAAATTACAGTTACAATTAGATTGCGGTAAGCTTGGTTTTAACTCAATCAATGGCAATAGATGAAAAAATATTGACATTCTTATTTCAATTTCGATTTCTGTTATTTTTTCCCTGGTAAGTTGTTTATTAAGGATGTTATTAACGACCCTCCATTCTTCCTTAATATTGCCTCTGCAATTCCCAAATTTGCTCGAATAATATCTATCTCGACATTTTTCTACTTCATTTTTAACTTCCTTACTAAATTTGATAAATTTTTGTTTGAGACTTTTAGGTTGCGAGGGTTACGTTTTACTTTTTTTCGCATAGAGTTTTTTTTTTTCTTGTTTATCATTCTTGGAAGAGTAACCGTAATCCACGGTTTAAGTCGTTTAGATTTCGAATTATTTAGCAACGTAGGTTGAATTTCTGTGGAGTTTTTGATATATGTCTTTAAAATATTGACAAAGATATCGTAGGGGTCTTCTTCTTTATAGACTTGTTCCCAAAATTCATGTTTTAGACAGTTATTTAATTTTTTAAAATCAACAATTTCCTTTGGTATGTAACGATCGGTTCCAGCTGGATTGATTATTTGATATTAGAAGATCTAATTTTAAGCTTACTAAGCAATGGTCCGTAATTTTATAGTCCATTATATGTTATATCAATGGTTGTTTTGGGTTCAATTTTCTTATGGAATCTAACAAATATATGATCTAAACATGTTTGGGTTTCATCTGTTATTCTAGTTGATTCATTGACGAGTGACTCTAGTCCATAAGAAGACATAATAAACATGTAGTTGTTGGAGTCATGATTGATTTCTAGGATGTCAGTGTTTATGTCACCCAGAATCTGTAAATTTTTCGATTTTATACCTTGAAGAACATCATCCATCTGATGAATGAATACACTTTTATTTAAATTGTTCTCATGTAAGCGTTACACTGAATGAATTGTAAACTGTTCATTGCCAAAGTAAATCTTATTTGCATTGTATCAGCACTACTCATGTTAATACGCTCTACCTCACATTTATAGCTGCATACGAACTCTTCACAAACGGTGCAACACCACCTGCTCTATAAGAATTATTGCAATTAGCAAAAAGTTCTTAACCAAGAATATTATACAGTTTGACCTTAGTATCTAGAGAGAGGGCTTTTCCACTCAATTGCATATACTTCTTTTTTCCCTCATTTACCGCTAAACCCATTTTTGCCGCTTCTGTCTCAAGTCTCACAAAGGCGCCATTGACATCACGCTGTGTTCTTCCCATGATATCAATATCATCGGCGTACGCGAGAAGTTGAACAGATTTTTGGAAGATAGTGCCTCTGATGTTGACGTTGGAGTTCTGCACTATCTTCTCAAGAACGATGTTAAAGAAGTCGCATGACAGTGCATCGCCTTGTCTGAATCCTTTTTTGACGTCGAAAGATTCCGTAAGCTCGTTGCCAACCTTGATGGAGCAGCGTGAGTTCTCCATCGTCATTTTACACAAGCGAACGAGCTTGGCAGGGACGCCAAAACTAGACATAGCTTTGTACAGTTCGTCTCTGTAGATGCTGTTATACGCGGCTTTAAAATCGATGAAAATGTGGTGGGTATCGATTTGGAGTTCATAGGTCTTTTCCAGGATCTGCCGCAACGTGAAAATTTGGTGGATGGTTGACTTTCCTGGCCTGAAGCCACATTGATAAGGAGCAATCAGATTGTTGACGAAAGGCAGATTGTATGAGCATTTTGACGATTTAAAATAAATAAACAAAATATTTGGGCCGAAATAAATCGTTCTTCATTCTGAAGTCTCATAGGAAACTGATAAAGCTGAATAGAAACCAAATTTTGAAAATCGGTTGTTGTTATGAAAAAGAATACGTTACTTTTTTTCCAGCAAGTTTGGCCAAAGTGTTATATTATTTTAGAATCATTATAGGCTGCGTCAATTTAAGAAGAAAAAAAAACGCCATGGTAGTGTCCATACATTTTTTGTATGAAAGTGGACTGAAACTATAAAAAAAATTAAAATTGTATGGCAAAAAAATTTTTTGATTAATTGTCGTGGAAAAACCGCTGAACGTTTGGAATTTTTGGATATTGGGAAAGGATGCGTTGCGTTTAAGGATTCTGATGAAAATATAAAATAAAAAATCAATGAAGAATTGTGGTCACTTAAGGTGGTAAAAAATGTCAAGAGAGATTATTTATTTTGGAGAATTTACATTTTTTGTTGTAATTTGAAATAAAATGGCGTTTGATTTTTTATATATTTTTTTTTCATGCAGTCATGAATAGGACCACCCCCTGGTTCCGGTTTATCGTTGAATTTTTGGACACCCTGTATATTAAAGAGTCATATTTCCATACATTTCAGCCCGACATCATTAGTTCCCCTCGAAATCGAAAGCCCCGTCATAGAGAATATATAATACCTAGAGTCGCGACCTTTTCATCCCTTGCCGAAAACACCCTCAAAATTTTTCTGAGGTGAACTATCACAATCCTCTCTTTTCGTGTCCGTGAATCTGGGTAAGAGGTGACAAAAGAGTGAGCACTCAGCCGTGACAAATTTTTTTCCTGATGCACAAACCCAAAGTGACAGACTTCCACCACAGCAAATACGAGACTAAACGCACGACTTTTTTTAAAGATTTTTTGAGATTTTTGATACAATTATTGGTGCAATTATATGTTAACAGTGCAAAGAAACAATATAACGTATTTATTTTTCATATTACATGCATTTTTTGTATGTTTAAGTTTTTTTTTTTGAAAATGCTGAGCTCAACGGAATCTTATTTGCGAAATCTGAGCCCATGAAACCCACCTCGACTCCAACCTGAGCATTGTATCTAACTCAGTGCGAATGTATGGGTGCAGTTACTCATTTAAAAAAGTATTGGAAAACTAACACATTCTCACTGGGTTAGTACAAAACGACCAAATTGCAGCTTGTAGGCAAAAAGAGAGCGAACACCCAAAGTCGTGACTCTAGGTATTATATATTCTCTATGGCCCCGTAATGAAGTAAATATTTCTCTGCAATTGGTGTGGGAGATTATTCCACAACCTAATTGCATTGACAAAATAAGATCGCTCTCCAATGGTATGTGCCAACTTCGGCAATTATATCTTAAGACCCCTAGGTGACTGTAGAAAACATAGATATTCCTTCAAATACTCGGGAGAGTTGTCATGAATTATGTCATGTAATTTCAGAAGCGATCTTAACTCGTAATATCTATCCATGGTCATGCCTAAAACTTCGGTCTTGAATTAAGAAATACTTATATATCTTGGTAGAGCATGTATGAATCGTGTGCAGTCATTAAAAGCTACATTTATTTTCCGCTTAAATTCAGAATCTTGAGAAAGGTAGACAATACAATTGTATGAGAAGAACGGCAACAATAAAGATTAAACTAATTTTTCCTCAGATCCGAAGAAAGTAAACTCGAAGATGATAGATAGACTGCGCAGTTCAGTTTCAGTTTCAGTTTCTTTATTCAGTATAGCATTTACACAGTAAGATACAATATCTTTTTTGTAGTGCAAGCTTCATAGCGTATATAACAATAAATTAATTTTATAGTTAACATAAAT
>CAKKXW010000001.1:101464892-101479437 GCA_920937365.1 Sphaerophoria rueppellii | reverse complement strand
AATTTTCAAAAAACTTAGTTCAAAAATGATTTTTTTGTTTTTTTTTTTTAATTTTGAGTTTGAAAATTAATATTTCATTTAACAATTTAATTTAAATATAAATTGAAAGAAGATGTTTCTGGCTTTCCAAGAAGGTACAACACGGTGTTGTAAACGAAGCCGGTGATTTTTAATATTTTTTTTTATAAAATAAGTCAATTTTTCAGAAAATTGCCCCTCCCGGCTAAATGGTGGGGGGGAATAGACCCCTTCTTCCATACGATTTTTTTCTTGTCTCAACTCAACCTACACGCTCTAGCTTTTTGGCACAACGCTCGTGAATCACCCTGTATAATAGGGCCCATATACTACGCAAACACGTTTGTTCAACATTTTTTGAATTTCTGTAAACCGTTTTCGCAAACACACAGCATCGCTACACACAACTTAAACAGTTCGTGGAACATTTTTACAACAAAAAAATACATTTGTTTGCTCAAACAGTTTGCGTAGTGTATGGGCCCTATAGGCAAGAAAAGCACGCAACTTTTAATATGGTTTTGGCTATAAATATTAGCCGAGTTTTGTTTTCCTCATGATTCAGATTAGATCATCGATTAACTTTACAACAAAAAATCGAAATCCAATTAGTTATTGCAAAGAAAATATAACAATGAACTGATCTGGATCATGGAAGAAAATAAAACACGGCTATTAGCGTAACGGGTACAATGGTTGGCACCCCTAAGCATTTTTCACTTTAAATTACGAATTGCTCTCACATTTAAAGTGTGAGTTATTTGTTTTTTATGTCAAATATAAGCTTAAAGAATGTCTAACTTGAATATTATCAAAAAAAAATGTTAAATAAACAAAGAATCTTATAAAAACTTCAAAAAAGGAAAAGACTGCAAAAAGGCACAATCATTGGCACCAAGGTACAATTTTTAGCACTCTTACAAATGAAAGAAATGAAGTGTTTTTGTTATAATAAACAGTTCATATTGCAAAAAAAAATGGATAAGCTCCAAGACGTGCCAAGAAAACAACAAATACTGCCACCAGCAATGAAGATAATCTATCAGCTCCAGGATCAGTTCCAGGACCCACTCTAGTAATCGCCTCCAGAATCTACAATAGAATCAGCTCCATTAAATTCCAAGCCTGAAATAATCTCCAAACAAAATATATCGCTATCGCCCGATGAAACTGAAGTTTAAATGTCTGTAGTTGGAGCTTCTTAGCGTAAATAATCCAAATAAAAAACAAAATATAACATATTCAGATGCTACCAACAAAAATGATAACAACTTGGGCGAAAATGAATTGAAAAAAAACGTGTTCGAAAACCAAAGCACCAAAAACCTGCAGTTGGTCTGAACCCGTAATTTTTAATTTTTCTAACAAGAAAGAATAAATAAAGTTTAATAAAATAGTTCATAGACCGAAAGGCATTAATTTTAAGACGATCATGAATTCCTTAGAGCGCCCGGTTGGAGCCAGTAAGTTTAATATAAGATTTTATATAATAAGCTTGTTTGAATTTTTTTGTCTAGTAATAAGTAGTTATAAGTGAAAATGAATAAAAAATGAATTTTTAAATGCTCGTCCTTTCCTGCAGATTCGTTCTCTATTGCAATGCCCTATATGGACAGATTATCCAGATTGGTACTAATTACCCATCTGTGGCATCAATAACTTTAATGGTACACAATCTTCATGTTTAATTGGTAGTACTATAAGAGCAAGGAGCTCACATGCTAAAAAAGAAAAGATATGTAGATATATCACCATCTACAATTCTTCTTCTATTCTATCACGCGCAATATTTTCACTTCCAAATAAGAGCACTACTACCAATATCATATATAAAACCCCACACCATAAATCAAAATAGAAACCTTAAAACAAAAGCACCCAAGTACACTATACTGCATGAGTCCTCTATGGGCAAGAACGTGCGACCTACCACGTACATTTACCCAATAGTGGCTGTCTCTCCATATGGCAAAACTAACTTTTTTATTTTCTTGTTCGCTAAACAGCTTTTATGGGCATTCTTGCTGGTAGTGGTTATTCTGAGCTGAGTGGCAACTCTACTGCTGAATGGACGGAGTGGCAGCACTGTTACATCGTGTTTTACATACAGCGACCAAATAAATGTGTCTTTTTGCTGACGCATAAAGATCTCAATACACAAATAGTGTTTGGTGACAGGGTGGTGGGGGTGCGGTGATGTCAGCCGTGTTGGTTCGTATATATCGCCTGTACAACAACAAAATACATGGGTTTGTGTGCGGGGTGCAGGGGTGCGGGATTGGTGTGTACCCTGCCCCGCGCCTGCCGTAAGCCCCTAGACCGCGAGTTCCGCATGCGTAATTACTCGCGCGGAACTCTTTCTTGATTATCTATCTTAAAGATAATCACACTTCTAAAATTGAAAAATGGTAATAAAAACAGTGAATTCGTACATAAATATCTCATATAGACAAACTGTCGAAACGTCTCATCCACTTAGCAGTTCTCTTCAATATGCAACTCAATTTTAAATTTTTGAGATATTCATTTAATATAGATTTTTAGAGCATTAACAAATGGATTTTCAAAAGTTGTGTTGAATTTGATTCGTTGAAAACCCAGCGCAGTCTCAATGAGTTGAATTTGCATCAGCGAAATTAACATCTCGAAAAATACACCCCGGCAAAACTCGAGTATGACTCCCATATTGGAACAAGTAACTTAATCTCATTGAAAATTAGCCCAACAGGCCTTAGGCTGGTTGGGGATTAACCTTATGTGGAACTCAAAAACCTTCTTAGTTTCTAGCGAAAGAAAGCAATTTCAACTCTTTATGAAGCTTAAAAACATCAAAAAACTCAATAAGATTCTGATTCCAAATATGGCTACCGGCGTATTGAGGAAGTCATTGATTTTTTGATAATTAACCGAATCGCAAATAAGGATTGTTAATAGAAACAAAATAATAAAAAAAAAACATCGACGTCGTCACAATAAAATTATAAGCTTCTCATATCTATTCGTTTCATCACCACTCCACTGTCTGCCCATCAGTACAGAGAGACAAAATGAAACAAAAACATCTCCCTCCATTAAAACAGTGACTAGAATCGAAGATTAACTTGCTCTATTCGTTCCCACCTGATGGCGAAATCTACTTTTGCACGTCAGACGTCACTATAGCTCATTGTTCATTGCAGTCAGTGTGTGATGATCCCTGCAGACCTTGATAATCTTTATTTTTTCTTTAAAAAAAAATTATAGGACTATAACCTCCAATTATGGGAAGGAAAAAAGAAGTCGGCCGTCATTTTAAATTCTTTTCTCATATCCAAGACCAAGTTGAAGGAATGCGTTGAAGCAGGTTAGTGGTGTGACGCCGCTTATAATTTTATTCAGTTGAAGTGCATTACTGCTTCTTAGATTATCTACTTTTTGCATGAGGTTTTTTTTATACTCTTAAAAGAGTTCATCATAAAAAATGTTTGATATGATACGAAATGATATGCCATGATGATCTGTCATGTGAACAAAAAAAACAAGACCATGCCTACATTACAACGGTTCATCGCTTCGCAGAAAACGTGAGAGTTCTTAGCACCACTTCACAGATGGCAGTTTCAGCCCACACTGAAAGCTAAGATATTCTTATTTACTTGCGGGTGTTAATTCTTTGACATATTGATTCTAATCTGCTTGATTGGACCGACTCGATCGAAGAAATTTAATCTGTGATTTTCTGAGTTCTTTTCAGCAAAGTGCCCCACGGATCTTATGTCGATGTCAGTCACTTTATGTCTTCACAATGTGTTCTTAATGTTTATTTTATTAATTAACAAACTTGTATTCGTCAATCAATTCATTTAAAACACCAATAGCTAATAGTTTATGCCTTAGACCTAAGAGCAAGTCCATGATTGATGAGGTGATCATCATAAATTAACCAACATAATGAATTTCTAACGGTGAATTTGCAACTTAAGCTCAAATAATTGTTAACATGTTTCTACTGTATTGGCCTCAACAAACGAAAAAATAATTTATTCGGTAACAATGTGCCAGAACACCATTATAACGCATTTCCAAGTTTTCATCTCAGCTCTTTCGTTTGCATACGATTGTCGAGCAAAAATTATCCTATTCGTTAAAATTCCAGCATGCTCATTTTTTCCATTACAGTTTTTGTTTGCGAAGCGAGTGTGGAGATATCACAGAAGTCATCTCGCAAAACAGATCTTGAACTCTCATAACAAACAATTAGACACGCATACACTGTTCTGTCCTATTATCCGCAAATCAAGAATTCTCTTCTGTCTGTTATTCTGCTTTTTGGCTTCTTGTTGCGGTTGATTGGTATAAGCCATTGGCTTAAGAACTCTTAATAATAAACACATGAAGTTGAAGTCTCATCAAAAAGTTAAGAAAAACAGAAAGGAAAAGAAATACATATGTTAAAACCAAACGAAAAAACACAGGCGTTATAGTACACTGACTGAGTGAATATAATCAAGCAAATCGATGGCTATAAACTGACCACAACGACAACCAACGCCACAGTTCATTATACGTTGTTGACAAGTTGGTATCAGTCGACTAAAAAGTGAGCTCAGCAGGATTGCAAACGAATTTCGAGTCTTGAGTCGTATAACGAGGACAGTGTGATATTGTGATAGATTTGTTAAAGTGGTGAATCAGGAAATTGTGAAAATTCTTAAAGATGAATCTGATTTTTGTAAGTGTGATCTTTAAATCTTTGAAACTTATTTTCAAACGTGGTTAACTTAAATTTATGAATATTCATACATTGACATTCAATGACTAAGTTATGTGACAGTTGAACAAAAATATTTCATCAAACCATTTAGGGTGTAACGAAGGACAAACACGCGCGCCCATCCAACTTACTGAATAACAATTTTACCAAAATACAAATATCGCAACAATTTGGTAATAGCAAAGTTAAATCTCGAGTGTACCATCTGAATTTAAATTAATTGAGATTCGATGAGTGAATTGGTTAAGAGACATTCCGACAAAACAGTATGATGGATATGATGTCTTAATATTTACTGAGTTTGCTTATTGCCCATAAATAATAATCATCGGCATAATTGATGAAAACCTTACGGAAGGTTATTTTTTTTAGTCAAAATATTAATGTGCGGTTTTTATTGGAATTTGTCATCGACATTCTAGAACCAGTAGTTTTTTTATGTCCTCGTATTTTTTCTGGAAACAATGAAATCTCTTTGTCGTAAGAATTTCTTCTCGGGAATTCTGCTTGGCATCCACATACAAAGGTCAGAGACTTAAAACCTTATAGATCTCCGATATTATCTTTTGGTTATTCGATTTTTTTCGAAAATGCTCAAGGATTTTACATAATTTCTTTTACTGTAGATGGTGGCTTACCATCAAGCCAGAAATGTCCACTCGCAGGTCAAAACGATCGGCACTGCTGATCCACTCCATCTCAGTTCTTCAAAGTTTTTTTTGTGTTAAGCTTAATTGTCAAAAGTTTCCATTACTACAAGAAGTACCTACTTTAACAAGTATTTCTAGCCTTAAGGGCTTTCGAACAACTTTAAGCAAGAACCCGTTTGAATCTCTCTTTCCTCATTCAGCCTACCATACAATTATTCTTAAGAAACAAAAAGAACCAGCCAAGATGAGTGTCAGGTTGAATGTCATCTTAACCCAGTTTGGACATATCGAACAAAGTAATTTTAATTTCATACTTGAATGCAAATGAGCACACACACTCACTTTGCCTACACAACATTTTACTCGAAATTGATTTTATTAAGAAAAAGCAAACCACTTCACCTGTTCTGGCTCTGACTCTGCATGAACGTGAAAAGAATTGTTTCTTAAGTTCATCGACATTTGAAGAATGACATAGTGTGAATGGTGAAGGATTTGTTTTGAAAAAAAGTGAATAGTATTCAAAGGCGGCATTTTTTTGGTGGGGCCCAATAATATATTAGGCTTTGATCGTTTCCCTTGTTCAACATGTTTATTCAACTTAACCTTGAAATATTTTGAGAATGAAAATGCGACTGCAACTCTATGAACGACCGAAGTGAGTTCAATTTTTTTAATCGCCTTAGCACATCTCTACCACAAAGCCAACCATGAATATCTTAATGCCACTTAATAATATCTTGACTTCTTGCCATCAATGGTTCAAGTTCAGATACACCTTTTTTTCAATCCCCTCTTTGTTCTTATCTCGGGATACATGTTGATGTTGAGTAAGGTAGTGGGAAACAATGTTGAGATATTGGGTTTTGTGCTACTTTCTTCGTTATCGATCTGCTATAGGTATGGCGTGTCTGATTTCTTCAGTTAGTTTTTTATTACCTAATAAAAAGAATGATGACTTTTATTGCTTCTGAAACAAATAAAAAGAAATGTGTATAACTGGTCGCTGGCAATTTGTCTTGGTTTGAGCATGTTCTTTTGGGAGTAAAATTTTTAGAGGAAATTTAAAGCAATCAAAAAATTATGGTTGGTCGATTTAATCACCAATAAATTGTATCGATAAGACCTTTTATGAGGTTATGAAGGTCGTCTTTTAACGAGATTCATTGGCTTTTATCAAAAAACCTTCTTTTTACAGCAATTTGTTTTTGAATGGTTTTAGTTTTAATAACAATACCCCAAGGATTATATTTGCGTTGGTTAGTAATTTTGATCTTGTGGATTGAAGTCTCACCGAACAGTGGAACAAATCTTTACATCGTTTTGGAGAAAGTAAGATTGTTGCACTTGATATTTCAAAGGCATTTGATAAAGTTTGGTATCTTGCTCTTTTATCGAAAATGCGTGCCTTCTGTATCGATGAATCCCTTCTTCGTTGGATTAGAAACTTTATTTCGAACCATTCAATATAAGTTGTATTGGACGGATTAAAGTCCGAAACCCACAATATAAATGCTGGTGTGCCCCAGGGCTCCGTTTTGTCTCCGACCCTCTTTATCATTTTTATTAATGATCTCTTGTCTGTAACTTCTAATTCAATTCATTGTTTCGCTGACGATAGTACCCTTAGCTTTTCATATTTGTTCCCAGATTCACATCCCTCCAACTTCGGATGTGGAACATTCAGTTCCACAAAATATGATAAGCTCATTAAACTCTGACTTAAACAGCATTGTACAATGGGGAATAAAAAACTGCGTAGAGTTTAATGCTTCGAAAACTCAATACTGTCTTATATCGTTAAAGCGAGACATACCCCCTTGCCACCGTACATGAGAGGCACTTGCATCAATGAGACCAAACATCTCGAAATTCTCGGTATGTGCATCACTGACCACCTCTTGTGGACCGAGTACGTTCGCAATGTCGCCAAAAATGCCACAAGATGTTTGGGTTTTTTAAGACGGTGCAAGAAATTTTTCTCCCCGTCTAATCTGGCTATTATCCATAAGACTTATAAAGCTTGAGTACAATTCTCATCTGTGGGCTCTTGCTCCAGCTAAATACTTCAGCCTCTTGGACGATATACAAGAAAGAGCCGTTAGAATGATTGGTGATAGAGACATAACCAACTCATTCACATCGTTAGACCACCGTCGTAACGTTTCGTGTCTCTCCCTGTTCTATAGTTATTTTTATGGTATGTGCTCTTGTGAAATAGCCAGTTGCATTCCTCCCCTTAAACAATTCGCCCGTAATACTCGCTTTTCAAGGAATGCCCATCACTTGACCCTCGAGCCCAACTTCAGACGTACCTTTAAGTACAGAGAATCGTACTTTAGCCGTACTACGTGAATGTGGAACTATCCTCCAAACTCTGTCTTTAAAAATTATTGCAATGTTTAGGTATTTAAAACCAATTTACACCCGCAATTCCTTTCCTACCCGTTTTCTCCTTCCTTAAGCACTCACTGTGTCTCTGGCATGAAAAGCGTACAAAAAACCCCTTGAGTGGGTGCTTATTATAAAAAAAATAAAAATAATACTTTCCTCCCTGCAACAAAATATGAACTACGCTCATCGATATTCATAAAAGTACTCAATTTCGCTGGGAAATTATGTCAAACCGAAAAAATTATTTTAATTGAAAATTTAATTTTTCGCTTCGATACCCTGTTTGTAGTAAGTTGTAAAAGTTGTTGGCAAAACTCTTTCCAACGAGCCATTTCTTCGAGTTTGGGAATAGAAAATAATCCGAGCATGCATAATCTGGCGAATAAGGTGCGTGAGGAAACAATTGAAACTTCAAATCATCGATTTTGGACAATGCCATACCGGATGTGTCCACTGGTGCATTGTCGTTATGAAACAAGACTTTCTTCTTAGCAAAACAGGGACGTTTTTCCTTGATTTAATCATCCAAACGCTGCAATAAATTCGCATAAATCTCGCCGTTGATTATTCTCTCTTTCTGAAGAAATTCAATGCAAATTACACCACCGGCATCCCAAAAACCTGACGCCATGACCTCGTCTGCTGATGGAACTTTTCTTGCCTGTGACCTTGGCACCAACTCTCCCCTTCTAGTCTATTATCCGGTGTACACCACTTTTTGATATGCCTAGTATGTCTGCTTACCCACGCACTTTCGGTCGACTGTCATCCAACAATGCCCAATTTTATCCATGTTTACCAATTGAACTTGACCTTTCTACTGACTTTCTAAAGATATTAAGTCACGCAGGATTGCCTTACTTTAATATTTTGAGCTGAAAATTGGTAAAACTTCTTACTATACTCAATGGCCGTATTTTTTTCACTACTCAGTAGCCGGCACAGCAAAATTTCCCTTGGCAAACAACAGCAATTTGGATTGCAGTAGATAAAAAGGCAGTGACAATGACCAATGACAGCTGTGCCGGCGATAGAACTTTCAATTATTATTGAAATGAAGATAGCGCTGATGACGTTAAAAAGAATTATTTTGTTACGCGAATCTTTATGTATACCTACTACTGGTATTGTCAAGATTGACGTTTTCAATTTTCTCTGCTTCATCAAAAATGTTTGCTCATTACAAACTTTTGAAAAAATGGCCATCTCTGTTTGTAACTAGGTGGCGCTAGAGTCGAATGCCAGGCCGATTATACCTTTCAAATGTATACAATACAAGGATGTGAATATAATGATCTGCGTTATGAACTCTCTTAGGTTGAAGTATTTGCTATTTTTTTTATCCGAGGCGCAACCCTCAGGTCAATTTTTCTATATTTTATGTAACAATTGCCATATCAATTGAATTTGACAGATGGATTGATTTGGAGTGTTTTATTCGCACTTGAGTAGTGAGAAAAAAGGTTAGTACTTAAATCAACAACCAGCACCGACCACCAAGTTGATAGGTCGGCTACTTTTGGGACCAACCTGGTAAACCAACCAAAATGTATGTAATGGCTTCAGAAAATTTCCCGCGATTTGAAATCGCCACATCTCTCAATTTGCAATGCAATGATGCACGAGAACAAAGGTCTGTTTGCCCTCTATTAGTCTTTGACATCTTGTCACCGAGTTATGGTCAAAAAACCCATTTGTTTAGTTTTTGTCCTTAGCTTATCATAGAAAGAATATCTTCGGATACAAATATCTCGGCAACCAGGGCTCTGAATTGGGTTTGGCTTTCAGTTGTAAGCTCAGGATAGTGAGAACTTTGAAATATGTATGTTGAACTTAGCGAAATCGATTTTCTCATGATTTTCGAAAAATATCATGCCCTTTGCCAACATATAGGACAAACAAAAATTTCCAAGTTTTCTTCTCAGCTCTTTCGTTTGCATACGATTGTCGTCAAAGAATCCTCCTATTCTTCCAAAACCTATTGAATGATACATCAATCGAAGTTTTTTTTTGAATTCTATTCATCAAAATGGGTTACAAGTTTCTCGAAAACCTGGTAGCCGAGATATTGCCTAAACTGTTAATCATTCGGAAACATTTTCCCGCAGCATTCGGTTATACAGTTATAAACAAAAAATAACGTAGAGGTAATGTTACCCTTAACTTTTTGCTAACGTTTGATTTTTTATGATGAAACCAAACTTAAGGCCCAACTATAATTACTTAAGTGAACGTAGGCTAACGTCAAAAAGCAGGACGAACATTTCCTTGAAGCCAGAACTATAATGAACGGAACGGCGCGGCGGACGGAGCCGTCCAGCAAAATTTGCAAACTATTGAAAACCCTTCCGTGGTTTTGATTCGTTTGCTGGAGTTGATGAATAAATAAAAAAGAGTTGATTTTGCTATCCAGATTTCTTAATTTTTTTTTATTTTATTTCAGATAGCCCTATTGGCAGCGAAGCTTATATTGAGCTCAGCATACCCAGCTGATGGTCTTGTCGAGTAAGTCTATGAAGTATGATTTTGTGTTAGTAATTAGTTAAGCTTACATATCCTGTCTATGCTTTGCTTTCTTGCTTCTTAGCTGCATGTCTATCTTCATTGCATTAAAACTCTATCTCTAAATAACACACGACCAAATATAGCATAAGAAACACCATCTTCTAGATTTGAAACCTCAACAAATTTTAAATCAATCTTAAATGTTTTTGAATCCAAGAATTCCAAACCCAAGGACTTAATATAAGATTTTAAAATAGTTATACTGTAAAATACTCAGTGTACATATCAAACATTCAAAGTATAAAAACCAAAGAATCCAGTTAGAAGCCAATAAAATTTTGTATCCAAACACTAAACACTCGAAACTGATTTCAATTTAACTTTAATTCTCTAACTGTGTAAATAAATGTTCAACCTTCAAACATTTTACGACATTTACACAAAATTCAAGAAAATAAACCAAACCAAACAAACCCATTTGATTTCAGAATTGAAAAACAAAGGCTCGTTAAATTTCCCGAAGAGACATTTCGAATTGAAGAAAATCAACAAAAATCAGCTGAAGCCAAACGAATTTTAGACGAAATCAATAAAATCAACGTTGCATTGGGCTACGTTAAGAAACATGAACCAAACTCCCAATCCCCATCTCTCCTCGATTCGAATGAATTCCTTTTCCCGAAACCTGCCTACCATCCCTTTCATTCACAATCCCTAAGTAGTGGTTCACTTCAGCCATCAATTCGTCATTTAAATCATTTTACCTATTCCTATCCGAACCCTAATTCCAAATCGATTAAATCCCCCGATTCGAAAATTTACTTCTACAATTACCAACAGCCTGATGAACAATTCGAAGAATTACCCAATCGATTTGTTTTGTCCAAAAACGAAAACAATTTCCGGGAATTCAAACTCATCGATTACAAAGTTGTGGGCGATTACCAGGAGTCCGTCCGAAATAAGGGTTCGGAGCCCAAATTGCGTTTGAATTTCGTTCCTCGACACTTGAAAGTCAACGAAAAATCAATGGACTACCACAAAGATGAAAAATTAATCAAAATCGAAAAACTGACAACAGTTCGGCCATTTTTGAAATTAACAGCCGAAAAACAAAAATACAATACCAAAGCTCCAATTGTTCAAAAATACGTAGCATCAACGTCAACGACTACAACAACACCGGCACCTCTCTCCAAAGAGTCAGCAAAGACTCCATTCGGCGTATTTTTCAACCGCCCTCGTCCTGCTCACCTGGTAAATTCCCAAAAAGTTGAAGTCAAGCCAGTTCTACAATCCGTACCGTTAGAATTGCCGCAATACACACAACAGCAGGTGAAACCTGATGCAGTAACTATTGATAACTGGGACATGGACTCGTCGGAAGAAACTGATTATCCAGTTCCTCAGGAACAGGACAGTGAAAAACATATTTTGTCTGGTCTTCTCAGGCCATCAGACATGGCCGCTGTCCAAAAAGAGGCTCTCAAAGAAAGCGGTATCATAATACAGCGACTGAAAGTTAAGAAAGGCGGTATAGCCATTGCTGGTCCGGGTGGTGTTGCGACGGCTGGAAGTGGGGGAACCGCTATCGTTGGGCCTGGTGGCTATGCACTTACACATCCTCGAAGTCTGACGATTGCTGGTCCAGGGGCTAAGATCATTGCCGTGCCGGAATCCACTGACCTGCGAGATGCTCTTCAGCGAACGAGTTCAGGTAGAAGTTACGCTGATGAGGGTCAAGTTGTCGCTACCGGTCCGATAGTGTACTATTCTCCAGATGACAATAGCGAAATTCTATAATGAAACTCTTAATTTCAGCCTCGAAGTAGAACTTAGTACAATTCGTAGTGTAGAGTTAATTTTAAGTAGGATTGTTTTAAGGCTTTTATTTTATAATAAATTGAATTCACATTTCTTAAAAACATTTACAACACGTCTTCCATTAATAAACCTTCACCAATCATAAGACTTCAAACTTACTCTCATTTAACGAAATTTTAAAAACCAAAACAGCAATGCTTAATTAACCTTAAATTGCAATTATCTAGATGGCAGCGTTCAAGCTTTAATTCCTGGCCTCAAATGCCCTTCTATTTCCCATCAACTGCATTTTACAACTTGCCTTCTATCAACAGCAATAACAATCTGCAGCTTTTTAGTCAGAACTTCAACTCCATGCCACCAGCGGCAGCGGCGCTAGCAGCAAATCCCTGGTCGGTTCCACTTCAGAACCCATATCCATATTCATATTTTTACAGCTCCAATGTTATGCCTTCGTCAGTTTATCAAAATTCAAATCAAATAGCAGTTCAGACTACAGTAAAACCAAAAAAGAGATTCCCGGAGCCAACAACAAAACCTCCAACTACCAAAACGTCAAAAACCAACAAACTGTCAAAAAAGTCTCCAAAAGACTTGAAAAGTGACAGTTCCCTCATAGCAGCCGTTCAAAAAGTGAATCCCACATTTGAAATTCAGAATATTGTACCGATTCCAGGAACACCATACTTCCAAATAGCGTCAGTGGAGAAATTTCCCCAAACCACTGAAGATTCTGGCCAAATCAAAGTAGAAGCTATGGGAAAAACATCAGCTGGAAATACCGTTCCGGATATTTCATTTGGCTCCTATTTCCTTCCGTACAATGCGAATGAACAGAGTTCAAACAAGAAAACCGCTTCACTAATACTTCAACCAAGTTCGAAGGCAATTGTTGGTAGTGGAGGAACTGCAATTTCGGCTCCCGTTTCTCGAGCGGTTCTTAAGAAAGGAGTGCCGACAAATGTATTTTTCAATCCAGAATCTGTGGCCATAGCTGGAGCCGGTGGAAGGGCACATGCTCAAGCAGATTTGATATTGGATGTGATGGAGTAATCAATACTTCGAACTTTTTTTCCTTATACCTAAGCTTCTTCACCAAATATATTGTATTATCCTTGATTACGCTTAAACTACTTCTATTGTTGAATCTATGTAAATAAAGGCTTCTCTTCCAATTCTATAAATCTTTTTGATCTTTCGGGAGGGATAAGGAAAAGGCATCTTAAACTATTTTGACAAACAGTGTTCCAATCTCTTATCGTAGCAAAAGATTGGGAAGAGTTAATAGCAATGGTGATGTTGTGTCATTTCCGTATTACGGAGGACTCAAAGGCCATTCGCTGAATGTAAGCAAAGATGGAAAAGTCAATACCGTGGTTGTTTTGAATCCAAAGTATGCCGAAGGACGTGGCAGTTCAGATATATTCTTCAACAAAATTCAAGATTCTGCTGCTCGTTTGGTCGCTATCCAGGAGAAGGCCAAGCAGAAGGGTAGTTTTACTGAGGAAGACAACAAAACGTATGCAGACAGTCTCTTCGAGTTGGGTCAAGCGGCTCAACATTTGGCTCAGCTACAGCAAAATGGAGAAATAAAGGATTTCAGCAAACTTCTTCAAGGCAGCAACACCCAATTTCGTCCTCAACCGATTGCTGAAAATCCATCGGCGGACGTTACTGAGACTCCCGAGCAGAATGGTGATTTGTCAGGAGGAACGATCACTCAAGATGAACCTTATGACGATTCTGGAGAAAGTGTCCTGGTAAACGCTCCCAAGAAAGATGCATCGGTTGCTGAAGCCAAGCCTGTTGGTAAGCTTTATCATCGATTTTTTTTTCGACAGTTGTTATAATGTTTCTTTTTAAGGTCTATCAATTGTCGGTGAAGGAGGTGTAGCCTCATCGAAACCAAATGCAGTGGCAGTTTCAGGACGTGAAGGTTTAGCTGTTGCCTCACCGAAAGCAACAGCAATTGCTGGTGTCTCGCCAGAAGAAGCTGCAGCATTTAGTATCAATCTTCCCACTCGGGATGAAATCATTATAAAGGCACAGCAAAGATCGAATGTATCACGTACGGGATCGGCAAATATCAAATCAGCTCCACAACAAATCACTGCAAAACGTGCAGAAATCGA
This sequence comes from Sphaerophoria rueppellii, assembly GCA_920937365.1. Lineage (NCBI taxonomy): Eukaryota > Metazoa > Arthropoda > Insecta > Diptera > Syrphidae > Sphaerophoria > Sphaerophoria rueppellii. The sequence continues at coordinate 101,465,161 of CAKKXW010000001.1, read as the reverse complement.
GAGCAAAAGAAGTAAGGCTGTTGAAAGTGGAATCAATATTTTACTCGTGGAGCCAAGATTTGCTGACCGAATTCGACATCAAGATGGCGTCGAATCAAAAAGTCTAAGTGGAGACTTTGGCGAGAGCAGATATCTTCCTAGGAATTATTTATTGTCGTCTTTTTATAATTATTGAAAATAACTGTCCATTCAATTTAATTCTATTTTAAATTATTCAAAATCGACTTTACTCAATTAATATAAATGAAACTTAATTAAAAAGAATATTA
>CAKKXW010000001.1:101420818-101437636 GCA_920937365.1 Sphaerophoria rueppellii | reverse complement strand
AAAATTCCAGCAATAAATAACACGATTTTGTTGACTACCCCACAAAAGCTCAACATTTCGTTTGAACAATTAATGAAAATCTATGGTGAGGGCATCGAATCAAAGTTCCCACCTATTTTGGAAATGTTCGTTCAGCGAATTCAATCATTTTTTTCTGTTTATCAACAACCACTTGCGCCACTTAATTACACTAATGTTACTAGACTTCCAACAACAACTTTAAGAACAACAACAACAATTAAACCAACAAAACCTGCAAAAAAAGATGTGCATAGAAAAACAAATTCGAGTGTTGCTGTGGATGTAACCGATGATCCGGATTATAATGAATTGATATCGATAGGTGAAGATAATGAATTTATAAGTGTCGGAGAGTCGGGAGAAAATGATCTGTTTATGGAACCATCTGAAGCGGTAACAGAAGAAACGGCAAATAATCACTCGTAGGTTATAGTGATTGTTTTTAGAAGAAGCTCTTTCAGAAGCAAGGAAATTTTGTTTAAGATTTATGGTAATAATTTAAATTGCAGTTTTAATGTATAAATAAAATTTGCTTAAGAAAAACATTCAAATTTGGTATTTTTATTTGCCACACAATTAGGGATGCCAGACGTTCCGCTACGTGCGGGACTGTTGTCCCGGAAAACCGTCTTTGTCCCGCAAGTGTCCCGCTACAAAATTTGGCCCGCCGAGAAGATATAATGTGAAATGTCCCGGAAATCCCTCGAAAATACATTTTTCCTTGTTCAATAATTTTCTTTTTAATTTTAAGTGCGTGCAACATAACCTTCATTCTTTCATAAAGTCGATTATTCGATAATCGAGAGTCGTGCTTCTAAAAAGAAATATTTTTGATTTGAAGAAAGACTCGAAAAAACCATTTTCGATTGGCACTGATGCACCCCAATAAAGGAAACATTTAAACATTTCCGTTAATTGTAAGATATTTTAAAAGTAGTCATGGTGTCTGCATCAAGTTATTAAACTTTTATAACTTGGTTTCCGAAAAATCAAAAGATAATGCAGACAAAAGAGCAATTATATCATCCAGTTTATGCGTTCAAAATATAACAGCATTTACAGCTGATAACGCAAATGTATATTTTGGTAAAATAAAATCGATTTATTTTCACGGAATTCAAAAATGAAAATAGTTTTCCAATGGGTTGAAAATGTTATATTTCGAATAACACTAGAAAACTCAGACCATGTTAAGACCATATTGAATCTAGTTCAAGCACTAAAAACGTTTCCGAACTTAAAGAGTTTATGGAATGGTGCAATGAGGAAAAGTCCGAGCTTTTGAGACATGTTTCTACTCGTTGGTTGTCGTTAGTTCCTGCCGTCGTCGACAGGCTTCTTAAACATTACAGTTCGGTTAATTGTTACTTTGATAATGATGTTAAAAGTATTGAAAAATCGATCCATTCCTGGGTAAACTTTTTTAAGAAAAACAAGGCATTAAATTTAAAAAAAAAAATTGTGATTTTGTTTTTTCTTTGCCAATTTCAAACGCAAGCTATTAACAATTTTTAGTTAAATGAAAAATTCTTGGTGGGAAGAAAGAAATAAAACAGAAGCAGAGCGTATGATAAAGAAAAATTTCGATATGTCTTGTAAAGAATTTAAGGAATCCTGTTTAGCGAAATACGACTAAAACGTAATAATTTCTAAAATTACATCAGCCCAAAAATGTGTTTAAATTGTTTATTTGTTATATTCTATAGAATAACGTAACTTTTTTTTTTCTGAGGAATGTTTAGTTTCTATTTATTTATGTAATTACACTCAGGAAGTAAATCAATATATGTTAAAATAAAAGAATGTTTTTAAACTAAAGAACAGTTTTGTTTTTAATTCACTTAAATGTTTTTTTGTCCCGCACAGAAATTTTTCAAATCTGGCATCCCTACATACAATTATGACAAGTTTGACAAGCAGAATGTAAATAAAAACATTGGTGACATAAACTGTTTGGTAAATAATAGCGAACACATCATCGTTACCAAATGTTTGATTGTTTTCTTGAGTCTGATGTTCACATAAGATAACATTTAAAACTAAACGAAAGAGTTTATGTGCAAGCTGGCAGTATCAACATTTGTCTGCACCTCTCTATTGCTCGCGCTTCTATCAATCATCGCACGAATTTCTTCACTTTGCATCAAATGTCAAATATAACACATGTCATGTCAATCAGAACCAACCTCAACTGTCAAAACAAATTGGTGTTTTTTCTTTAATTTATTTTTAAATCTTAGGCCGTTTGCGAATTGGATGAGTTGTTGTTAAAAATTGATGAATTTTTAACCACTATCTACTATCATATTTTAGCCTGCTCCGCAGCTGTCTAATTTTTAACACATTTTATTCAATGCGAAGTGTCAAAATTTAACCAAACGTCGTGTTTTAACCACTTTTAACCTAATTCGCACACGGCCTTATTTCTCATTCGAAAGCGTTAAATTGTCATTTTCCAATAACGACTTTTGGCAGTAGAAGGCTTATTTTGAACCTGGTTCAACTGTTGAACAAAAAAAAATAACCTTGTGTAAACATGTCAATATTATGTCAATATTATATGATTCTGCAGACCAATCTCATATTTGCCTACTCAAAAAATGAACACACAAACACGCGTTAACTTTGACTTCGCTTCGCCTGACGTTTACGAGTTCAGCCATTCAATTCAATGCATGCTTTCACAATTAAGCTTCAACCTTACGTTTCATATTTTACGTAATATGACTCCAAGCGTAAGCTTTAGTTCATATATGCTGGCTGAACATTTGCTTTGTCTGACAGCTCAGCAACAGTATAAAAAGGTCAACAAACAAAACTCATTTCTTTTTGGAGGGATGATGATGATGAAGGGAGAAAAATAACTCAAAGCAAACTCGAAGCCGGTAAATCCTAACGCAGACAAAGACGAAGATAAGGCCGTGTGCGGATTGGGTTAAAAAGTGGTTAAAACTTGACGTTTGTTTAAATTTTGACATTTCGCATTAAATGAAATGTGTTAAAAATTAGACTAGGTGCGGAGCAGGTTAAAATATAAAATTCATCAATTTTTAACCACAAATCATCCAATTTACACACGGCCTAAAGCTTGTTTGTGTTTCAGCCACAATTAATACTTGAAATTCGCATTTTGAATTGTTCCAATTTTTTTGTTTGTTAAAAAAAGGCTCATACTGCCTTCCCAATGTGATGAAAAGTTAGAAAAGTTCATGTTTTCTTTATTTTAAAGTTACTACCAAATTAGCTTAACGGTTAAAAAAAAAAAAAAAAAATTGTACTCCTATATTGGTTTGTTGGCACAATGAAACATACGAAATGTTCATAAGTCGATAAGGTAGTTGATAAGAATCCGTCATCTGTCAAAAACCTATCCAAAAAATAAACCCAAGATTTTTGATAAAAACAAAAGTTTATTAAAAATCTAAACAACTTGAAAAAGATTTATACCAAAAAAAAACAACTGATTGAAATTCATATTAAAACAATTGACCATGTCCGAAACCGAAGTAGCCGCTTCCGAAAAAGAAACCACAAACGACAAAGACACCTCCAAAGGCAATAGAAAAAACCATCAACAAATAATTTTCTTAACCATAATTGCATCTTCTCTTCTGTTTTAGTTTGCATTTTGCTGAATGCAACTGGAAATGTGCCAATCATCAAAAAACGTAAATGGATGGTCGACCCCAACAAAACAGTCAGTTCAATAATGCAATTCTTTCACAAACATCTCAAAATGGATCCGCAAGAACAACTGGTAAGATAATCTTCGATTTGAACTGCTCACAAAGAAAATAACATAAACCTCCCACAGTTTTTATATGTCAACCAAACATTCGCCCCATCCCCTGATCAATTCATCAAGAACCTGTACGAGTGTCACGGAACCAATGGGAAACTTGTGCTCTACTACTGCAAGAACCAAGCTTGGGGTTAAGGCACCACAAAAGAGAAAGACAATATACTAACTTTATTCATACTCCGATTGCATGTTTATTTCTATAATTGTATTATACTATTTGAATAGACATTACTATAAAGCCAACGGTTGGTATTTAATTGTCACCACGTAGAGATTCCAAGTGGTCTGCGGCTTCCTTGGAAACACGGTGGTATTTGGCAATAGCCGGGCGGTAGTAGTAGGCCTTGTAGTCATTGCGTTCGGACATTTTAGCACGAATATCCTTTTCCAATTGCCTAAAACAATAAACAATGAATGAGCGATCTCGATGCGCGTAGCATTGACTAATCCTTACCTAATTTGAGCCTTCTCGTTCTCTTCGTAAAGATGGTGACACATTTTCTCGTATTCTTGCTGAGGCGACGGGAAGATATATCTCGCAATAAAGCGGGAAATTGGATGCTTCAAATGAACACAGAAACTTCAGCACCCTCACCCAATATTAAATGCACAAACATCTTACTTACCTTTTGAGTTTCATAGTACTTTGGAGTGTAGCCTTCGGGAATTTCGGTTAGCGTTGCGGGACCAACAAATATGTTCGCATAGAGGATAACCGCGGTCATTGGAATCAAACCCAGCATAACATAGAAATGAAGCATATCCTTGAATTTATGCCATTGGAATCTAGATGGTGTGATTTCGAATTTATGACCACTCATTTGTCGCATTTGATTTTGGATAGCTGCAAGCAAATACGATTTGTTTTGGTTTTTGGTTATGAGTGATTGGGGAGACATGTTGCGTAACGTTCAATAGAATTCTTTACCATATTTAGCTACGGGAGAGTTTAGAATGCTGCGATATTGGGCAACAGATCCTGCCGACCGTACAAGGCTGCTAAAGACGACCATTTTTGTGAAATGAGAATTTATTTAAACACTCCAAAGCGAGTTTACAAAATAGCTGATCAAAAGAAATTCGGGTTGTCGCGAGACAAGAAACTTTGTGACAGTAGTTTTGAAGTTTGAGACGGGATGTTGATAATACAGTTTAATGTCAAAGATGACAACAGCCAGTAATGCCAATTTCGTTTTTGCTTTCCTGTTATGTGCAATACAAAAATTTAAAAATAAATACCGTTGTTGTATAAGTTGATTTTTATTAAATCCGAGATTTTTGTTATTTGTTTTTTTCTTTTTTTTCCATGATTCGTGGTTCAGAGTTGACTTTCAATTCTCTAATATTTAGATATGAACACAACTATGTTAATTTTCATCCGTTCAAAGTTACTTAAGTGCCCCATACACATTTCAACTCGATTGCAAACTGAGTTATCAACTAGGTTTGTGTTCGAGCACACACTGCATAGACTGAGTTAGAACGCATTGCTTCTACTGAATAAATGAGAAAAAAAAAACAGCAACAAAAATGAAGTGGTAGGACCATATTTACTGTGATAGTATTGGTAAAAACACGCATACTATCGCAGTATAATCCATAGCTTGTAGGCATTGTCATTTTGACAGCTCGGTTCCCCATCTCCCTTTTAAACTCATCTGTTGTTTTGACAGCAAATCAACCAACTCGTCCACATTTTTCTTTAATCAACCATTCAACTGTCAAATCGATGAAATGACAAGGCCACACACAGGTTGATTTACGTTTGATTTGATTCAGTTGACGATTGAGTTGAACTGTGTATGGTGCGCTTTACTTACTTACCTATCTGGCTCCCAATCCTTGTAGGATATTAAACTGACTCACAGCAGTTTCCTGCCGGGATGGGTCTCTCGCATGCGCTTCCAGTCTTCTTCTTGGTGACTATGACTAGGTTTCCCTCACTGTGAGCCTATCTCCCGGTTCTGCAACCACTATTGCTTTGACCTCTTAGTGCCTGGCTACACAGGGATTTTTCAATGCCCTAACGAGTGAGTTTGTAGGCAAGAGGGATGAGGAGTGAAGGGGGAAGATGCTCACGAAGGGAACTGAATTTTCAGTGTGAGCAATGCAGCGTCGAGTGTTGTTTTTAGGCTGAAATCCAACAAAGCCGCCAGCAGGCCAGGAAAGTCAACCATTGACCAAATTTTCACGTTGCGGCAGATCCTGAAAAAGACCTATGAACTCCAAATCGATACCCACCACCTTTTCATCGATTTTAAGACCGCGTATGACAGCATCTACAGAGACGAACTGTACAAAGCTATGTCTAGTTTCAGGGTCCCCGCCAAGCTCGTTCGCTTGTGCAAAATGAGGATGGAGAACTCACGCTGCTCCATCAAGGTTGGCAACGAGCTTACGGAATCTTTCGACTTCAAAAAAGGATTCAGACAAGGCGATGCACTGTCATGCGATTTCTTTAACATCGTTCTTGAGAAGATAGTGCAGAACTCCGACGTCAACACCAGAGGCACTATCGTCCAAAAATCTGTTCAACTTCTCGCGTACGCCAATGATATTGATATAATCATAATGGGAAGAACACAGCGTGATTTCAATGGCGCCTTTGTGAGAATTGAGACAGAAGCGGCAAAAATGGGTTTAGCGGTAAATGAGGGAAAAACGAAGTATATGCTGTCTTCGAGGAAGGACACCCAACACCGACCCAACTTCGAGCTAGTAGAGGAGTTTGTCTACCTAGGCTCAGCTTAAACACGGGCAATAACACCAGCGCCGAGATCAGGAGAAGAATAATGGTGGATTTACATGTATCTGCATCATCTTGATCTGTAAAAATCAAGAAAAGTACACCCGCCTTACTTTTCTATACGTATATATAGATATACGTCGTTATACAAAAGAGTGAAAGAGTATACTATATGCCTGCTTTTTTAAATTGCCATAATTGTTTATAGCTCAGTGACATATGAAGAGTCGAATTTTTTTGGTAACACATTTATTTATCAATTCCTCCATTATTATCTGGTTGTAGTATCTATATGAAATAAAGTTTATCAACAATTTATCGAGTAATTTTATTGAGTTTGTTATTTCTTTTCGCGGAAAAATTGACAATTATAGTTCTTGTTGCTTTTTAGCGTTCAGGTGAGAAAGGGAGATTCGCTGTTGACCTGAACTCAGTTATAGGAACCTCAAATGCAGATGAGCATGCTATAAAAAAGATGAACATGTTTGTCTTAACCATAATCTTGATCTTGATTTCTATTATTTCCTATAATCTTGATCTTGACAAGATGTCTGCATTTTGATTTTCTCTCTCTATCGAATGAGTATGATTTTTGTATTTTGCATCTCTCTTTTTTGCAGAACTAAAAATGCAGATACATGTAAATCCACCATAACTCTTGCTAATCGCTGTTTCTTTGGGCTAAGAATGCAATTGAGTGGAAAAGCCCTCCCTCGAGCAACTAAGGTAAAACTATACAACACACTCATCATCCCAGTCCTGCTGTATGGTGCAGAAGCATGGACCCTGACAAAATCGGATGAAAGTGCCTTAGGCTGTTTCAAGAGGAAGGTTATTCGGGTCATCTTTGTCACCGTGTGCATTGAAGGGGAATGGCGAAGAAGATACAATAGCGAACTTTACGGGTTGTACAACGACATGGACCTAGCCAGAAGGGTCAATGTCCAGAGACTCAGATGGCTCGGTCATTTAGAGCGAATGGACACAAATGCTCCGGCCCGGAAAGCCTTCGACACTCTTCCCGAGGAACGTAGGAGGAGAGGAAGACCGCGACTCAGGTGGCGCACTAAAGTGGAAGAGGACCTCAATCAACTTGGAGTGCAAAACTGGAGACGACTAGCTACGGACCAAGCTAGCTGGCGGAGATTGTTGATTGAGGCCCAAGTCTACAACGGACTGTAGCGCCACCTTAAGTAAGTAAGTAAGTTGTTTTTAGCACATGATACTGCGAGATCTGTTCAGTTGACCCTTGAATAAATGCCAAAATTTTGACTCTCTTCTCCTGAATGAAATTTACTTAATACATACCTTTTGTGGAAAGAAAAGAGCGCAAAACCAACTCAACCCATATAAATAATTACTTGCTTATAAAATTACAAAACCTTATGCACATACCAAATGTCTACTTGGCACCACTCAAAAGTCAAAGGTTGACGTTTTTCGTCAAAATTATCATCTTCTTTCGTTGTATATTGAATTCGAATTGAAGGCGTTCGCCTTCGCGATTGTTGAAAAGATTCTAATCAACAAAATAAAACAAAAAGACAACAGTAAAATATAAGTACGTGTTCCACAGATAAAAGATTTTTACTTTCGTAAGCATTTTTAATAACAAATAAAGTTTATTTTTCATCAAAATACAAGACACGAAACTTGAAAACTAAGCAAAAATACATAAAGTGTGAAATAAAAAGAAAAGTTTGCTATCAAAAGGTGTGTTTTCTGATCGAAACCAAGATTGAAGACCGCAATATATTGCTCTTCCTTGATAAGTGTTTTAATTTATAATTAATCCTACATGCGTATAAAAAAAAACAGTACTTTACAAATCTGGACTCTGTGCAATCCTCTCAAACAAAAGAACCAAGAAACTTTTGTTTGTTCCCACGAAAACTCCCTCAAGGTTCTTTTCATCTAATGCCCTTATATGCGTCTTTTCCATAACCTTTGTGTGTCTTGTTTTGTCTGCTTAAATAAAATGACGTCAATCCCAGATGCAACTCTACTCTATCTCTCTATATACAATTTTGTTTTGTTTTCGACTGTTCAAATAAATTAAGATAATTTTATTGCGAGACCGAAAGTGATAATTTTTATTTACTTTTCAGTTGGAATCGTACATAAATCAATTAAAAACTGCGAGATTTTTTGGTTTATTTTTTTCTTTTAAACGAATGAAAGCCAAATAACTGAAATGAATTCAAGTAGAACGGCTGCCTTGGGGTCAGCATCGAAATTACCAGGTGAGTTTAATGGGATGTAATATAATTTCCTTTGTTAGTAGAAACAAACAACTCGTAGCTCGTAAGCTCTGAATGAAATCGAAACTGAATGCGAGGGCAATGTAATCTGTTTTTGTTATGTAAAAAGTGAAAACACAGATGTACGAGTGTTCTATTTGTTGGTGAAAAAGTGTCTTGTTCAACTATTTTCAGGCCCACCGATAAACCCACTCGTTGAAAACTCCGATGAACCTCTTCCCAGTCTGTCGGACCTTCATGACTTCGAACCCAAGCTAGAGTTTGATGACACCGAACTGCTGACACAATCTCCCATTCCAAGTAAGTCCGAAGTCCCAATTCCCATGAGGTGATTCATTGTCTAAATAATATTTGGCTATATTTCAGAAGATGTCATGGTGGACGATTTTGTTTTAACTGGTAAGGCAACAAAAAAAACTGCTTTTTGGGTTCTTTGGATCTCACTGTGTTTATTTACCTGCAGCTGGAGAAGAACCTGAAGAAGAAGAGATCGCGAATCCTCTGGAAGACAACGATTTCGAGGATCAATTGAAAGAGCAATCGGAAAGTTTCACCACCAACAAAACAAAATGTGACTTCCTCGGTACCGACAAACAGGGACAGCACATATTTGGCATTTATGCATCACGGTTTCCCGAAAAGAATCAAATGGAGAAATTCATTCGGGAACTCATCAAAGAAATTGAACCCTACGTCGAAAACGACTACATTCTCGTGTACTTCCATCAAGGCCTCAAGGACGAAAACAAACCATCAGCACAATTTCTCTGGAACTCCTACAAAGAACTCGATCGGAATTTTCGCAAAAATCTTAAAAACCTCTACGTCGTCCATCCGACGTGGTTCATCAAAGTCATATGGAATTTCTTTCGACCCTTCATAAGTGACAAATTCCGCCGAAAGCTCGTCTACATTTCAAATCTCGACGAACTCCGTCAGGCATTGGGTCTAACCAAACTCAAATTGCCCGATAACATATGCGAATTCGATGATAAACTCTATCCGAACCGTCGAAGTGCGCCGACAAGTGTGACCGACGGGTCGGTGTGTAAGACAGCACAATTTGGTGTTCCATTGAAATTCATAACACAAAATAGTCCATGTTTAAATTCGATTCCGCCGATTGTGAGGAAGTGCGTTGATTCGCTTTCGATGACAGGTGTTATCGATACAGAGGGAATTTTCCGGAGGTCAAGCAATTATGCTGAAATCAATGATTTGAAGATGAGAGTTAATCGAGGCGAGGAGGTTGATTTGAAGGATGTGAATGTACATGCTATAGCTGGGTTACTTAAGGCGTTTCTGAGGGATCTCAGTGAGCCGTTGTTGACGTATGAATTGTATGAGGATATCACGAGTTTCTTGGGTGCGTATTTGTAGACAATTCAAATGAGAAGATTAGAGTTGATTTTGTGTTTTTTTTTTTAGATTGGCCAAAGGAGGAACGATCTAGAAATGTGACACAACTCATCAGAGAAAAACTGCCCGAAGAGAATTATGAACTTTTCAAGTATCTTGTGGAGTTTTTGGTGAAGGTGAGGACTTTTTATTTCTTTTTTAAACATTTTCCTTTCTTCATGCTGCAGGCTGCTGGGTTTTGTAAAAAAAGATCTTTGAAGCATCCGCAGCTTCTCAGCTCAAAGAACTCGAGGAGGCATGTGCCAAGAACAACTTCCCACGTTTCTTTAAAAGGTCGAAGCAATTAATTTCTGGTTTAAGAACGGGGATACAGACTCTCGAAACAGTGATGGAAACCGAAGCACAGAGAATAGAAGATTTATTCAAGCAGCTGATTGCGCATGACGTCGAGCGAGACAATGAAGGAAGAGAAGCGAGACCAGTCAATTAATACACAGTCGCTGCCTTCAGCACAGAAGAGGTAGAAAGAGCCATCCAAAAGCTTAAAAGTAACAAGTCCGCCGGGTCGGATGACATAGCTGCGGAACTCTTTAAATAAGGCGGAGGTGTTTTGATGAACGGCATGCACCAGGTCATCAACAAAGTGTGGGAGGAAGAATGCATACCCACTGACTACATATTCTCCATATGCCCATCTACAAAACAGGCGATGTCATTAATTAACTACTGTGGCATATCTATGCTTAATGTTGCATACAAAATCTAATCCAACGTACTGTGTGAGCGTCTTAAACCTTTCTGCAACACAATAATCGGTACGTACTAGTGTGGCTTTAGACCAGGCAGAACAACACACTGAGGCCAATCCTGGAAAAGACCAACGAATTTCAAGTCGGAACCCACCATCTTTTCATCGACTTCAAAGCTGCTTATGATAGCATCCACCGCCAAGAGCTTATGATTTGGACGTCTGAATTCGGGTTCCCGAATTACATTACATTACATTACAAGTGGGGTAACAGCTCATCTGAGTTGGTTCAAAAGTGGGCAGACACAAGGAGATATGCCGTCATGTGACTTCTTCAACATAGCCCTAGAGCAGATAGTGTGCAAGGCAGGTGTGAGCACGGAAAGCACTATCTTCAACAAATCCACCCAGTTCATGCAGACAACGTAGACATTATCGGTCGCTCCCTAAAGTTCTGTGCTTGAGGCCTACACAGCGATTGAGAACAGGCGCGCTCGTTGTTCTTGCATGCTATCAACAAACAAAAGCAACATCTGTCCACTGCCTAGGACAAAATGTCACTGTTAGTAGCAGCAATTTCGAGATAGTTAAGGAGTTAATCTACCTTGGAATAAACTTCAATTCCACAAATGACACCTGAATGGAGATTTGACGAAGAATTACCCTATCGAACTGCTGCTTCTTCGGTTTGGCCAAACAACTGGGTTCAAAACTCTTCACTCGACAGACAGAGTGCCCACTATATAAGACTTTGATTCTACCAGTCCTATTCTACTGAGCCGAGTGCTGGACGATAAGTAAAATGAAAAAAATGATACTAGGCACTTCCGAAATAAAAATTCTTCAATGGATTTTCGGTACCGTTTGCGACGATGGCGAATAAAGAAGAAGCTGTTCGAGCCTTACCAAAATGTGGATGTAGTCCAGAAAGGCAAGAAAAGACGACTACATTTGTTCAGCCACATCGAGTGAATGGACGACAACGATCCAGCAAAGAAAGTCTTCTCTGCGCAGCCGCCAAAATAGAGACAGCAAATAATAATAATAATATTCGCCAAATGTGCAGGAGTGCTGTGTTGAATGTTCGACGAATTGCTCGAAGTGAGTGTTGTAAGCGTTCGACTGTTGGGCGGCCCAATACGTGGACTGAGATGATGCGAATGGCTTGAATTGACAGCAATAATTGTAGGACCACTTATACCAACAAGAGATGGATATCCTTGTTGCTGCTGCTGTTGTTGCTGTTGCTGATGTTGATATGGTGTCGGTGGTGTTGTGCGCCTGGAACTGGGTGGTGTCAATGGCGGCACATACATGAGTCTTGACATTAGTGGTGGTGGGCAAAAGTTGGCGGCTGGTACAACAGCAACATTTTGCACTGGATACTTGTTGTGGTAGTTAGGCTGTAATCAATAGAGCGAGATAGAAAATCACTAATTAAAGTGTCAATAGGTTTATGCAAAAATAGAGGCAAATGACATGTTTGCGGCACTCACCTATGTGTGAATCTGCCAATTAAGCATAGTCACCGCCGACCGAACCATCAGTACAAGGACCGAGTGATTGTGGATGCCAGCGCGCTTGGTTTTGGCGACTGGAAGGTCCATGCGGGACCATTCCCGATGGAAGACTTCTGTGTCTCAGGCCGAAATCCTAGTAAGTTTTTAATGTGTACAGAGTCGGCAATTGCAAGGACGGAGATAAGAGCTTCCCTGTATTCAACAACGTGTATGGCATTGTGTTTGAGAACTAAGTGTAAGATAAAGAATCCTGCAAAAGCGTGTATTCATCCGCTTGATTACTAAAGGTCGAAAAACCGAATTAATGATGTCTTCGATGCTTACCTATCGAGAAGTACTATTACTTTTATAATTTCTTCCATCAGAAGAACTATCTGGTAACAATATGAGAAACTTAATTAAAGTTCTGAAACCCTGAAAGTTATCGTTTAGCAAGAATAAACTCCCAGCTGTATGCAGTGATATTTGCTTAACGTCGTCGTCTAAACTCACAAATAGCATAAATTCCTATTACTGAAAGCTTCACAACTTGAGATCTTTTATTTATGACCTATGTGTGAGATTGTAAATTAATGATGCGAGTTGTGTGGATGTATTCCAGTGTTCTTTTGAAATGACAGTGAATTTTACTCATATCCACTTCTTCTTTTGATATTTCCAGGTAATGGACTGCGAGGACCTAAACAAAATGACTTCCTCCAATTTGGCAATTGTCTTCGGTCCCAATTTAGTCTGGTCACGACATGCACAAATGTCACTAGAAGAAATTAATCCAATCAATGCATTTGTCGATTTTGTGTTACAAAATCACAAAGACATCTATTTGGTTGATATCAACAAAAAGGCATCACCAATAGATTAACCTAGACTTTTGTAACAGACACACACATGCATACACTTTCTATTCCTTACCTTTTAATTATTTTAATTCCTTTTATTTATATTAATCTTATTCCTTTTTAAGTTGCCTTCTTGGATATTTTCTTTATGCTTTTAACTACCAAAGAGAAATGTCATTTTACAAAAATTCAATTGCACATTTTTTACTATCTTCGGGATTTTGAATTTTACATTTTAGTTTCGGGTTGAAAGAAAAGTAAATATTGCACACAAATTGTTCTCCCAATAACAACTATTTATGAAATTTAACACAAACAAAATGTAGTCCTTCTCATCATCACATCACACCGCGACTGCATATGCGGAATTGAAAAGAAACGTTGGGTCCGCTCATCATCATCGCGAAGTTATTTTACAAACTGAAATGTTAACAAACAAAAAAATACCGATTTTTCCTTAGAAACCTAAACTAGTTCTGTATTTTATTAACTTGAACATTTTAACACAACATGCTGAAGAGCACAACGTTTTACTAAAATAAATAAGAATCCAATAGTAAGTTGTTTTTTTTACAGAAAAAAACTTGTACGATTTACACACAGAATTTATTTCCTACAAAAAAATAAAAACAACAACATACTGAAGTTAATGTAAGTCATAACATGTAAAATAATATTCCAAATAAAATATTTGTTAATAAAAGAACGAAATTGTAAATCTTGTTTAACATGTCCCTCGGCTTTTACGTACGTGATTCCCACATCTCCACATCCATTAAGAAACATGAAGATCAATCAACCGTCAACCAGATTGATCACATTGCGATCGACGAAAGGTCCTTGTCCAGACGTTTGAACTTTCCGAGGAGCCAATATCGACACGGACCACTAGCTCGTCGTAGGCAGTACTACGAATATCCCGCCAACGACCAAAACAAGGAAATGTTGCAAGAAAATTCGACGTCGGGCGGCTACAATCGCAAGAGATCGCCAGAACCTTCTCTGATCGAGTGGCAAATAACCTCTTAAGCAGTCCTATACCGCCAACATGATTTATCGAAGACCAGTGGCAATATTTCCAGAAAGCAGTTAGAGATGCCTTCCTAATGTGCTAGGTTTCACAGAGTCACCAAAGCGAAACCCCTGGTTTGACAAAGAATGTCAGCCGCATGCAGCCAAGCAGAAAGCATATAACGCGGCGCTGCATAGAAAGACAAGAACTGCTCATAAGCTCTACGAACAAACGAGGAGAGAGAAACGCCGGCTTCTCAGGAGGAAAGAACGAGGGAGTATGAGAAGCATCAGATCGAGGATGTTGAGAGAGATAACAGCAAGAATGAAGTTCGGAGGTCCTACCTGAAGCTAAAACAGCTGTGCCAAGGTTATCGAGCAAGAACCGATACAGAGATGAACGAGGTAACATCACAGTAGAATCGTAGTCGATGCTGGGAATTTAAAAAGACCACTTCACTTCTGTAGACTGTAAACGGCGACGACGAACTAAATCCCGCCGTCAGACAGGAGTCTTTCATCGGACGCGATGACAGCAAACTATTCCGAAAACTCGACCTAGACGAACTGAAAACGGCAATATCACGTCTGAAATCCAACAAAACCGCTAGAGCAGATGGTGTAGCGATCCTGAAAAAAGGAGATCCTCTAAACTGCGCCAACTACAGAGGAATCTGTCTACTTAACATCGCCTACAAGATCCTCTCTGCCGTAATATGTGAACCTCTGAAGCCTTTCGTCAACAATCTGATTGGTCCTTATCAATGTGGCTTCAGGCCAGGAAAGTCAACCATCGACCAAATTTTCACGTTGCGGCAGATCCTGGAAAAGACCTATGAACTCCAAATCGATACCCACCACCTTTTTAATCGATTTTAAGGCCGCGTATGACAGCTATGTCTAGTTTTGGCATCGCGGCCAAGCTCATTCGCTTGTGCAAAATGACGATAAGGTACTCACTCTGCGCCACAAAGATTGGCAATGATCTTACAAGACAAACCGATGCACTGTCATGCGATTTCTTTAATATCGTGCTTGCAGAACACCACCCTCGACACCAGAGGCACTATATTTTTCAAAATTTTGTTACACTTCTCGCGTACGCCGGTGATATTGATGAAATGCGAAGAACAGAGCGTGAAAGGTGCCATTGAACCTTTGTGAGAATTGAGGCAGAAGCGGAAAAACTGGGTTTAACGGTAAAGTGAGGGCAAAACGAAGTATATGCTGTCTTTAAGGCAGGAAACCCAACAACGACGGCTCAGACAGAACAAGACCCACATCATCCCAGTCCCGTTTAATAGTGCAGAAGCGTGGACTATGACAAAATCGGATGAGTGTCACATGCTTTTCGAGAGGAAAGTTCTTCGGGTTGTCTATGGCCCTGTGTGCATTGATGGAGAATGAAAAACAGCTAACTTTACGGGTTGTACAACGACACGGACCTAGCCAGAAAGGTCAAGTTCCAGCGACTCAGATAGCCTTAAACACCATTCTCGAGGAACGAAGAAGTAGAAGAAGACCGCGGATCAGGTGGCGAACCCAAATGGAAGAGGAATGCAATCAACTTGGAGTGCAAAGCTGGAGGTGGTGATTATCGTTAAAGACTGATGAGGGTCAAAAACCCGATGATCACTGATGAAAGTCAAGAAAGATGCATTCATTAATTACCTCGAAGTTCGTTATCTAAAAACGGACCGAATAATTCCAAGTAAGAATCAGTCAGGTCTGTTTTTGTCACCGCTTGTTTTCGCTGATGATAAGTAATACGCTTTGGCGGAAAGAAGAACAATCCAGTCGATTTCGGCATCTTACTTGGAAAATCTCGATATCATCGACGTAAGCTCTCTGCCTCTTACCCCAATGAGGGTAAAATGATTAACCGAAAAGGGCTAGCAATAGATAACGTCAAAACATAGACTACCACCACA
Source organism: Sphaerophoria rueppellii (assembly GCA_920937365.1). NCBI lineage: Eukaryota > Metazoa > Arthropoda > Insecta > Diptera > Syrphidae > Sphaerophoria > Sphaerophoria rueppellii. The sequence goes on along the minus strand of CAKKXW010000001.1, from coordinate 101,421,398 downwards.
GTGGGCAACCAGCCGTCCTCTCAACTTAATATTTCCTTACAACCGCAACCGCTGGAAAAGGCGCAAGAAAGTTGAGGACTTCCAACCGTAGTGTCTGTCAACTTCCACCAAAATGAAGTCATTTTATCTTTTTTCTTTTTCTATTCTGGTCTTTATTAAATTGAAAAAGAATCATATTTTATTTGAATACAAATTTTGAACTTCTGAAAATCCGCTTTTACTTCTCTCTAAACTGTAATATTTTTGAGCTTGCGATTAAGATCCTCGAACTTTAAAATTTTCCTTATAAAGAAGTCACCGTACCGATGCGAAACCTTCGTGTCCGCAATATGAATCATGTCATTGTCGATATAAAAGTCAAGCTGCAATCAAAAAAAAAAAAAAATAAACATTGTCAAGCCATGTTAAAAGAAGAAACAGTAATTCTACCTCAGAACCAGATTGGAATTGTCCTTCGAGTCCACTGGAACCCTTTGTCCAAACCAAATTCCTCATTTTGTGCTTGAAGCAGCTTCCTGTTAAGGTTAGACCAAGACTCCATCTTAATGACAAAGAAGAAAATTGTACCGAACTGTTACAA
>CAKKXW010000001.1:101408656-101420808 GCA_920937365.1 Sphaerophoria rueppellii | reverse complement strand
CAACAAACGAATAAGCAGGGTCTTGATTTCATCATCGGTCTTGGCATCAATGAACGAGGCCAACTTCTCCAGTGGCAATGTTGTGTACAACTTCAAATACGACCTGGTGGTTGGGACATCTTTCTGCTGGCGCACCTCATCCATAAACACTTGCAACTGGTGTTCCATTGGGTCCTTGACATAATCCTCCATTGGAGCATCAGCAGCTGGTGGACACGGGCTGACAAATCGTGGACAAGCGAAAACGAAGAAAATCTTGAAGGCTTCCAGATCACCACATTGCATTTTGTACATATGGTCTTGGTAGTTTTTCTCCCGCAAGACTTGCTGAATGGACTCGTCGATGCATTGGGGATGCAAGACCAAGCAAATTGCCAACAAGTGGTACATTTGTTCGGCTTGCTTGTTGATTTGATCGTTCTGGTAGGACCGAGTGCTGTACAATTGCTTGGTGCGCTGAATATACAGCAGAATGTCGGAGAATGTGCGGATGGCGTCGGCATAACGACGCATCATCATGTAAGCAAAACCAACATAGTAGGAGGTTGAGATTTGGCATGCTGGGATGTGCGAATACTGGGATTTCTTATGAATCTCAATTGGCTCGAGTACTTTGATGGCTTGGTAGTAATCGCCGAGTAGCGAGTGTACTCGCAGAAGACCGACCAGGGAGAAGTAGCCCAACATCTTGTAGAAGGAATGTTCTCCAAATTGTCCAGCGACGGTCTGGGGATCATTGCCTTGAGAAATCGCAAGCAATTGCTTCTTAATGTTGGAGATGTCGACGAGCGAGTGGAGGACATTCAAGATGCACAGAATGCTCCAAACGTTGTTGTGCTGGATGCAGAGTTGTTGGATCTCTTCCTGGCTCTTGTCTGTGAGACGGGCTCTATGGGGATTGCACAAAAGTTTATCGTATTGCTTTGAACTTTTATAGAAGTCGACTTTTACCTGTATTGAGCGAAATTCTGGAATTGGTAAACAAACTCATCAACCAGTTCCCACAGCCAAATATCAGGCAATTCCAGCAACACCGGACTCGACGATGAGATAATCAAATTGAAGAAATCGCAGTAGTTGAAGAACGAATTGATACGTTGTTCCAATTTGGGTCCACCTGGAATGCGGGCGTGGATGTGGCGGTAATACAATTCCTTGTAGAGAATAAGGAAAACTTTGTCGTGTTCGACCAGAGCTGAGACTTCTTGCTCATCGGGCCAAGCGCACTTGTCGAAATGATGATCACTGATCTGGGGGAAGTTGTTCTCGTACATGTTCTGAATGTCGAAGATGACGCCCTCCTTGATGGCCTGGCAGAAGTTAATCAAGAAAAACTTGACATTTTCCGGCATTTGTTTGGAATAGTAGTTGCGCTCGTATTCCATGTCCAATTGTGGATCACCGGTATGACCGTAGTCATCGTAAATATCCTAAATTAAACGATTAATCATTTATAGTTTTGGTTTTATTTTTTAATGAAGAAAGAACAATAAAGTTGGGTTATGTTACACAAATCACTTTTGAGCCTCTTTTAACGAATTCTTTAAACGCTCTTCACACAGTTTTTATAAACTTATTTACCTGACTGTTATAATCGTCACCACCGTACATATTTTTTTAAAATTAATTAATTACTTTTTTAATAAGAAAATTGTAAAATTTGCCAGCAAGTTGACAGAAACACGCCAGCAGCAGAATAAATTCAGGAATTAAAAGAAAGAGATAAATGCATTTGCATGTAAACGAAACCGCAAATCAAATAAAGGTTTGTTTGACTCAATAACAGAAACAGCAAGTAGCATGCGACAAAGTGTATCAGTAAAAATGTATATCAATTGCGAAAATTCGGTTTGCTTTTTTGCTTATATTCAACACCGATTGTCTGATTGGGCATGAGAGAAGTGTTTTATTCAGCTTTTTCTGAAAATTGACACAAGATTTCTTACAGTCATTTAAAACTTGCAGGACCGGAAAAAAATATGGTGATATAAATCTCCCATACAGTTCAACCTACAAGTACTGCAGGCGAACAAACCTAACAAATTTCTTTCGAATTGGCATTACTCTTTCCTTCTGTCAAATTACCAAAATCAAAATGACATTTCAATATTTTTTTATTCAAGAGGAACCTGGTGAAAGAAGTAAATCTATTTTCAATTTATTTACTTAAAAATAAATAACTTTAACCAATTTAAATTTTCCATTTCATATAAAATTTATCAACAGACAATTCCTCTCCATGGGCTGTCATTGCCGCGTTTTCTAAAATCCACTTGTTACACTCGATTTATCATCAACTTTTCGACCTTTGACACAACCGAAAATTATCGTAGTATTAGAAATTTCAAAATACTCATCCAAAACTTTCTCTCTCGAAACGAAATCAAAATCACAATGGCAACAAAACGTAAACCAATTCGACCTGCCAACACGAATATGAATTTCAGGCCAGGCGGTCCGGATATATCGAGGTCAGAAGCAAAAGGCACACGACCAACAGCTCCGCCAACAACAATCAAAGAAATCATAGTCACCACAATAATGTACCTTTGCAAGAAAACCATCTTCTTCGATACAAACCTCAAAGTAGCTCTCTATCTGGGAAGTTTATTTGTGATCTCGCTAATTGGAGACTTCATACCGTATCCGAAAACATATTTTGCCCGTTCGGATAATCTATTCAATGTATATTTTGTCAAAATCGGATGGGGCTGGACGTTATTGTTTAGTATGCCGTTTCTAGTCATGACCTCGTTGGTCCTCTGCTGTGGGGACCGGAAGAAAATGCTAACCAATCATTTTCCTCGCATTGTTATCGCTACATTCTTTTGGTTCTTCTGGACAAAGTTGTTCAATGTAATTGAGACATCTTATGGTCGATGCACAACCAAAGGATTCACCAGCAAGTCTAGTTGCTTACAAGCTGGTCATCTCTGGAACGGATTTGATATATCTGGACATGCATTTATACTGATTCATTCGAGTTTAGTGCTGATCGAGGAAGCCAGACCTATTGTCAAGTGGGAATCTATCAAGGAGCATTTACGAAACGAAATGTACAATCGCAGCGTTGCCGAGCGTTCGAGCACAAATCCACTGAGAAATCTCAGTGACCAACAAGTAAAAATGCTCAACTTACTGTACGATCGCTTAACTCCGGCTATTCGTACTCTTTTCATTGGCATTTCCGCTCTGCAATTACTATGGGACGTCATGTTAGTCGGAACAATGCTTTACTACCACAAAATGATCGAGAAGGTTGTTAGTGGAATCATAGCGATTCTGACCTGGTACTTCACATATCGCTTCTGGTATCCGTCGGTGAGCGTACTGCCTGATCCACCCGGAAGTGGATGTTTCTTCTATCAGCGAGGCGGTAGCGATGCGGTTGTATACAAAAGAGCACCCAGTTTGACACCAACATCAACGCCGTCTTCGCAACGCGGACAGGTTCCCATGTTTATGGGTTCGCCGATTTATGGAAATTTGAGATCAAATCAGGCGGCGGCCGCGTCCTCGGGGCACAATATTGGAAACGTTATGCCGGATTATATTTAAACATTTTTGCTACCTTGAAATTTTAAATCTTAGTTAAATTTGTTTAAGTTTTCTTTAACGTATACAAGTTTTTGGTGAGCATTTCTTTTTTGTTAAATGCATTTTTGTTAAATTTGTCACTTCTTAAATTTTACTTATTATTTATTTTGTTTTGGTCAACCTTTTCCGAATGGTTTTCGTGGTGTTCAATAAAAAAAAAACCTTTTCTGTTTATTTTCTGTTTATTGTTGGTTTTGTTTCATTGTTGTTGGTTGTGCGCATTTGTAGATTTTTATAAAAACAAAAACAAAATTAAAAGAGAAGTATTTTTAAATGAATGTGTACATTTATGACTTAAACTGGTGATTTCTACAGATTATGAAGATTTTATATTGCACGTTTCTGATGTGCAGAAAATCGGAAACAAGCTAAAAAATTTCATTTAAAAACTATATGGCAATAAAGTACGTATACGCCGCAGTGTACATGGGCTAACGTTAACCCCGTTTTATACCCTTCCATATTTTTTTCCTATTTTAAATAGATGACCGGACCCCAACCCTTTGAGTGTCCTAGTCTACACCATCCTTTCAGTGCAAATTTATTCTGCCGCGCGTCTCCTACCACGAATTGTAACGCAAAGTACTCTCCGGGCCGTCCCAACGGAGTCTACCAAGCTTAATTTTTGTCATCAAGTCTGCTACACGGTAGATTTGATATGCTCGTGTTTATACTGCCTCCGAAATCGTTCTTCGTCACAAACGGAGCCAACTATTCTACGTAAGGATTTTAAGGTATCGAATTCGTAAGACTATCGTCTTATACAGCAGTAGTTTTGAAGTAATGGTAGGATTTTGGATTTAAAGACCCTTCAATGACTAAAGTTGGTTTTATTGGCTTTGAGCAGACGCCCACGTTATTCTTCTTCCATATTGTTACCGGCTGCTACTACTAACCCAAGTTTTTTGAAGGATTGCTCCTCCACCTTAACAGTTGTTCTTCTACAGGGTGTCTGCCGCGCCAGCAATGTATAATACTTTGTTTGTTTATAATTTTTCATTAAATGAAAGATAATGGATAAATATTTTATTTTATGTTAGCAATTATTATATATGGAATACAATATCAGGTATAAATGTCCGCCTCGCTGTTAGTCTCAGAAATGCGAGCATTTTTCATTTCATTTTCACATATTTCACGTATAATAAACCTTGCTTTTCATATCTTCTCCTAGGTCTAGATCGGACCAGGGCCTCATCCAACAAACGTCTCCAGCCAGCTCAGTCCTTAGCTAGCTGTCTCCAGTTCCGCACGCCAAGTTGGTTCAGGTCCTCTACCACCAGTGTGCTCCACCTGAGTCACGGTCTTCCTCTTCAGCGACGTTCTTCCGGGTTGGATTCGAAGACTACCAGCAGGAGCATTATTTTCCATTCGTTCTACATGAACCAACCATCTAAGTAGTTGGACCTTAACGTTTCCGGCTAGAGCAGTGTTGCTTATCAGCTCGTACAGTTCTCGATTGAATCTTCGTCTCCAATTTGTATTTATACAGACTGGACCAAATATCACTCGAAGAATTTTTCTCTTCGCGATGAATGATTCTTCGTTGGACTTCAGCGCTAGTGTTGTTGTCGGAGTTAAAAGCGGATCCTAGGTAGACAAAGTCATACTACCTCGTTAACGGCTAGACTCATCTTCCTGGCCTCCGTATCAAGGCTCACGAAGGCTTAACTGACTTTATGCTGTGTTCTTCCAATTATATCAATGTTATCTGCGTATCCTATTAGCTGGACGGACTTTTGAAAGATTGTGATCGCAAGACAGCGCATCGCCTTGTTTAAAGCCTTTTTGAAATTAAATGCATCCGTTAGGTTTTTTCCGACCACAACGGAACAGCGTGAGTTTTCCATTGTCATCTTACACGGACGGACGAGTTTTTCTGGGATTGCTTTATATAGTTCGTTTCTATAGACGTTGTCATACGCGGTCTTGAAATCGATGAAAAGGTGGTAGGTATCGATTTGAAGTTCTTGGGTCTTCTCCAAGATCTGCCGTAGTGTAAATATTTGGTCGATGGTGAACTTTCAGGGTCTGAAGCCACACTGATGACGACCTATCAGATTGTTAACGAAAGGCTTCAAACGTTCACACAAGACAGCAGACAAGATCTTGTTAAGCGATATTAAGCAGACTTACATATACCTCTGTAGTTGGTGCAGTTCAGTGGATCTCCTTCCTTGAGGATCGGGCTAACGATGCTGAGGTTTCATTCGTCGGGCACGCTTTCCTCCGATAAAATTTTCCAGATGAGCTGGTGCATACTCCTAACCAAATCATCTCCAGCTGCTTTGTACAGTTCGGTGGCTAAGCCGTCTGCTGCAGCGGCTTAGTTCGACTTAAAGCTTAGGTATCGCTAACTTCACTTCGTCCATGTCGGATGGGTGGAATTGGTTGCTTTTCAGATATCCCCAAGAAAAGAAGTCTGGAGCAGTCAAATCAGGCAACCGTGGAGGCCAATCAACATCACCATTTCTTGAAACAAACTTGTTGTGGAAAGATGTCTCGCAGTAATTTCATTCTAATGCTAGCTGTATGCGATGTGGCGCCATCTTGTTGATACCACATGTTAATCAAGCCCAAAGCATGAAGGTATGACGTTACAAAGTGTTCAATCATATAACTATACCGCTCCCTATTCACAGTTACCGTTACGTCGTTTCCATGTTCAAAGAAATAAGGTCCGATGATTCCTACTAACGAAATTGTATACCAGACTGTAAGTTTTAATGGATGCAAAGCTGCCTGATGAATAATTTGAAGGTTTTCTATTGCCCTGAACCGACTATTCTGTTTATTCACAACATGAAATGTGAGTCGTCAGTCATTATGATTTGTTCATGATTAAAACGATTAAAACACGTTGGATTATCAAATATTTTCCAATAGTAAATTTTCCACGTATCTACTTCACGACTGCCAAAAATAAACTGTCAAGACTAATGTTTACCAAAATGGCGGCAAAACAAAGTAGCATACCTTCCTGGCGGACACCCTGTATTATTGCCACCGATTTCAGCAGACAGCCACCACGAACTAATGTCGTTTCCCATTGGTCTTTTTTTGACGTTTCTTCTTCTACCTCCAATGGAACGGGTTATGGTGTATGTGTCATTCTTCGGGCGCTTCTGTTTTCAAAACAGAAGAGATCTGCTCTTCTCAGAAGCATTCGGCCTGTCAAAGCCAGTCCAATGAAACGGTTTCAGAAGACTTCTGGACTCTTCCGAATGCTTCTGGACGACCAATGGAAAATGACATAACTTTTTCTTTCATTTATATGCAGCCCCAGGTTTTGTGCTGCCTGCTCGATCTGGTTTAGTGAGGATTGTGCAGCATGTTGTTTCCTTCCAAAGGTGTCCATGTCGTCTCCATATGCCAATAATTGGGTGGACTTGGTGACGAAAGTAACCCTCATAGATATTCCAGAGTCACGGAATGTTTTCTCCAACAACGCCAGGTTAAGAAGCAGACTATAGTCCATTCCTTTATCGGAGTCCATTGAAAATTTTGACGGCAACACATGATATCACAATAAAGCTTCGACCTCACGTTTAATACGTATATTGTTACGTAACGTGACTTGAAACGGAAGCTCTAGTTCAAAAATGCTGTCCATTTGCTTTGTGTGACAGTTCAACTGTACACAAACAAAGTACATAAGCGAAATTCATTTGTCTTTAAAAAGATGACGATAACGAAGGGAGAAATGCCATTCAAAGCAAATTCGAAGCAAGTTCATTGTAACGCATAAGAAGACGAAGCTATATCGTGTTTATGTTTCAGCCATTAGGTCTGTTCATTTACTTTTTGTGCTCTTTGAAAAACTGTCAAATTTCGAGGAGGGGCGATGAAATCTATCGATTCACCCAAGCTCCAAATAATAAGACAAAAATAAGATTTGAAACAATACAGCGAACTAGTACCTTTTTGATAACTATACTATACTTTCCATAAGCTTTAATATTTCTTTTTCATATAACTTGCATACGTACCGTACACCTCAAGATTACAGAGTCTACTCTCAAGATAGCAATGACAACAAAAATCCCAACACCTTAGAACAAGATTTATAACCACGCTACCTCTATGTCGCCCTGATACGAAAATTTAAGTTCTATAAGTTCATGCATGAATACAGTTAACACAAATTATTGACACGACAAAAAGCTTTACCCATTATTATTTCTATATAACTGAATTGAAGTTCTCCCAACCGAATTCAGTCAGTTATCTACTGACTTTTAACTCCATCACTCATTGATCGTTTTAACTTGATCTCCGGTCAACTGTCGTTTTACATGAAGTCACACTTGTTATTTTTGTCTTTGAGTTTTGAAAACATCCGTACGGAAAACAATTTGTCAGTTTTTTAGTTGAAGCATGTGATAAGTTTGTATTTTCAAAATTTTAAGTTAAAAAGATATGAGTGAAGAAAAAAGAATTGTTGATTTCAAGGAGCCAAGTTTACCCGAAGGACTCGTGCTCTATTTCCATCCGAAAAACTTCCACTCGCAAAAAGTATGTGAAAGAATTATAAATAATTGAAGTAAATTTGACTTATTTTTCCTTATCATGTGACACCTACATATATAAAAAAAAAATAATAACAATATTCACTCGAGCGTAATGGGTTTCTCTCCAAAATAAGTTTAATTGCAAATAATTTGCTGCTTCATGGTCAGACAACAGATGAAGGCATCTAACACATAGATAGGAGCACCAATGTGCGTTCAGTCGTCGCGCATCGTATACAATATTGTTTGCTTAACTATTTATGAAGATTAATTTGCGAAAAGATGCGGGCTGATAAAGTTGTTTATGCAATCTTGTTGATTTTTAATCTAGCTTGAACTTTGACAATTTTGATAAATTTGTTATCGTTAACTAAATCAAAATGAAATTTTTGATGTTTTGATTCATGAAGAGTACCTGGATTTTTCACCGAAACAAGTTCAATCATCTTAACTGTTAGTTCGCGTTTATCTGCATCATCGACTTTTCACGCAAACACGGCTTAGCTTTGGCTTCGCCTAACGTTTAACGAATGCAGTCACTAGTCGCCGCAAATGGGAGATGATTTTGTATGGAATGCAACTAAAAAGAACTTTTTTCAAAATTATCGCGTGACGAATTTAACATTTCAATACAATTTTCAGCTGTCATTTTTGGCGACTGGCGACAGGCAACTGCATTGGCTACGTAACCAAAAGGTATCGGATAGCTTTTTGTTGTTGTTTTCCACAGTTCAAAATAGCAAATACATGAACCATTATCTGTCAAAAAAAAAAAAAAATACAAAGGTATCTGAGAATTTTTGGTATACCTTGGTTATCCGAGTGTTCAGCCGATCAACATATGATTTTATTATCTTGACTTTTTGGCGCGCAATTTTCTCAGCTTCCAAATTAAAAGAAAATTGGATGAAATATAAGCAGATGACTATTGATGTGATTTTTAATAACACTTGTTATTAAATATTGTCCACGGATTCACAGGCATAAACAATTTCCTGTTCTCAAGCGTTTGACTTGTTGTTTTATTCAGCAATCTGGATACAGGTATCTGTCTCGTCCAAAAAGATATCCCTGATACGGGTATCTCAGATAGCCTATCAGATAGGTGATTGAACGTAGCCATTCTGTTCATCTCTTTAAGGCTAAAACGCAAAGACGCTTTAGCCTTTGTATATGGAACAGCTAGTACTACCAAGATTGGTTTTCTGCTTGGTTTGACAGATTTTCTGTCAAACCAGGCAGAGAACACACAATACAAACTTATGTTAAAAAAAACTGCTTCTCAGAAAAATTATAAAAATGACACCACCATCGTTTTCCATCTTAAGACTACTCCCCAAATAGATATACAAAGGCTTTAGATTCAGCTTCGTCTGACGTTTACGAGCTCAGCTATAGGATTTCAATAGCTTTGTTCAGCGAGAAAAAAGACAACACAGTGCAGCACAGCATAGCACAGTACAGCATAGCTTCATGAGAAATGTCAGAACAGTTTGGAACAGTTTAGAACACAAAATGTGTTCTATCTAAAAAGATGGAATAGAAAATCCTGTCCAAAACTGTTCCAAACTGTTCCAAACTGTTCCAAACTGTTCTAGACAGACCCAATGAATACCAAATCAGAACAGTTTGGAACAGCCAATGTGCCAATGAACACCAAAAAGCTGTACTTTTCTGTTCCAAACTGTTCCAAAGTGTGCAGAACAGTAACGCTGAACATACCAAATGTTTGCTATCACAATGACGCTTCGACCTCACGTTTCGTACGTAACGTAACTCTAGTTCCAATATACTGAACTTTAGTATTGTCTGACAGCTCAACAGCTATTTAAAAGAATAGTACACATTCAAAATTAAATTCATTTATTTTAGAAACAGCGTTACCACTTTAAAAAAAAAAATGGAATCGAAATAGATTTGGGAATAAAGCATAGTTGATTGAAAATAAGCGAACATTTTTTTTAAATAGTGAATATTATACTGCCCATGGATATATTGACGCAAAGAGGGATATACAGTTTTTATCAAAATGTTTATATAGACAGATCTAAAATTCGGGCCGTTTCCGAATTGTGTTAAAATGTTCGACTTTATTTTGAACACTACATAGGGGATAAAATGTTTTAATTAGCAGGCTAACTAGTAGTTAATTTCAACCAAAATTTTAACGCAAGTCCCACGCGGTCTAAAATATTAAACAATTCAATACAAGGACGTAACTTATTGCTTGCGTATTTGTATGGGTTGAAATTTCGCGTTTGTAAACTGTGTCCGATTATTGTTCGCATATAACGATTGAAACTTTATTGCGATGTCACTTATATATTTTCCTGATGAAAATAGGAGAAACATGATGAAGGCGTGCGATTTTTCACTGTAAACTGTAAGCATATGGTTATGTCTTAATGAGTTAATCGAAGCGGATTTTTCTGAGTGAAGTAGATTTTAAGAAATTCTTGTATGTAGTAGATTTTCAAAGTTTTTCAGAAATGATGATGTTTTGGAGAAATGATGATGTGATGGAGGGAGAACTGTCATTCAAAGCAAACGCAAAGCGGGTGTATCGTAACGCAAACGAAGCCGAAGCTGAAGCGTCTTTGTGATTTAAGCGGAAAACACAAAGCTGCTTTGCTGTTAGCGTTGAGTGACATATAAAGTTCAAGCATAGGAATTGCTAACAACTTATCACAAAGCAGCTTTGTTGCTCGACCTTTAATTTGACATACTCTGAGAACCCCGTAACATAAACGTAACGTAGCAAAAGTAGAAATGTTTTCTACTTTTTGATATGTATTTGCTCACCGACACGTTTCCTTGTTTGTATGTATGAAAATTTTATTTCAATTTTACTTCTATTTTGCTCTAGCTGTCGGTTTTGTTTTCAAAAAACAAAAATAAATATTTTTTTGAGAAAAAATATTTGAAGAAAATAAAATAAATTTTGTTAAATGACAGATATCAGTCAAAGTTTAATCCAAAGTATTGAAGCGTAACGGAGTCAGCGCTAACAGAAAAGCAGCTTTGTGTTTTCCGCTTTAGCCTTTAAGCTTCGACCTCACGTTACGAACGTAATCGTAATGTTATGTAAATGTGACCCCAAATCGAAGTTCTGCTTCAAATAAACATCTGCTGAGTATATGCTTTGTCTGACAGCTCTACAGCTGTACAAAAAAGCCATTTGTTTTTGAAATGATGATGATGATGGCTTTGTATATATGTATATATTTGGGGGATTGTTTCAAAATGGCAAACGATGGTGGTGCCATCTTTTCACAGAAGCAGTTTTTGTTTACATAAGTTTGAATTGTAGCTGCCTGATTGCTTTGACAGACTTTCTGTAGCAGAGAGCCAATCTTGATAGTACTGGTTGTTCCAGTTGAAATGTCATTCAAAGCAAACTCGAAGCGGGTGCATGGAAACGCAGACGAAGCCGTAGCTGAAGCGTGTTTGTGTTTCAGTCATAAAAATCCCGATAGCAATAACAAAAATTACATAATGATCTGCCAGATTATCAGAAAGTCAAGTAACCCATTGCCGTTAATTTGTCAAGCAACGGCATTAGTCCCATTTTTTAATGTTTTTTCTTTTCTCTTCAGATTTTGTTCATACTTTACGAAAAGAACATCCCTTACACACCCTATATTCTGGATCTTGCGAATGGAGAACAATTTTCGGCTTGGTTTCTGAGCAAGAATCCGAAAGGTGACGTTCCGGTTCTCGAAGTCAACGGATTGATCGTACCGGACTCTGAAAGTATTATTAGTTATTTAGAGGCAAAATACAAAAAAGGTACATAAAAGTTATTAAATTCTTCCACACATTTAAGAATTAATTACTATTTCTGCTAATACTATTTATAACACAGACTGCCCCCCTCTTATTCCACCAGTTTCAACACCCGAGCACCAACAGTTTCAGTATTATGAAGAAGTGCTTAACAAACTTCCAGTTGGCGCCTTAAGTTTAGGCTCGTTTATTCATGAAGATCTTCAATTGAACCCGAAACCTCCGTTTATAGGTGCAGTGCGTCAGTCGTGCATTGGT
>CAKKXW010000001.1:101172542-101399737 GCA_920937365.1 Sphaerophoria rueppellii | reverse complement strand
TAATTCATTTAAGTGAGAGAATTCTGAGTATATACCTTCATTTTAATTAATCATATTGAAATCATTTTTATGATTCAGAAAAGGTTCATGAAGTAATCATATAAATGAATATATAGAACATTATATACGTTCATTTAAATGAAGACTTTTAAAATCCTAAATGATTCCCTTTAATGATTCAAATCGGTGTCTAAGAGCCCAGGTAAAAGAACTCAAAATGATTCTTTTCTGTATTCTTTTTCGGTCGATTTGTTCACTTTTTTGATTTTATTGTGATTCATTTCTGAATGAAAATGTTTGCTGGGATATCGTATGATCATGTTGCGTATAATTTCGACCAACTTTTTTCAATCAATTTCGATTTCAACTTGTTTGACCCACCTGTCTTTCGTTCGTCGTGGTCGTCATCGTCCGTCTTTGTTGCATAATGAAAACTTGCAACGGTAAATAGTAAACAAATTGCATGCGAATGTTATATTTTCTCTCAAAGACGCTATGAGATGGTTAACGCAATAGTTTAAGTTACTCACTTTTGTCGAAATAGTTCATCAAGACATTGCACACAGAGCAGTTAAAAATAAAAACAGTTACATGCAGACTTTCCATGTTGGGAGTAGGTAGACTGTGGAGAGCCCTTGAGCTTATGAATTCCATACTCTTGTAGAATACATTTATGTGAATGCGAATTTTTAAGAAAATTCCAAAGAAAGAGCTTACGTTGACAGTTAACACTGTTGTTAACGTTCACAAATTCCAAAGCAAAGGTTTACGACGCGTGACGTACGTCGCCACTTGATTCATGCACAGCAAAGCAAAGCAAAGCAAAATCAAAAAGTTAACACTCGTAATTTTTGTATTTTGGTTTGTTCAGCTCAAGAAATTCATACCTACCATTGCAAGCCAAAAGAAAGTTGTTGACTTTTTAAAATAACAACAATTTTATGACTGGTTGTAGTGTTGGTTGTGTACATTTACGCTTCTTTGTTTTTGTTTCGGTTCAAGCCTTAACGGAAGGCAGCGAAAACGACTCGAACTTGACGACACGAGAGTGTGGTTAAGTTTGCAGTTTTGTTCTTTTCGCATTATTTGTTTTGGAGGACAGGTATAAGCAGGTGTGACCTTTTTGGTTGATGAAGGTACCTATATGGTTAGCGTCGCGTCAGCAGTTAATGTGGGGGGGGCTGCGGGTCAATATTTTTGTTTTATGAATCAAATTGGTATTTTTTTTTAAGAAACCATATTATATCATTTTGATTGTTTTTATAGCTAGGTAATCTCTAAAACATTGTTTTTGGGTTAAATTTCACTTTTTCGCATGTGGAAATGGGTTTAATGCTCAGTGTCAAGAAAAAAAAACTTTCACAAAGTTACAACTTGAGCAAAATTAAGTGATTTATTAATTTGTTGTTTGTTTATGATTTTATTTCCATACAAATACTTGAATCTGGTCTGATACTTCTATCCAAGAAGAGAGCAAGAAAAAAGTAAGAACATTAGTTTTTTGCAAGATTTCCAGCCAATGCATCCCATTGTAATTGTACAAATGCCAATACGATGAGTGGTTCGCGAGATAATCGAGTCGAAAACACGTAAAGCACATACACACACACATCATTATGTATTCGAATGATTCGGATTCTAGTGACCTCGAAACATGAAATATGCAAAAATTGGAGATTCACAACATCGGTTGCATTACAATAACTTCCTCTGGGAAGTTAAAAATTCGTTGTGTTATCTTGGATATTTCTGACCAGATTCATTTTAAAATATCCGTTCGTTACTTTGTTTATTATTTTTGCACCACGTTAAATTCATGGCTGAAACACAAATACGCTCTAGCTTCGTCTTCGTTTACGTTACGTTGCAGCCGCTACGAATTTGTTTGAATGACATTTCCCCCTCCATCATCAAAATTCCTCCAAAAACAAATGAATTTTGTTTGTTTAGAGCTTTTCAGCTGTCAGACAAAGCAAATGTCCAGTATATTTGAACCATTGAATAAGAAGTACAGGAAGGCATCTTATGAAAACGAATTGAAGCATTTTTTTAAGTAGTATGAGTTTTACAAACACAAACGCATTACAACAGTTGAATGGTTAGTCTCAGGGGCGCCAAGCGAAATTTGATTGAATCAAGATTTCATCGATTTTGCTTCAACTTTTTTTTTCAATCTCAATTCTTTTTTTAGGAAGCATGGTGTTTTAACACTAAAGGTGCACTGCGCGGTTTTTAATGTTTTATTTTTTTATTTTCCAGTACATTTTCTTGAATTTTCATCCGTAATTCATCACGTTTCTTACGCCTATTGTAATACAACCAACAAATAAAAACGTTTCAAAACACGATGAAAGAACTATTCAAAACTACCGTGCACACTACGGGAACTCAACGAATTGCAGCGCCTTACCATCAGGAACAGAAATAATACACCCCAGAACTCGACTGACAACACAGTCAAAGTTTGACAGCACATACCCTAAAAATTGACAGTACATACCCTAAAAATGGACATCATCAAATATTTTTGTTGCTTCACTCACGTACACTGTACATGTAGCTAACACCGCTTCCTGTACTTCTTATTCCATGATTTGAACTAGAGCTTCTGTTTAGAGTCACATTACGTAACATTAAGTAAGTAACGTGAGGTATAAGCTTCATTATGATAGCAAGCTTTGAATTCCTATGGCTGAAAACGTAAGGCGAAGCTGAAGCTAAAGCGTGTTTGTGTTTTAGCCTTAAACGTCAGGCGAACCCAAAGCTCAGTTCTGTACTTCTTTTTCACAACAAACAAGCCAAACAAGCCGAAAAATCGATTCATAGAAATTAATGTTTGAACACTTACGAGTACTCGTATGTAAAAATAGAGTGGCGCGACAGCTCTTGAAGAGCCAAGGCCTAAGTGGCTTACTCTCATCAACAATTCTCTCGGTGCGTGTGAAAAATTGAGGGGACCTACAATTTAACGCCGATTCCGACCGGCAAAGTTGAGAAGTACTCGTATGTGTTGAGGTATTATCCAAGGTTCAATAAAGTGCTAAGAATAAGTTCGAAATCATGCAAAAAAAGCACTGATTTTCTTGGAGAATTTAGCAACAAGTTCATTTCCATTATCAAATAATTGATTGGCCGTTTTTTCAATCAAAAATAAAAGAGGAAGAAGCATTGTCATTATAAGCTGTGTTTTATTGGGAACTTAGGTTAGCTCAGGAATAGAAATTCCAATAAAACGCTATAGTCAGTTTTGAACTGAGTTTCGTTATCGAAAACTTTCAAACGTCATCTTGAGACCTATCTGAAAGCTATTTTTTTTAATGAGTTTCTATGGTGAAAAACTGTTTCCTTCCAAAAGGTTTTAACATTTGATTATATCAAATCCCAGCCAAACACCAAACAAGAAACACAACGAAAAACTCAAGTATCGAATTGCCGAAACCTTATCCTGAGGAAATTCCAAACTTAGTTTTACTCAGTTTTCGGTTGTTGTTGTTTGACATGTAATTCGTATTATACTGAGCTAAGCTGAGTTCCCAATAAAACACGGCTTAGTTGACCCGTCGAAAGGTTTCGTACCTACACCAATAAATCGGTCTGCCTGCCGTTAGCTGTGTGTTCAAGCAGGACTTTTCGGGCGGATCATCTCTGCTTATCCGAGTTAAAGCTTTTTATATTTTCATATTTCGTTCATTGAACTTTCAACTGTCAACGAATAAGCTTAAATGTTGGTAGATCCAAAATAAAATTGTCGAATCACAAAATTGAGTGGAACAGCTCAAATATATGACTGATCGTAAATCTTCAAAATCAAAATTGCTTGTGATTTTATTTCTCAAGTGCACGGACTGTGATAATCACAAAAAAAGTAAATATTGTACTTCTTCAATAAATGTCTGCTCTATCGATTTTTGTAATTTAATTTACATTATCATAATCGATTTTTATTTATAAAAAAAAATAATTATTATTAAGCATTCATTTCAACCTAATTATAGTTCATTCTCTTCATAACGTCATAATATCTATAAAATAACAATAATTATTAAAATTACATGATTACGTAGGTAATCTTCTTCACACTTGGTACGTCAGTTGCTTAACAGTATGGCGTAAAGTTGGACTAACATTTTTAACAACTTCGGGGATCGGGGTAGTATCAAACGGTGAACCGCCTTATGGCACGATATCGATTATAGTAATTTGCTAATTTATTTCATTATCAGTTTTTCATTGTACTGCCGCTTTAGTCATACATTCTTAGAATTAACGTGAATCAGAAAATTACAGTTTTTAATTTTTGTTATTGTTATTATTCCTTATCAAAATGGTAACGATATGTCTGATTTGTTATTTTTGTTGGTCATGTTGATGCAAGTGGTGTTGTTTACCTCGGACTATACGATCCGACACTTGAAAAAATCATAAATTCGATAAAGAATCAGGCGCTGGTAAAATACTAAAAAGAAACATTAATGAGTAATGTAAAGCAAACAAAAGAAATCGATACTCGTTATAGAAAAGAAAACATTTGGGTACCAAAAATTGGAAATAAGAGTCAGATAAAACATTGCGTCAACATTTAATAAATTCTACATAGTGTACTATACAAGGTCGAGGTGGTGAAAAGAAATTAGTGTTAAGGACGGCTCTAAAACCGTAGATAAAAAGGAATTGCAGAATGACGTAACATAACTTATTATTCATACGTGTTCATTTTCATAGTTTTAATAACTCTTTTCCAGCTGAATATTGATTTTTTTGAGATAAAAATCTAGTCGTGCAACTATACGCCCTACAATTCTCATAGCCATGCACAAATAACACATAATAGGTGTAATTATTATAGCGCCCTTTGCTTCTACAACAGTGTTTTTTCTACAAAGGCATGAATGAACCAGGAATAGAAAACAAAGCAGCCGCAAAAGAAACAAAGCAAAAGCAACCCCAAGGGTGGATGGTGTCAAATAAAATAAACTCATGTCTAATGACACGCACAAGGCTATTATGTCATAGCTTTACCTTTTGTTTTACCTACCTACACACGCATGCACATGTGCATTATATTTTTATACCAAGAATGAAGGAGCAATGACTTTAATTGGTATTTCTAGGATGTGTTTAGTTGTTGAATTGGACATTATATATGTTCCAGCAGAATTAATTCAGACCCACAAAGAAAAATCACAAAGCTATAACAGCCATATTATCGCTTATTTGACAGGTTAAATAACCCGTAGAATAAGAGTATATCCATAGGTTAAAATTCTCATTACTAAGAATAATTTGTTCCCGGAAAAGCAAAGTGGCGTTTATCGAAAATTCCCTCTACTATACATAGGATAACGGCACCAGTCCCCGGACAGATAACTTTTTTTTACTTTCATTGTAAATATCTTTATTTCTATTAGTGTTTCATTCAAATCTTAATATTTTGCTAGGACTATAGATATTTCTCAGTAGTTTGATGTACGAATACATTTCTTCGATCTAATGTCGTGTAAGGCTTATCTAAAACTTTTGAAATTTGAACGAGTAAGTAAGTAAGTAAGTAAGCAATTCATTTATTTACAATTCAAAATTTACAGTGAAAGTTTTCTTAAAGAATTTAAAAGCTTTGGCTTTGCCGTCAGCTCGATTAGCAACTTTAATTTACCTTATTGATTTATAATACATATGCACCAGAGATTAAAATGAGTATGTTTGAACAGTTCGAACACGTCCAACTTTTTCTTGTGTGCTTGTTCATACTCGTTCGTTTGCAACCCTTATTTATGAATAAATTGATTCATAAGTAAAAAGGCTTGTAAGTCAAACCAAGCAAGCAGAGGAAACTCGTAAATATTTTTCGGTTTCGATCACTTCAAGTCAAATTGATTCACAAGCAATTTGTTTGCTTGTACTTACTCAAGCATGTTCGAGTTTTCGGGTAAAATTGATTGAATGTTTCAAATTTTTTTTCTCTACGAAGAAAACAAAATGAAAGATGCAGGCTTTGTATGGGTTATAAATTAATGAATAAAAATATTTTTAAATGATTTAGGAGGCCGTATTTGCAGTCATAAATATAATAATCTGCACTGGAAACATTATTTTTCACATTAATTAAAATGTAGGTTAGGTATGTTATGTTTGTATACTTAAATAGAAAATAGTAATTGACGAAATTATGTCGTGGGAATACCTGTTTCCGGTTGGTAGAGAATGCAGTTTTGTAAGGATATTTTAAATATTGTTACTCTTTTTATGACATATCTGAGCTTCTAACTATTACCAAGCTACCTACTACTTTCTGGATAATATATTGTAATCCTTTTCTAGGGTGGGATGTTGACTTGTTGTTATTAGAGTAATAAAATAAAAATTGAGGTATGAAAAAACGTTTTAAGTTTAAGCTATCTATGAATTAGTCTCAGTAAAAATTTTTGGTTTTTCCGCATTTTTTTATAAAAAAAGGTTTTTTTCAATGAGTACATTTTTTAATATTAAGATTCAAGTGAAATCAGAAGGATGTCGAACGTAGTCAAGGAAAAATTTTGTTTTTGGTTATCCTGTCGTAGAAGGGTCAGCGAGAAAATGTATGGTATTTAAGGTATGAAATGTGCAAATCGATTCAAAAAAATATGCCACATATTGTGCATGTTTTACAGCAGAAACAACAGCTGCAACGAATTCAAGAGATCAACAATAATTTATTGAATGAAATTGTTTTATTCTTGACTCCCTTTAAAGAGACGACCTAAACCCTGGGTGAAACGGATTCATTCAATTTAACTGAATTCAAAGGAAAAATGAAACATTATCTTATGACTTCAGGGTAAAACTGAGATCAAGCTAACATTCAAGACCGCTACGTTCTAATATCCGCCATGTAACAACATAAGATTATTACAAGCAGTAGAGAAGACTAAAATGTACGATTTTATAAAGTCCCTAGCTCAAACCATTGAACCAAATACGAACTCTTTGGATATGCAACCGCCAGTTTCTTCAAGGGAAGTAAATACGCCGATTTTGCTAGAGAAAATTCAACTGAAAACGCGGATTAATTTGCTCATGAAATCAAAATGTATATTGAAACCCATACACAAGGTCCTGTTGTTATTCTACAATGGTTTTTTGAACACAAAAAATCAAAAGAATCAAAATATGTGGATTTTTTTATTTCTATTCGTTTCTATTTTATTCTAAAAATTATACAGTGGTATAAAAATTCGAGAATGAAAAAAATCAACCATGAAAATAAACTTCCTGACCATTAATTACCTACATTTCCACTCAGCACACAAATCTCAAACAAACCAAACAATATTTCTCGATTTACTTACAAGCGCCATGAATAATGGAGTGGTGATTGTAAGCAATTCTACTTTCAATCAGTAAACTCGTTTGAACTCGTTTGAAATAAGGGATGACTTGTAAATAATTTTACTCATGAATAACAAAACTCGAAATTACTTGTTTGATGGTTGACTCAGTTTGATCAAACTCGTTTTTTTTGAGTAAATACCCGAAACTTACAAGCAATACTTGACTCATTTTAATCTCTGATATGCACATATATTTACTTTATAAATGAAACTCAGTTTTCACTTAATATTTTTGATTTTTAACAAAGATTAATCATATTCCGTAATAAGTAATTTTCTAAATCTGATAATTTCCTTCAGGTAATTGCTAAGTTTTGTCCAGTTTGGTCCATTCAATATTTGTACTGTCTCTTGCATTGTCAGAGAGAATTTTCCAAAATACCCGAATCTGGTGTGTCTAAAAATTGGACATACACTTATAAAGTGGAAGCAATCTTCTTTGGCTCTAGTGTTGCATACAGAACAGAATTGATTGAAACTCCCATTGTACGGTCGACCGTTGAGACATAATAGTTCGCACCTCGCTTTGAAAATCAGAGAAATGTCTTTAAGACATAGGGAATCATGGAAATAATTATTATTACTCAGATTAAATTTCAACTGACTATATAGAATTCGGCTTTCTGATTCAGTTGCCGATGTAACGAATGAGTTTCGCATTGCGTCTTCATTTAGCTGAATAATTCTATACAGACTTTCCTTTAAGTTTGTAATGTTGTTTGGATCGATTTGTATATCTTCACCAACTGAAGCGGCGATTCGTTGCCATTTAGCATACCACCAGTCCTTGTTTCTTCTTTCGTATAGCAGCAGGATTTTGCTCAAGCGCACATCTCGAAAACCTAAGACTTTAATTAGGTAATCGGCTTGTAGTTTTAGGGTACTTGTATATATCTTTGGCAGGCCGGTTTCTAAGTATATCGCATAATTCGGAGTGTTGATTGGTAGATTGCAAATTTGTTTGATGAAATTCCTCTGAAGTTTCTCAGTTTCCTCATACTCATCCATTCCCCAAACTTGAGCAGCATAACAGAGAGTTGACTTCACAACTGAATTGAAGATTTGATATTTAGTCGACAAATTTATGTGATTGTTTGCAAAAATCTTTCTCCATGAAATTTGAACGATTCTCTCCTACTAGAACTTTTTTTTGTGTTTTTAGCCTTTTTTAGTTTATTAGTAGAGGTCGTTTTTGGTGGAAGACTGTCCCTAAAGTTTTTGTTTTTCATGTTTACTCAATCGATAATGGAAATAAGTACTCTTAGCAAGGAAATAAAGGGGTTTAAAAAGAAATTAAAAGCATGAAAACAAAAACTTTGTAGATGTCCGGAGACTAGATTTTCGCTATTTTTGGTACCAGTGTCCGGACACTTAAAAAAATTGGTAAAAAAAACTCAGAATTAATTTTTTTCTTTAGTTATTGGAAGTTCATTTGATTACAAGATCTCACAAAATCAACTATTCTCAGTATATATTTCTAAGGTCTGCCACTATTTTTTTGTTTGCTAAAAAACAGCAGAACAGCAGCGGGTGCTGCTTAAATTACCCATTACCGTTATACATTCGATCGGCTTGAAAATTCGTATGTATATATGGATAATGTTAATGATTCTGTAAAAAAGAAAACTGAGTTTTTCGATATGGATGGGAAACTTTGCAAGAGAGCGAAGAGAAAAACAGCGGTACTTTTTATATTGTTTTTTTTTTATTATTATTATTTGTTTTCTTGACGTCATAAGCAAACAGTAAGCATCATCAAATGATACATTAACGCTTAAAGTTAGGAGAAAATGGACAACATACTTCAGAAAAATTGTTTGCTTATTCCGTTGAAGCGAAATGTATGTACAGTGTTCCACAAAAGTCATGGTACACATAGCAACTCGGCTATGTGAAGCTGGCACCCGACTTTTGAAAAAAAAATTCTTTCTTTATTTATTTTGATAGGTTAGGGTAGGTAGTTGATTGTAGTGAATTTAATTTTTTTTGTAGTTGTACAGAAAAAAAAATTTGACCGTCAAAAAAATGTCAGCCCCCCAAAATAAAATTTCCAACTTTTTTTGCTCGTTTCTCATAGATATACGTGTGTAGTTGATTGTAGTTAAGTTTTTTTTTTTTTTTTAATTAGACAGAAAAATTATTAAAAAAAATTAAATTTCGACCAAATTTTTCTACCACTACCTTTTTTGATACTTTTTTTATTTTCATCCAAAGAAAAAGCAATGAAGTTAGTTAACTTTAAACTAAATAATTACTCTACAATAGAGAGAAGCCCTCATAGAGATTTGTAGTTACAAAAGAATTTTACTACAAACGATAAAAATGTCATTTTAAGCCATATAGAGTTTAGTAGTGAAAATTACTCCTAATAATAATAAAAAGCCTTGGCTCATCAAGAGTTGTCGCGCCACTCTATACATTTTATTTTTTATTGGATTAATTTCATAAAATGGCAATAAACTTAGGTTTTTTGGTCTTACTTTGGCTAACGTCACGTTGACGTTGACCCCCCTCCCCCTTGTCACATCTTGTCACGCTCAGCATGACAACTCCCTCCCCCCTAAGTGTGAATGTATTTTATGGACGGCCCCTTGCTATAAAATGAAAAAAAAAAATTAAATTTTGCATCGGTGTGAACTTTTTGAAGCATTCTGACTAAAAATGTATGCTGTACCATGACTTTTGTGGAACATTGTAAGGCACTCGATTGTGGCGCCAAACTGATGAACTGACAGGTAAGCGATATTTTTTTTTAATTTTTTGTATTCCTTGGTTAAACCACTTTCCACGGTGTTATAAGATAGTAAACGTTAGTTTCTTACTAATAGCATTTTCCGCTAAGTCCACAGAATAAGGGAAAATCCTTCGGTAATCTGTATCTTCTAATTTGGGTGATAGCGTTTTATTGGTATCCCGATCACTGACCTAATTTTAATGCACAAATAAAGCATGTCTGATACAAAATGTTTACTAAGCTGTTTGCTTTAAATTCAAGAAAGTTTCTTATTCCTTCCTGTTTGTGTGTAGGTCAAGCACATCAAATTCAAATTTTTACTTGAATTTCAAACGTCACTCTCTTCCAAAAGTTTAAAAATTCAAACAACCATCAAGAACGTTCAATTTCCAACCACACATAACCTTGGAAAAAACACTATCAATTAACTTTCAAGCATAATAATTCTAAGGACTTCATTTAATTTTGCATGTATTGCGGTGAACTTCGAAAATTTTTGCCAAAAAAAAAAAAAAAAAACAAAAAGAAATCAAAACAAAGCCCCAAAACCATACAGAAATAAAAACATGTTTACCTGCTCAATTTCGACAAAGTTTCGCCGACAAAAAAAAATGAATGTGCATATTAAATGAAAGCACAAAATCTACACCGTAATTAATGCAAATCTTATGCAAACATAAACATCTGACATACTGTTTTCTACCTGTTATCTTGAGGTGCTTATTTTTTTTTTTTGCAAAAAGCCGGAAAATTCCGTTTGATGGGGCCATTCCAATTCTCACTTTTTTTTTAGGTTGAGGCTCACTTGGTCGTTATCAAAGAGGTTTTTATTTTGTTGCATTTTAAAAGCATTATCTAATAATTTTATTGCTTCCTGTCCCATCAAATGATTTCAAAGATGGCTCTCACATAAATGTCAAATCAGATTTTAACCCAACTCTGTCTGATTTGACATGACAAACTTTTAAGATGTCAAATCTTTCAATTTAATGGATTCTATCTTCCTTTCATTCAACAAAAGTAGTAAAAACAAAAAAAAAAACACTTTAAAAAAGAAAAAGACAATAAAGCTGCCATGGGGAGTGGGAGGTTGAAAAGAGAAAAATCAATGCTGGATATGGCCGCTGCTGGAGGTGGTCCAATGTCAATGTCAATGGCAATAGTGCAGCGAATGGTGAATGGTTTTATAATGGATACTTTGTGGTGACCATATTTCTATATTTAAATAGATGTTGGGTGTAATGTCAGTCTTATGGAAATTCAAAAATTAAATAAGTACATCAAAAAATATAAAAATGACTTATTAAATATGAATTTAAAATTCACAAAACTTGTCTTCAAAACAAGAAATTGAGAAGATGGTCACCTCTAAAACAATATTCAGAATCCGGTAAGTGCTAGCACGTGGGCCAAGTTCCAACAACTTTCATTCAAAAAAGCAGTTGATCTTTGAAACGAAAAGAGGGAGGACTGTATCCAAGTTTCAAGCACAAATAATAGAAATTCCAAACAAAATAAAAATGTTTTTCTCTTGTTTTTGTTTCAACTTCACCCTTAATTTTATGCACAGTCAGCTTTTCAGTTTGGATGGGATGTTGTTTTTTTTTGTTGTTCAAGTACACTCTCTTTCGTAACAAAATTTCATCCAGAGCATAATGCGAACATGAAGCTTAAGCAATTTTTAAGGACTAGTGCACCGAGATGCTTTTGGCACACAAAAGATTGCATTCAAGGTCGTTCCTTTACTATTAAATTTAGATTGGTTTTGAATAAAAAAAAAAAAATATTTTAATTCTGAAGAATACTCTTTCACACTTACCGAAAGAATGCAAACAAAAATCAACTTTTCAAGTGAGGTTGTCAATGGAACTGACTTTTCGTGCATGTCATATTAATTATTGGGATCGTAAGTCACTTGAGTACATTACACTTTCACTTGACATCAAAAATGTGTCTTCAGCTAAAAAATGTATTTTTTCAAACAAAGGTGATTAGGCAAAATCAAATTAGCAGATTCGTTTTAATTTTGAATGTCAATTAACAACAATTCATTGTGAAAAAAATAACCAACAAATTTAATTGGTTACCTTGACTTTGGCCACAACTTTTTGGAGCCCTTAAGAGCACTTGTGTTAAGTTGTTAATTGTTTTTGTTTAAGGGTCTTCAGGTCGCATGCTTTATGAAGCTTAGCATGGTCGTGATATTTAAAGAAGACTAAAGAGTTTTTTAGGTTTTTAAGTTTAATGATTTATGCATTAAAATACATTTTTGTACAGAGTAAAAAAAAAGGAAACGGCAAAATCAAAACTGTTGTTGTCTTACAAATAAGCTCAGAGAGAGAACGAAAGAACTTATAGATCTTCTTTCTCACAGTCCGATGTAACACTTTTCAGGCTACCTTCCGTGCTCTTTTATACTATCTCTATGGTCACAACTCAATTTGCTTTGTTTAATTATACAAACATATTGCTAGTGCTTATGTACTCTTTCTGTTTCAGGGAGATAGGGAGAGAGAGAGAGAGAGGTTAGGTTAGGTTAAAGTGGCTGTCATGGACGTTAAAAGACACACTTAGGCCAATCAAAGGCCCATTGTGATACCACATGAATCTAAAAAGGCTTTTCTTTGAAAGCTCATTGAAACCAATTAGAGTTCCTACCGAAACGCATAGAAGATTAATTATATATTAATATGTACGAGATCGTTTAGATCATTGTAGAAGTATTTTCCTAAGTGAATCATACGTTTATGAGTCAGAGCAGGAACGGTACAGAGGAGGTGAAGAGCTGTTTCCTCCTCCTCCTCATCCATGCAGCTTCTGCAGAAATCATTAGAAAATACGCCCGGCGTGTCTTCCAAATAAATAGTAATTACACCAAATAAGGAGCTTATATGCGCTCTGCTTACAGATATCAGGCATCTAGATCTCTTTAAGTCCAAATTAGGCCAGATGTTTTTCGTTGCCTGACAGGTGGTTATGTTATTCCACCTGATGTTAGTTCTCTTAATAGCATCTTTTTGTAGCAAGAGCTTTCATGTAGCGATTGGTATACCAACATTAGCCCTTTGTGGTTTAATGGGTAATGTTGTACCATGTTTGGCGAGTTCGTCGGCTTTGCAGTTTCCTGGAATGTCTCTATGGCCCGGCACCCAGTGAAGGTGAATGTTAAACTGTTGTGCCTTCTCCATTAGATACGGTCGACAGTTTTGAACCGTAATCGAGTTTGTAGAGACAGAGTCCAGGGATTTTACAGCTGCCTGACTATCTGAGAAAATCCGGATATCAGATGTGGGTACCACTTTTTCTCTGAGCCAGAACAGGACCTCCTTAATCGTCAAAAGTTCTGCCTGAAACACGCTACAATGATTTGGAAGGCTGAATGAGAGACTTAGTTTTAGTCGTTCGGAGTACACACCTCCACCAACCCCATCTCTAGTATTCGATCCATCTGTATAGAAGTGAATTGCCTCGTCTTCCAGAAATGTATTATTTTCCCAGAAGGATCGGGAAGGGATAAAAGTTTGAAACTTCTTATCGAACTGTAGTTGAGGAACGGTGTAGTCTGTGTGCTTTGGAATTGATTCTTAATAATCAAGAATAACAGAGTGGCAAATGTTATTGTTAGTCCACTGTGAAGAGGCATTCAGGCAAATAGCAGAACTAGCAGCTATTTGTTTGCTGATTATATCCAGAGGTGTCTAGTGCCGCAGATGGGGTCGTCCGAAGTGATCCGTTTATACTTAGGCATGCTGAGCGTTGCACTTTACTATGCTTAGCGCAGTTCACTTCACTGACACACCATAAAGAAGAATCGGTCTGATTACCGATTTGTATAGCCAGTGAGTGATTCTGGGTTGCAGACCCCATTTGCTACCAATGGCTTTCTTGCAGGTGAAAAGAGCTACCGTAGATTTTCCTATTCTTTCATGTATATTGCTCTTCCAATTCAGATTTCTGTCTAAGATAAGACCCAGATATTTAGTTTCCTCTGAAAACTTTAATTGGACACCGTTTATAGAAAAAGTGTCGATGTGCGGAATTTCATATTTCCAAGTGAATAGGACCAAATCGATTCGCCCAAAGTGATAGCTTATTTAGAGCGTTTTGTAAGAATTCTTTTAAGGTATGTATTTAGATGCTTCCCTGAAACAGCTATAGCAACTTCATCAGCATAGGCTATCACTCTGAAGCCCTCTATTCAGAAAGGTATGAATTTCGTTAACAACCAGATTCCAGAGTAGAGGGGAGAGAACACCGCCTTGCGGCGGAGAAGAAACATATGTGTTCTTAAGTGAAAAACAGGTTGCTGAATGCTTTTTACAAAAATGTAAGCTTTGCAAAACGGAGCTGTCAAAATATTTGTATGGGAAAAGGAAAACTAGTGGTTTCCGCCAAGTTTTTACAAACCGCGTTTTAGTCTCGGTGTGGTTTTTGAAAAGTTTTGGAAAAGGACTGCGTTACGATGTACCCTCTCGAGTTTGCTTTGAATGACATTTCTCCCCCCATCTTCATCTCTCCAAAAAGAAATGACAATTGTAATGTTGAACTGTCAGTCAAAGCAAATGTTAAGCATGTTTGAACTAGACCTTCCGTTTAGAGTCACATTACGTAACATAACGTAACATAACGTACGACATTGTGAAAGAATACATTAAATTCCTATAGCCGAAATCTTAGGGAACGTCAGGCGAAGCCAAAACTGAAGCTCGTTTGTGTTTCAGGTTTCACCCATTACGTTTTTATGGGTATTGATTTGATATGACTGCAAACTCTAAGCTTAGTATTATTGATTGTTGATTACCTAATTTATATCTCCAAAAAAAGTTGAAAGCCAAACAAATGACGTCGGCAAATATTTAGTTGTATCATTACTGATAAAAATCTCAACCCCAACTTTGTTCTTCTCTATTATGTAACACGTAAGTAAACAAACAGGCATGTAAATATCGAATAGGTAAGCTTTCTCTCGTTGAATGACTTACTTGTTTTGAAATCTAAAGCTTGTTATTAAACCTCAATTTCTCACATCAATTTTCAAATTACTCCGAATTCACTCACTTCAAACAAAAAATTAACACGCACTTTCATTCAATTTGTCGTCATTCATTTAACCGCATGTGCCACCAGAGGTCAATGAATATCGTCTACATAAATAATTCAGTTACAAAAAATCTAATTAACATCCAAAATCCCAATGTTAACAATATGCCAAGTGCCACTAGCCACTTACGACTTCCTAAGACAACATAATTACTCCATTCGACAAATTACAAACATAACCTACAAACTAATAAGTTGTATTTGTTTTGTAAAGCCATTCGATTATTCCAAAATTGATTTTTTATTTATGGTGGAGAACTGGGAATGCTTTCCATTAATTCATCTGTAATTTATTATTGTTTTAAAATGTGGAACAGTGGAACACTGTGTGAAGAGCGCGAAAATGAAACACAAAAACAATCAGAGCAAGATCGTTCATTACTGTTGTTGATTGTTGAACTTAAATTTAGTCCGTTGGAGCTATTCCAGTCGATTACTTCCGTTTGTTCATCATGGAATTCTTTTAATTTATTATAAAATTTGTTATGCAAACTTGTTTTTGATGTGCTAGTGCTAGAGTTATCTTTCAGAAAATGAGTTTTTATTGGAATCATGCTCCCTCTCACTGTAGTGTCAAATATCGATTAACAAGATTTCGTAGAGAAAACTATCGATTATTGGAATAATCGACTGATATAACGTTGAGTATGCAAACGTTTACCCGATAAATCGATTGCATGGTGATGGAAATCGATATTTTCGTTTTTTTTTTATGACATTGAAAATTAACTTACATTTTTTCTCTGTCCCATCAACAGCAGGGAGATGTTTATCAATTGGAATTCCTTACGTAACGTTGCGTTGTTAAATTATCGTTGGAGTTAAATTTCGTTTACATTACATGCTCTTTACTTTACAGAGTGTCAACGGTCAACGTCAAATTTAAAAACAAAACAAACAAATTCAAATACCAAAGTAAAAAAAAAAAACTTTGTAATTAAGGAAAAACAATATTGGTTTTAATAATGCATTTACAAGTCCACTTTGGACCTTTTGACGTAAGACGGTACCTTCACGTTTGCTTGAACTTGAAATTCTCTGTTTTTTTTTGTGAAGGTAAAGTGAAATAAAAAGTTGTTTCACTGACAACATGTGAACTCAACCTGTTTAGAATATTGCTTGTATTGATAATTTATGCGAATAACCTTGAAATTGAGGATTCAATTGCGTGTCATTGATACGAGTTTGTTTTTTTTTTATAAAATGAACTTGATTTCTTGTTGACTTCCTTAAGTGGAAAATGCAGGGCAAATGAGATAAGCAACTAAAATTTTGTTAATATTCATCCTCAACCGTAATGATGGAATCGGGCAGTATGTCGTTGTTTTTTCTATTTTTTTTTCTTTAACTCGTTGCCAGTGTCCAAATATCCGAAGTGTGATATTTGCTTCTTTAAAAAAAAAGCAACAGTTTAATCTACCAAATAGAGATTAACTGATTTTTCCGTGACAACACGCGTCAGTATCATGTCTGACTACAAAGTAGTTAAATATGAGTAATCAATACGAGTTGTCTGTTGTTGTATTAGTTAGCAAAAACGTCAGAAGATATAATGTAGGTTTGGTTGGGATTGGGACTGGGACTTGAAATGGGATGGGTAGTCATCGAGAATCGAAATTATAAAAGGAAGCAGCAGAATCTCTTCAAATTTACTTCGAGTACGCAACTGTGTATTGTATACAATTGGAAATTGATAAAATGTGTGGTTATGACAGCAACGTAATGCGAGTGATTTCGAAGCCAATGAACCAATAGCACTTGAAACTTGTATTTAAACCACATTGATCAATTAATCATTTTGTGCACAAATTTTGTGGTTTTTAAGTTCGATTTTGTTCACTTTTTTCAGAGGAAATTTGCATAAATGGCAGAAATTTTTATCAGCATCACGTAGAAAGCAGTTCTTGAATATTAATGCTTTTGACGATAACTGTTGATCTTTCAATTTGTGTAGACATCTTTGTTGTTCAAACAATTAAATGTTCTTTGTGTGATCACATTAAATAAAAAAATCTTAGGATTCTGATTTTAAAGAAGATGGAAATTGATTTCAAGAATTTTTTCGTTACTAGCTGACCTGGCCGGTATGTTTAACAAAAAGTACTGATACTAGGCGGGGAGCCCCATACAAGAAATTCCCGTCATCGCGTCCAATAAAATTCATAATAAAATCTGGATTGCGCGATACTTCCGGCAGCTTGAAAGCAAGCAAGCCAAAGTATTTCTACATCTAACATAAGGACGCGTGTAATGAAAGAAACAGGAATAGAATCCGTGATGATGGAGACATTTAACCGTCATTCACCACATTGCAACAGGTATTCGCGGCCTTTCCGGCTTACGAAATTCACGCCGACCAAGCGAATCTTATTCGTCTTGGCTTTATCTTTTATTCCTCATTAGAAATTTTAGTAGGCGCGATGACGGTAATTTCTTGTATAGGGGCTCCTGGACAGTACTGAGTTCAACTACTACTTGCACAAGGTAGTAAAGGGATTATTTCGTAGTTTCAAGTTGGTAGCGCTCTCCGTGTCATAACGATTAGTGGAATGTTTTTCATTTACGATAATGCATGACTTAACAAACGCTTCTTCGGTGTTGGAACAACTGACATTAAATAATAAAGACCGATTTTTCGAAAAAAAGAAAAAAAAATGCCGATATGGGGTTCAGAAAACCAACAAGTGATCGAAGAGGTGCCATTGCCATTGCATCCAGAAAAAGTGACTGTTTGGTTTGCTGTATGGTCTAAAGGCGTCTTTGTCCGGCGAAATGGTCGGAAATGATAACCGATTTTTTTGGCTGGCAATTGAAGATCATGACTTGGACGATAAGTTGTTCCAACAAGACGGGGTAACAAGTCACATAACACGACGAATTATGGGTTTGTTGCGTGAGAAGTTGCCTGGTCGAGTAGTTCCATTTCCGCGACGTCAATTGGACACCAGAAATGTGCAGTGACTGTATATTATTTTTATACATTTACCCAAATTGTTTAGATCAATAAATAAAAAAATTAAAAAAGGGAGATTATCTAAACAAAAACAATTGGAAATGTCAAACCGCAGTGGCGCTAACAAGCAGAATCAGAAATGTCATTTCATTAAGAATTAAGGTGGGTTCACATTACACAAATCCGCCAACGTGACAAGATGATGAACATGTTATTAAATGTGAACTCTCTTAAATGAAGAATCATCGCACTCGAATAAAATAAATAGAGTGGCGCTACAGCTCTGGAAGTGTCAAGGCCTAAGTGGCTTACTCTCATCAACAAGCCTCTAGATGCGTGTGAAGAATTGAGGGCACCTACAATTTAACGGCAAAGTTGAAAATCACTTTTTCATGACAGATTGAATACTCTTGGAAGTTTTGTCAGTTCTTCGCAAGAGGCATTGCCCGTGAAAGATGAAATAAGAACTATGGGCACGAGTAGGACTCGAACCCACGACATTCTGCTTAGCAGCCAACGCACCTAACCACTAAGCTACGGACACTACCGCACTAACGAACTCGAATTACGAGTTCTTAATTTCATTTCATAGGAAATAAGGGCGGTTTAATCTGAATGAATAATAATGTCACCACTATAGGTGTGTTTTTTTGTTTTTGTTTTTTCAAAGCTGTATAGCCAGCGCAGCATTCAAGTGCGCATAAACTCAACTCAATGTAAATTGATACATATTTCAATATTGACCATTAAAATAAATAAATAGAGATGTGCGAAAGTTCTTGAAAAGCCAACGACTAAGTGACTTAGACTCGTGAACAACTCTCCTAGTGAGTGTGAAAAATTGAGGGAATATACAATTTCATGCCGGTTCCGAACGGCAAAATTGAGAAGCACTTTTTCATGACAGATTAAAACTCTTGGAAGTTTGGTCAGTTCTGCGCAAGAGACAGTATCCGAGAAAGATGGAACACAAACTTTATATGCACGAGTAGTATTCGAACCTACAACGTTCTATGTAGCCTGTGTGCTCCACCGGAGTCGCGGTCTTCCTCTTCTGCAACGTTCTTCCGGGCTGGATTCGAAGACTCTACGAGCCGGAGCATTATTTTCCATTCGCTCAACATGACCCAACCATCTAAGTAGTTGGATATTAACTTTTCTGGCTAGGCCAATGTCGCTGTACAGCTCGTACAGTTCTTGGTTGAATCTTCGTCTCCATTGTCCATTTATGCAGGCAGGACCAAAAATCATTCAAAGAATTTTTCTCTCAAAGCAGCCCAAAGCGTTTTCATCAGATGTTGTCATTCCATGTTTCTGCACCATACATGCGGACCGGAATGATAAGGGTTTTGTAGAGAGGACTTTACTATTCAATTGCCTTCTAAGTCCAAAGAAGCAGCGATTGGCAAGAGTGATTCTTCGATTGATTTCAGCGCTGGTGTTGGTGTTGGTAGTTCTTTCTTGTCGACAGCATTAACTTGGTCTAGCCCTCGTTAACTGCTAGACCCATCTTCCTGGCTTCCGTCTCAAGACTCACAAACCCTCCACTGACATCACGCTGTGTTCTTCCAATTATGTCAATGTCGTGTGCGTATCCTAGTAGCTGGACGGACTTTTGATAGATTGTGCCTCTGGTGTTGACGTTGAAGCTTTGCACAATCTTTTCAAGAAAGATGTTGAAGAAATCGCTTGACAACGCATCGCCTTGTCTAAAACCTATTTTGACATCAAACGTATCCGTTAGGTTTTTTCCGAACATGATGGAATAGCGTGAGTTTTCCATTGTCATCTTACACAGAAGGACGAGTTTTTCTGGGATGGTCTCTATAGACGCTGTCATACGCGGCCTTGAAATCAATGAAAAGGTATTAGGTATCGATTTCCTGGGTCTTCTCCAAGATATGCCGTAGGGTGAATATTTGATCGATAGTGGAACGAAACTTTTAATTCAGATAAAAAAAAATCTCCATAAGGAAGTCATAAATTGCTATTGCATCTTAAGGCAATAAATAGTTGAAATTCAAGACATTAACAATGGATTCAGTTGATAACTTTTAAAACGCACTTCAATTTGAATTTAATAGTTATTGCCATATAATTTTTAGTATTAAACTATTAAACTTAAACAAATAATGAACATAATTGGTAAGCGTGTTTTTTTTTCATTTTATAATGGAGTTGATTATAATATAAGTGACTGCCTCACATCAGCACAAAGGTTAAATTGCATAGCAATTTGTTCCATTTTAATGCGACCTTAGATTGCCATAAATTTCCATCATTAAGTACATTCCTTATGCGCCAGTACTGCGTACGTAGAATTGTTTTACCTTTTTATATAGGGATTGTTATTTTTGTCATAAATCAAAAAACGTATACCTACTCTGTCAACCGTAAGAGACCTGTCAAACGATATATCATCGGCAACAGAGATGATCAGCGGCAAAGAGAAATTAAATAATGATTCAAACTTTTTATTTTTATTTTCACTTTGAAACAAAATTTTTGATTGCTTCAAAACAGTTTTATTTGTTTTTAATGTTGAAGAAATGAATTGTCATACATTTTACACCCTTATTGAACTGTCACAATTTCAATTCCTTCTGCTAGGTTTCCGCTGCTACCAATTCTCAAATAGTACTCTGATTTTTATTGTTTTGAGAATATACCAATCAAAATAAACATTATTAAAATTCACACACCCGCAATTTTGGTATTTTTTCAGTTTGATTCAAAGTTGGATGAATCTTTGCAAGGCCAAATGAATCATAAACTACTCCGCACAGGGCGAACCGAAAGCTTGATCTAAATAATAAATAATAGTAGTCATAAAGGAAAGTTTTTTCCAGACTTTTTTTTCTCTTTTGTTTGTTTGAATTAAACCATACAGCACGGTACACAAAATTAGATGTGAATTGTTAGTAGCAAGTTTGATTTGTTCTAATAATAGATTTAATCGGTTAAAGCTTTTTTTATAGTTTCGTTTAACTTTTAAGTGACATTTTTTGCTTGTTGACGTCGACGTAAAGCAGTTAATATTTCGTGACATAATAAAATGCCAAAAAAAAATCACGATTGAATTTTATGTTTCATCTTCGGTCGGAGTGAGCCAGGGCCGTTGCAGTTTTGTTCCAGTCATCGGAGAGCCAAAACTAGATTATAATTGTATTTTCAAAATGTTAAAAAAACGCAAATGTAGTTCTCAGATACATTCTTCAACAAACTGAACTTCGTTTGTAAGTCTGAATACTAAACTCCACACAAGTATTTGTAAAAATTTAAAAATGTTCCGTTTTCCTTACCAAAAAATTAAAGTGAATAATTAGGGCTTATCTTTCTATGTTCAGATATCAGATCTCTTATTGTTCAGAGCAGTGATAAAAGGATGTAGGAAACTAAGCTCATAAATTTGACTACAAGCAGTTCCAAGTGGAATGTTCAACTACAGTGCGTTTCAATTTTATAGCTCACATTTCAATTTTAACTCTAACTTGAACTAAAAATGAAACAAAAGCATAAAATTGACAGGTAGCATAGTTGTTTGTCATGGATCATGCAAGAGTACCGTTATACTTTAATGGTTTTTCTTTTGAAAGAATTCCGTTACAAATCAACCCAGCTTCTTTGTTTCATCGAATTTGCCTGTTTCATAATTATAACCCACTTTACAATCAAGTCTGGTGACGTATGATTTAACTGTCTTAACATAGAGTTTTTGCGTAAATTTGATAAAAAAAAAGTCACAAAAAATATGCCGCGTGAAAAATCGCTTTCCGATGTCGAAAAGTGAAAACAACAGTTTAAATGAAATTTGGCGAAAAATATAGCGAAGTCGAAGAGTCGTTGCCAATTTTTTAAAAGATCCGGTCAATTATGGCAGTTGTAAGCGTTCAGGAAGGAAAAGAAAGCTTAACACCCGTGAACAGCGGATTTTCGCACTAGCTGCCAGCAATTCTTGCGTGAGTTGCTCCAAACTGACAGCACTTATTCCTACAAAAGTCTCAAAAAACCACTTTTTTGAGAGCACTTTGGCGGAATCCAAACTTGTGTCGTTCTAAAATGAACTGTGCACCACGTCTCTTAGATCGACACAAGGTCGCTAGATTGGAATTTGCCCATAATAACATGGACACCGAATTGTACATCTGTAAGTTTCAATAAGGAGTTTTATTCAACATGGTGGTTTAAAAATCGATTAAGGTCATTTTTCCTGATGAGAAGAAGTGGAACTTAGATGGTCCTGATGGATTAAATGGATATTGGCGGGTTTTAAGCAAGGAACCTCAATTTTTCAAACGGCGTAATTTTGGTGGAGGAGCTTTCTCGTCAGTGAGGTGTTTAGAAATGCAATTCACGTCATCGGAAATGAGCAGTAGAGATTATGTCCAAGTGTTGCCCAGCAATTTGATACCTTTTTTGGTAACCGTGAAAAATCTTGGATTTTCCAGCAAGATAACGCAAGAATTCACACGAAACGCGAAACAACTCATTGGCTGGAGCTTAATTCGGCGATTTAATGCAATGGCCCGCATGTTCTCCTGATGTCAACCCCAAAGAGAATCTTTGGGGAATTCTAGTCAAGAGAATGCATGGCGAAGGAAAGACCTACGAGACTGTAGAAGAGTCAAAGGAAGCTCTGCAAAAAAAATGTCTCAAAATTGATAAGTCCATCTTAGAAAACTTGGTAAAATCAATGAGAAAAAGAACATTTGACCTTATTCGTTCTAAGGGTTGTAAAATTGATGATTATTAATCTCAGTATTTATTTATTTTAACTTCTTTTTCATTTCTTGGGCTATAATTATGAAACACTAAAAATATCTGATTTTTTAGTTAATAAACGATTAAATTACCAAAATGAGTTTATCTCAATTTTTTTTTTTTTAATAGCATTTCAAGCCTCATAACTATTTTTTTTAAATCTTTTTTTTTTATGGAACTTTATGTGGCGACTACTGCATTGACTGGGTAATAATTATGAATCGTAGTATTGATGTTTTCACTAAAACTTTCTCAACATTCCCCGGATCTCACCTCATTTTTGTTGCTGTTTTTTTCCATTTTATCATATGCGGTTATACTACACGAAGTAATGGAAAAATAAAACTGTCGGTATCTGGAGGGTAAAATGTAAGTCAGTTTCCGATCTCCCTTTATCTGGTCTGTGGTTTCACCAAACTGTCTTATCCACAGATGAGTTTAAAAGGGAGATAGGAAACCGAGCTGTCAAAATGACAATGACTACATGCTATGGGCCATAGTTACTGCGATAGTATGCGTTTTTACCAATTTGATCACAGTAAATATGGTCCTACCACCTCATTTCTGTTACTATTTTTTCTAATTTATTCACATACACGACTACACGAGGTAACGGTAAAATCAAAATTGAGGCATTCAGAGGGTAAAACGTAAGTTAGTTTCCGATCTCCTTTTATCTCTGGCCTTATCCCACGACATTTTCTGTGTTCAGGCATTTTTTGTCTCCCTCTGAACACTTTGGCGTTTTTAATTGGCAATCGGAAGTTTAGAAAAGCATTCTGAATGCGTTTAATTGAGCAAAAGTGACAGTTCTGATTCTAAAAAAAAACAAATTCCCTTCTGTTTTTAAAACCAGAATTTTTTTTTTAGATTTCAGATTATTCTAAGAAGAGTTACTCTGAAAAAAAAAGAGAAATATGATTTATATGCTCTGACAGTCTGAACAAAATAAGAAGCACAATTTAAAGTTTGACAGTTCTGCTTCTGTTCAGACTCCAGAAGCAAAACCGAAAAAAAAACACCTAATTTAAAGCAGAAAAATATCGTATGTTCCCCATAAATCTCATGGCATGTTTATTTGAACATGTCATTTTTTAACAATGATTCTCGTCAAATCACCCCATTTTGATTGCAAATATTAAGTCGAAAAAAAAAGAATAAACAATAAAAATTATATCACAGATGGCGTGATGGTCAATATTCAAACGTTAACTACGTTTCCACTTTATCTCTTCAAAGTTTTTTTGTTTTTGTGTTTGATTAAACGGGTAACATTCGCCATTTTGACTTTGTTTCTTTTCGACAATAATGTGTGGAAAGTTTTCGATCAAGATTAAAATGTTTACTAATGCAATTTTCGACAGAGTTTCTGTGACTTTTAGAATTTGATTTAGATCAATATTGCCTGATGAATATTTTTTGCAATTTCTTAAAATGTCCGATAGACATTTGATGTATTTTGAAATATATTTAATTCCTTGAATTATTTTAACAGAATTTCTCGACAGATCTCACGTGTAAACTGATTGACAACACATGTCTGGCGATAAATTCCGTTTAAAGGTTTGATTTTTTTCAAAAATATCAATGGGCTTACAATTTATTAAAGACAAAAAAAAAAGCATGCACATTGAACTTAGCTTTTTTTTATCTTTGATAAATTTGTTGAACTTTATACATTTTTTCAGATAAGTGGGAACACGCCACTTTTTTGGCGAACGAAGTCTGCGCTTCATTTTCGGTTAATTTTAATTTTTTTTCTTATCAATTTATAAAAGAGGAATGAGTTGCGAAAAGGAAACATTCGTTACTTAAAATAATAATAGGTTAGCCGTTAGCATTGCAAAAAGCAAACACGCAAAAGACCTTAGGACAATGTTGAACTCAAATAAAGTGGAACCTTCTTCTAGAAGTTCTGCTGTTTACGTTACGTACACTCGTATATGTGTACGTACGCAAAATTGTAGCATTTTTAATGGAGAAAAATGTGCGATTTTTTTTGTTATTACTGAGTGTCACCAATTCTCTCAGTAAAATTGATAAGAAGTTCGCCAGTATTGATAACGGCTCTTATTTATATCACCAATGACACAGCATGTGCAAATATTTACATATGTATATGTGTGTGTCTGGCTAGGGGCTGTTCATACTCAAATTTTGCAACTAGATCGGTTTTTCTTATCAGTTTATTAATTATTGGAATGGGTCTAAGCTATTCTAATTGTTGGGTCGGCTTTGACGATAACAGAAAACATGAATTCAAAAAGATGAGTGCCTTGTTTAGCTTGCTTACTTATTCAGGTCGCTCATAGTTTTATTTATAAACTCAAAACTTTTGATGAAAAGTTTCACATTCATAGATATTGAAATGTCTATCAGAAAACTGTGATTGTCAATCCACAAGTCTCCACAGTTGCCGGTACCTATCCAAAGTTAAGTTGGCTAAGATCGTTTTCGACATGAGCATATCTCAACTTGGTCTAACTCTGGTGCATCATCCTTGGGGTTAGCAATGCAATGGTGTGAGCACTGAACCATTTGCTTTGAAAGAACCTGCACTCTTCGAGATCGTTGTTGCTATACAGATTGTTCAATGCTCGGCTGTTGGCTCCATTCTTCATTTCTGCAATCAGGGCTAGACAACGAACGAACAATTTGTCATTTGAAAAAGATTCCTAAAGTGTTATCTCATTCACTTGTGACTTGACGAGGTCCAATACACTGCACCAAGATTAAAAGTGATTTATACAGTGAGATTTTAGTTGCTAGAGAGACTAGTTTGGTTTATTGCCCTATAAGTTCAAATAGAAGCGTTTGGCAAATGATTTACTGCTTGATCTCAGATTTCGAAAAAAAAAACGAAAAATCGCTTAATAGTGAAGAGTGTCCAACCTTTTTATCAAAAATATGACAGCCAAACGTCACGATTCATTACTCAAATTGGAAAAATGCCAATCTTTTCTTCCTCACTTCATAACAATTTTTCCAAGTAAACTGAAATCAATTTATCAAAAAAATCCTTTTAAACAACGAATTATGTCATCGGCGCAACAATTTATGTCCTAAGTGGCACCGCCTTGCCTAAGGTATACAATTTCATAATCCCACACAAATGAGTTAACATTTTGGTCACATAAAAGGTTTGACCTTTTTCCTCCTGTGATGGTCCTTAAGTGGTTCCCAATAAATTTTCTTTTGTATTCCTTGGCGAATAATTCCACGTGAATTTAAACCTACCTTCGAGGCTTTTCCCTTTTTTCCGTTTTCATGTCCAGGTGCTGTATCATCAATTTGGATGATTGGTGCTTCACCTGAAATTGTTACATATAAATCCCTGATGATTGTGGGTCAATGAAACAAAAAAAAAAAAAGGAAATTATGCAAACTCAACTACAAAAGACCCCAACAAGATCCAATGACCGATTAATAGCCTCCCTAATCAATTGTAGCAGGTTCCATTTCTGTGGCTTAAAATACAATCTCAAAGGTCAAACGACACGTTACATTCTCACAAAACCATAATGTTCCTATGTACGTAGTATACAGAAAATAGAAAGTCCTTGACTCAATAAACTGGAGAAAGAGGAAATGATGGGTTAACATGAAGATATGCAAGTACGTTATTGTCACCATTTGTTTACTTTCCCACATTACGTCTAACACGATGACGGTGATGTGTGTATTTTACATTTTACACACCATTGAATACTTTACATTACAACGAGGAGCAGGAGACTATAAAAATGTCCTTTCTTGTTTTTTATTGATTTATTCTTGAAACACATAGGCGCAAAATTATAGTCCGCTAATGAACAAGTTTAGTGTGATACTAGCTTAAAATGACGTTTCAGACATGACTCAAACGTCATTTTAAGCTAGTATCACGCTAAAATTGTTCATTAGCGGACTATAATTTTGCGCCATAATGTTTTGCATTTGAGTAACAATTTTTATGTTTTTTTTTTCTTCTAGATTTCAACTGCGAGGTCTTCTGATCATATGGAACACCATGCTGGCTATGTTCAGTATTATGGGAGCTTTTAGGACGGCTCCGGAATTACTGCACGTTCTGCGTCATTATGGTCTTTACCATTCATGTTGTGTTCCTAGGTAAGTTAATTTTTTTTCATTTAACAACTTTTCCAATAAAGTTGTATCAATGATATTCAATAAAAAATGAAGCCGTTTTCTAACATTAGGTATTAAATTTTTTTGTTTAATAAATAAGCGCAAAGAGCCGTATTAATAATCAATTCTCTAAGGCCGCTTATACTAATGCGACCTCTGAACGTATTAAAGCAGAAACTCTTTGTCCATAGTCAGCTGTCAGAACAACGATTAATGGCTGGAACACAAACACGCTTTAGCTTTGTCTTCGTTTGCGTTACGATGCACCCGCATCGAGTTTGCTTTGAATGTCATGTCTCCTTCCATAATCAGCATACCTTCGAAAACAAATGTATTTGTTTGTTGACTTTTTTTTGTAAGCTGTTGAGCTGTCAGAAAAAAGCTTGTCTGTGTTTCAGCCATGAAGAACAGCTGAAACTCAAAGCAAAATGTTACCTTTGCAGGATGAATTAATATTTTAAAAAAGTTCATTGGGCGCGTTCACTTTGACTTGGATAGGCTATCTGTGGATAGCTATTTGTGTTTGTTTTCAATGTAAAAAAAAAAAAAAATAGCAGAGACTCAAACCAAACAAACCCAAAGCTGTCCAACAATTTGTAGTATAGATGGCTATCTGACAGAACAGCCATTGAAATTCGTAAACAGCTGATTTTTGTGTGTTTTCACAGTTATCCAAATTTAGCTATCGAACTCGTTCATGAAAAACGAGTTGGATAGGCTATCAAATGGCGTTTTTAATGGGCAATCTGGCATCGAATTACGAATTGCAGATTGCCAATCAAAAACGCCATAAAATAGGCTATCCAAAACCAAACTGAACGCGCCCATTCTCATTTTGTGACAGAAACCAAAACTCTTACCTGTTAATTCATAAACTAATTTCGCTACCATCGATTTGCGAAGTCATTTTACCCTGAGCAAATTTATGAAGTTCTCAGCTAGGTCTGATGTAGAAACACTGTCTTCTGTCATGTATAGGTCTGTTTAATGAATCTGCTCCGCACAGAAAAGTACAGAAAAGATCCAAAAAGTACACGTTTGTGTGTTCCATGAGTAAAAACCTTGCCCCAAACTGTTCTACAGTCTATCATTTTGTGTTCCATGAAGTTGTTCAGCTCAGTTTAGTACACATTTTTCTGCCCCTACTTTTTTGCTGGTGTAACTATCAAATGTCAAAATTACAAATGCCAAATTATTTTCTTATAATCTTGTTTCCAACAAATGAAAATTGTATTCAATTTGATTTGACCTGGAATATTTATTTAACAGCTGATTTTATTCTGTCAAAAAGATTAAACAGGGAGCTGATCTTTTCTGTTCTTACTTGTTCTGACAGTTTTCATTTACTTGTGCTGTTCTGTGCTGCTCTGATCTGTTTTTTCTTCATTAAACAGTACTTATGTCTGAGCAAAATCCGAACTGTCATTTATGTCACATCAATTATGTAGACTTCGGTCATTTTTCCTGAACAAATTGGTAGACTTTGAGCTGTTTCGACGTCAAAATGTTGTGCTCCGATAGTAGTATATCTGAGCTAAATAACACTGAATTTTTGTTTTGACAGTTCCACGATCATCTATGATTCCAGGTTCTATCAAATCTTTAGCAAATGTCATGAATGTATCAATGATTCATTTGGTCTGTTTAATGAATCTGTTCCACACAGAAAAGAACAGAAA
This sequence comes from Sphaerophoria rueppellii, assembly GCA_920937365.1. NCBI lineage: Eukaryota > Metazoa > Arthropoda > Insecta > Diptera > Syrphidae > Sphaerophoria > Sphaerophoria rueppellii. Next base: position 101,371,015 of record CAKKXW010000001.1, on the reverse strand, counting down.
AGATCCAAAAATGTATATATTTTAAACGTTTGTGTGTTCCCCATGAGGAAAAACATTTTCCCAAACTGTTCTACAATCTGTCATTTTGTATTTCATTTTGTCAGCTGTTCAGCTCTGTTAAGTTTAATTTTTTCTGCTCCTACTTGTTTGGTGGAGCAACTTTGTGAAAACTGTCAAGTGTAAAAAAACTGCACTATTCGATTAGAAACTTTCCTTCGATCCGTTCAATTTAAGTTGTATTGGACGGATTCAAGTCAGAAACCCGCAATATAAATGCTGGTGTGTCCCAGGGCTCCGTTCGGTGTCCAAGCCTCTTCCTCATTTTTGTGTATGATCTCTTTTCTGTCATTTCTAATCCAATACATTGTTTCGCTGACGATAGCATTTCATATTCGTTCCCATACTCACGTCCCTCCTCTTCGGATGTGGAACTGTAACGTGGAACTGATAAGCTCATTAAACTCTGACTGAAACAGCTTTGTACAATGGGAAATAAAAAACCGTGCAGAGCTTAATGGTCAATGCTGTCTTGTATTTGTGTATTGTATCTCTCCATGAGTGGAACGCACTTGCCCCAGTGAAACCGAACATCTTTAAATTCTCGGTAAGTGCATCACAGACCACTTCTTGAGGAATGATCACATATGCCATGTCGCCAAAAATGCCGCAAGGTGCTTAGGTTTTTTAAGACGATGCAATACATTTTTTTCTTCTTCTGATCTTGCTACCATCCTTAAAATATATAAACGTTAAAATATAGAAAAGCTTGAGTTCAACTCCCACGTTTGGGCTGGTACTCCAGTGACGTACTTAAGTCGAACTTAAGTTAAAAAGTATCCAGAACAGAGCATTCAAGACGAGTGATGATCATAACATCGTTTATTAATTTACGTTACTCGAACACCTCACCCTGTTTTATCGATATTTCAACGGTATATGCTCTAGTTAAATATCCAGTTGCATTCCTCCCCTTAAGGTATTCAACCGTAATACCAGCGCCTCAAGGAATGCCCATCAGTTCACCCTCGAGCCCAACTTCGGACGTACCATAATTTGCAGATAATCGTTCTTAAGCCGTATTGCGCGAATGTGGAACTCCTCCACGCTCTGTCTTCTCCAGACATTGCAATATTCAATAATTCAAGACCAATGTTAACCGACACCTCATTCTAGACCCTCTCCGTCTATTCCATTTCCATGGGCGCTCGCATTGTTTTTTGGCATAAAAAGAGAACATAAACTCATTGAACGCGTACTTGTGCTGTTCTGCCCTGTTCTGAACTGGTTTTTCTTCATTTCCAGTTCGTTGCGGAAAGGGGGAGATGTCGCATTTAGTTTTATTAATAAAAAAAAGATTTCTCGGCTTCAAATTTTTTTTTTCAAGACTTCAGATTCACCCTATCTGATGAATTTTAGGAACGATTAGCGACCAAGTGTCGAACACAGTCGATCAGAGTGTTTTCTATGATTTGCTTTAAGTTTATAAGATCTCAAATAATAAAACCTTCATTTGTATTAAATTAAGATTAAATTTAAATTTGTGTTTTTTTTTTTATTTCAGCTTCATCACAAACGATCGTGTCAGCGGGTTCTGGACATGGTTGTTTGTGCTCTCCAAACTGCCCGAACTAGGCGACACCATCTTCATTGTCCTACGCAAGCAGCCGCTTATTTTCCTCCACTGGTACCATCACATCACCGTCCTCATCTACTCGTGGTTCTCCTACACAGAATACACCGCCTCAGCCCGTTGGTTCATTGTCATGAACTATTGCGTCCATTCTGTCATGTACTCATACTATGCCCTTAAAGCAGCCCGCTTCAATCCACCCCGTTTCATTCCAATGATCATAACATCATTGCAATTGACCCAAATGGTTGTCGGATGTGCGATCAATATGTGGGCACACAATTTCCTCCAGACTCACGGGCGACAGTCTTGTAATATTTCGGCAACAAACATCAAACTTTCAATTGCCATGTACTTCAGTTATTTCGTTTTGTTTGCAAGGTTCTTCTATAAGACTTACTTCTCGCCCGAGGGCACGAAGAGCCGTTCCGTCAAAGTACACCATACCACCTCATCATCAACAGCTGCACAAAATAACAAATTGAAAGCACAGTAAGCTTATTTCTATAAGCGGTAAATTCAAAACAACACACAAAAAAAAAAAAAAAAACAAAAAAACCAGTTACGTACACACAACTACATCTACAAACTTTAAAATGCAGAATGCAGAAATAGACTTTTAAAAGCTTAAACAAAAAAAGAAAGAAAAATGAAGAAATAATAATTGTTTATATAAAATTATTGTAAAAATAACAAAAAACAAACGTGTGGCAACGCCGCCGCCGACGCGTATCGTTTTCATGTGCTGAAGTATCAAAAAGAAAAGAAATTCCTACAATTATTTTATATGGGTTTTTATTTGTTAATTTTTATTTTACAATAATTATTTAATAATATTAAAAACAACATTCTGATATTTTCTATTCAAAATAGAATTTAGTTTGTAAAAATAAAAACACACAAAAATTGTCGATGGGAATAATAAAAATCTACTCTCGAAAACGAAAACCACAACTAACTTAAAATCTAATTTATTTTCTAATTTTATTGTATAATAAAATAAAAAAACACATTTTGCGAGTAGGTATGTATACTATTAAAACAAAGAAGAACAAATTTCTAAAGCTCTGTTACACAAGGAATCCATCAAAAATGCTTGACATACATTAAAAACCATACAGCAACGCCGTACAATATTTAACATTATTATAATCAAGATTTTACTTTTAACATAAAACAAATATTATTATTAAAAATAGCAAAAACGAAATAAACTGTTGAATTAAAGTAAACTTTTATTAAAAAAATTAAATTTGAAAATAGTCAAGTCCATAGGTTCTATTATTCTATATAAAAAAGTGTTGTTAAAGTTCGCATTAATTTTTAACTGCATCTATACCTACAAAAATTATTTGTTCTTAAAAAAAAAAAAAAACTTGTCGGAGCTGAATTTGAAAATTAATCGAAATCGAAATGAAACGGAACTCCAGAAGTCGATTTCGGAAGTCATCATCGAACTTACCTAATAATAATTCCAGAAAATGGCAATTATACATTTTTTTTTAAATGAAAATGTATGTTTAATTTTTTCTTTTTTTAACTATTATTATTTGCATAGCAACTTCTTTTAAAGGAAAAATTATTTTGTATTACAACCACAAGTCATTCTATTCTATAAAATTAAAAACAAACAAAATTATAAACTTATTCACTAAAAAATATGTTTTGACATTTTTGAAATGCATTTAACCACGTTTGTAATGGGGATTTTTTTTTGTTTAAATAATTTGTTAAGAATAATTTATGTTAAGAAAAAAAAAACATTTTAAAGAAAAAACAAAAATTTTAAAATAGAACTTTTTGCATAATGTAAAGAAAAAAAAACAACAACACCAAAAACAAATTATTTGGTTCTTTTGTAATTTTTGTGGTGAATTTTACACACACAAACATACATTTTGAGGAAAAAAAGCTGAAGTGTTTGTGAACATTGATGAAACATAAAATAAAAATGGAAATGGAAAAAAGGAATGCTGAGTTGTCTTTTTATTTCAAAAATAGCTGACCCGCGGGACGTTTTACCGGCGTTTTGGTTTTCAGTGACTGATGGAGGGCGAACAGATGGGGTCAGAAGGGAGCCCTATGGCATACCAGCATTTAAGTACTAAAACCAAAGTTGTAGAGGACAATTGGGATTAATATCGCGAAATTACGGGAAAATTAACAACATGCGAATACTGAATATTTTTGCCAACATCTCTGTTATTAGGTCTTCAAGAAAATTGTAACCCATTTAGATGAATAGGCTTCGAACAGATTTTTCTATTGATGTATCATTCGATGGGTTTTGGAAGATTTTTTTTTCTGTCCAAAATTTTGGCAAGGTGCCCATGATATTTGTCGAAAATCATGAGGAAGTCGATTTCGCAAAATCTCTATGTATATAAAAATGGGTGTGTATTTCTTTGTAAGTCTCTTATAGACTCCGAAATGGCCCAACAGATATTTGTGAAATTTTCATGATTGATACAGTTGTATTCAGTGATGATTTCTGTAAAAAAAAAAGAATTGGAAAAACCTCATGGGAGTGGGAAAACTGGAAAAAACCAAACAAAGGTCGGAAATTAGAATTTTTTTGCTTGGAATTTTTTGGTTCAAAATGTGTTTCCGAATGGAAAAATAGAAAGTTCTTGTTGTAAAACTCGGAAAACTCATTGGTTTTCAAATTTAAAATTACATGAAATTATGGATAAATGGAAAACTGGAAAATTGGTTTTCGAAGGGAAACTGGAAAATTTGTGATGGGGGACTGATAAGCAGGAAAAAGTAAAACAAAAAAATGGAAAATTTGAAATGCAAAAAAAAAAATAGGTTGCGGGTTACGGGTAAAAAGTAGTGGGTTTCTGTCTAATGGTGTAACGGTAAGCGTGTAGAAATAATTGGTAGCGGGTAGCAGAGTAGTGTCGTAACGGGGTAGTGGAAATGGGTAGACGTACTGGGCAGCACAAGCGGGTAACGTTTAATGGGTAGTGTGATAGAGGGTTATAGATTACGATTGAGACATTACGAAGTCTGCAGGGTCAGCTAGTTCTGCATATTTGATAGTTCTCTTATTCTGAGTCTTCCACAGAAAGTCGAGCCCAATTCCGAGCTCTGGTTGTCGAGATATTTGCATCAGAAGTTCTTTCTATGGGATTACAATAAGCTAAGTACTAAAACCAAAAGGAAAGGTTTTTTATCATAACTCGGTAACCAGCATAATAACCAGGTGCAAATCAAAAACTTGAAACTGTGCTCACGCAGTATATGGCAGACATTACTGCGATACTGGAAATACGATGGATAAGATAAAGGACAATAAAAAGGAAAAATTGTGACATTTATTACAGCTGTCATCAAAGAATGCTCATATTTGGATGCGGATTCGTCGTGGGAAATCGACCAAGATCGAAAGTCATGGATTTCAAGCCAATTTGTGACCGCTTGGCTGTAATCCGCATCAAGGCCACACTATAAAACATCAGTATAATATGTGCACACGACTCTACCGATGATGCTGATGAGTGTAGCAAGGAGGATTTTTACGACCTCCTGGATAGAGATAGAGTACTAGGAGCCTTCAATGCAAACATCGGGAAATAATCGATTTTGATGCAGCTCGTAATACGGTGATAAGTAGCACTAGGTTTCCAAGACGAAAGATCTACACAGCAACCTGGCGATCTCCGGATGGTCGTACAACCAACCAAATCGACCTTGTTCTAATCACAAATGTCGCTGACCACTTTCTGGTAGGGGATAAGTTTAAAGCTCGATTAGCAAATGACAAAAAACACGTGCGGCCCACAGAAAGAAGTTCAACATCGGTTGCATAAGCACTCCGGATAATGACAGAGACTACAGTGAGCACCTGAGTGAGCGACTCTTCGCAGTCCTCCCAAATACTACAGATTTCAACGTCTTGTGGAATCAATATTGCGAAACATCTAGAAGAGTCTCGAACAAGAACAACACACGACACCCGAACAACACTGATTTCAGAACCGGGACACAGGCTCTTCGAAACAGTGAAGGAAACCTTGTTACCGAAGCACAGGGAATTGTAGATGTTTTCAAGAGCAAGACCAGTCAATGAAGACCCAGTCCCAGCCCTCAGCACAGAAGAGGTAGACAAGGAGATGCGTTGTCATGTGACTTCTTCAACATAGTCCTGGAGCAGATAGTGCGCAAAGCAGGTGTGGTGTGAGCACGGAAAACACTATCTTCAACAAATCTACCCTGTGTCCTTCTGGGCTATGCGAAGGACATAGAAATTATCAGTCGATCCAAGAGAGCAGTGCTTGAGGCCTTCACTGTCACAGCGATTGAAGAACAGGCGAAACTCGTTGTTCTTAAAGTGAATGAGGACAAAACAAAGTACATGCCATCAACAAACAAAGCAACATCTGTCTACCGCCTAGAACAAAACGTCACTGTTGGTAGCAGCAATTTCGAGGTAGTTAAGGAGTTAACTTACCTTGGAACTAACATCAATCCCAACAACGACACCTTAGTTGAGATCCGAAGAAGAATTATCCTAGCGAACCGCTGCTGCTTCGGTTTGTTCTGTTGTTCTAAACTCCTCACTCGAAAGACAAAGTGTCTACTATACAGCTGTGGGATTTTACAAGTCCTACTCTACAGCACCGAGTGCTGGACGATAAGTAAAAAAAGGGAATTGATTCTGGGAACTTCGAAAGAAAAATTCTTCGAAGAATTTTCGTCCCGTATGCGACAATGGCGAATGAAGAATAAGGTTCAACCGAGAACTGTACGAGCTGTACCAAGATGTTGATGAAGTCCAGAAAGCCAAGAAAAGACGACTACATTGGCTCGGCCACATCGAGCGAATGGACGATAACGGTCCAGCTAAATCATCCCATCACAGCCCCCAGGTTCGAGACGATAAGGAAGTCCGAACCTACGGTACAAGGACCAAGTGACTGCGGATGCCAGAGTACTTGGTTTCGGCGACTGGAGAGGACATGCGAGGGACCGTTCCCGATGCAGCATCTCAGACTGAGATCCTTCATGGATTGTGAGCCGGTTAAGTAAGTAAGTAACTCAGTTACCAGGCACCCCAGATAGTTTTGTCTTTCAAACCATGGTCCGCATTTGTTTGCCGAAATACCCACTACATTGCCTTGAAGCATGTTCCCAAAACTCAAATAAAACACCAGCAAATGGTTTCTCTCTCAAAAAACGGTTAACTTTATATTTCTGCTCTCTGGGTTTACCATTGAAATCCTAAATAGTGTATATTGGATAAGATTTCATGTCTTTATTCATGTTTTTTTTCTTAAAAGCTTATCATTCCGATGATTTCAAGTATATCGAGGAAAGAACGAAAAAAGGTAAATCTAGCCTATTAGGAGTACACATAAATTGGGCACACTGAATACATCAAAAAGAAATTATTCTTTAGTCTAAGATTCTTAAGGTTCAAACTGAACACGCAGTATCTCTAATTCCATCGACTTTTCTTTCCGCGTTTGCCGCTGGCATCTTGAGTTGAGGAAGCAGGTGATGATTTTGTTGAGTTTGATGAGGAGGACATTGGTGGAGGTGCTGGGGCAGCGAACACTCCAGCTTCGGGAACTGTCTGCTCCCATGTGCGATCTGACGATGGCTTAAACTGTGACATATACTGAGAGCGGAAGGCATCCCGCATAGCACTGTACCTATCCGATACCGGTCCGCCAGTTGGTTTTGTCGAAGACGCCGTTGAAGCGGCTACAAAGGCTGGTCGGGATTCATTAGAATCACTACGTCCACTAGTGCTGGTACTACCGAATCCGATTCTCTCGCGATACCCCAGTCCGGTGCCGCCGACGTTGATTTTCTTTCCCTTGCTGTTCTTGAATCTCGAATTTCTAAACCAGGCACTCTTCATGGCCAAATCCATGAGATCTTGTGGCACTTGCTGGTCAGCTCCTTCGAGATTCCGCACCAAATGGCCGGCGAATTCTTTGTCCTTCTCACTGACTAGCGTGTAGGCGCTGCCTTTCTCTCCAGCACGACCTGTTCGGCCGATTCTGTGCGTATGAGTATCGATATCACGGGCTATGTCATAGTTAACGACTGTTCTGATGTGCGGAATATCCAAACCACGAGCTGCCACGTCGGTGGCCACCAGAATGTCGCAATCTCTCTTCTTAAATGCCATTATGACCTTATTACGATCGGCTTGGTCCATGTCTCCGTGCAATAGCAAGCAATTGTACTCCTTAACCATGAGGTTGCTGGCGACAGTTTCGGCGTCGAGTTTCTTGGTCACGAAGACGAGAACACTGCCTTCGGAGAGGAATCCAACCAGCCGCAATAGCAGCCAGTTCCACTTTTGTTGCGGATTATTGAAGACGAATACCTGTTGGGTGATGTCTTGGTTGGCTTCGCCCAGATCGCCTTGAATTATGCGCACCGGATCGGTGAGGACGTCTCGGGCCAGGCGTTCGATGCGCTTCTTAAATGTAGCCGAAAAGAGCAGTGTCTGTCTGTCTGGTCGGACATGGTTACAAATCGATCGGACCTAGAAACACTCTACTTAAAAACCGAAGCTTAAAGAGGATAAAGGGGTAAGTACCTGAGGTTCGAATCCCATATTGAACATCCGATCAGCTTCGTCCAACACCAAATAGGTGACTCGTCTCAAATTGGTCGCCTTCATTTTGACCATGTCAATCATTCGTCCCGGCGTGGCTACTACAATTTCAGCACCCTGTTCTAGAGCCTTACTCTGTTCCCATTTGGATCCACCACCATAGCAACAGACTACATTGATATTGTAGACCTTGCCGAACTTCTTTGCTTCATTGTAGATCTGGAGGGAAAGCTCTCGCGTGGGTGCTAGGATGAGCCCGATTGGGCCATCGCCAGCTTTCAACTCCCGCTGATCCATGATGTGAACCAACATGGGCCAGACAAATGCGGCTGTTTTGCCACTTCCTGTCTTGGCAATTCCGATTATGTCTCGTCCTCCCAGAGCAGCCGGAATCGCTTGAGACTGAATCGGAGTCGGTTGTGTGTATTCAGCCTTACGAATGGCTTTGATTAGCGGTTCGTCGAAGCCAAAATGACCGAAACTGGTCACTGGTTTGGGTGGTTCTGGTCCGGAGACTTTGACTCCCAACGTTTTTCGCAGATCGACGACTTGGGCATCGGACAGGGCGGCAATGTCTTCATGGGGAACGTAGAAGTTCTTTTCGAATTTTTCATACTCGATTTCCGAGTGATAGATTGGCGGCAAGGGATCAATGTTGCGATTCTTTGGTGGAGCTATCGGATTGCCATCTTCGTCATAGTCGATTTCTATATCTGAGCCTTCGTCACGGAGACCAGCCGTGGGATTCTCTTCCATATATCGATAGTAGCTCTCCTCGTCATCCTCGTCGTCGATATCGGTACGGACCCCCTTGACTTCGACCGGTAATGACTCAATGGCAATTTGTGCTTTTTGAGAACGAACTTTTTCCTTTTCGACTTGCTGTTGAATACCAGCCATAAACTGGTCCAGAGGATCGTCCTCCTCGTCACTCTCGGGTGCTGGTTTTCGTTGGTTCTTATGACCAGCGCCTGGACTACCTGGTGCTGGGATGTAGGCCAAGTCTTGGCCAGCATCCTCATCATCATCGAAGTAATCATCTTCGGTGTGAGCCTTTCGTTTGCCGAGCGATTGCTGAGTACTAGCAAACTGACTGATGGCCTCCATTGTGGTATAGCCTTGCTTTGATAGTCCGGAATTGTTGCCAGAAGAATTTGGACCAAATCCACCGCGTCTACCACTGCTAGCCGAAGTCGATGGAGGTGGTGGAACTGCATTCATTGCAACTCCACTGCGATTTGACGATTTGTAGGGAAATCCACCACCTCCAATTCCACGGTAACTCATTTCTTGTTTTTAGTTTTATCGGATTCAAGTGATAAAATAAACTTAATAGCTGGAAAAATAGATTTTCTTTTTAATTAGGTTTGAAAATACTATAGAGAAATTATTAATTCGGCAAATTCCTCAAAAAAAAGTTTTTTTTTCTGCTTGTTGAAATGTCAAATCGAAACGTCAGACTAATGAAAAATGGAGGAAAAGGAATTCCAAACGAAGTCGGGTGAATGTATTCAGAGAGAATTGTAGACATTTTATATAATTTACTACGTAGGTCGGAGGTCAAATTGTTTGCATAATTTAATATACCAAGGTTCCTTATTCTGCTTAATGTATTCCCAATTTAGAAATGAGGCTACTTTTCATCATACAAGGTTTCCGCTTGCAGAGCGATGCCTTGTATGTAGTTAGGTATTATCAAGAAGTGTCGTCATCTAGTAAAAAGCAGAGAAAACCATTTTTTTTTTTACATAAATTTGGTATTGAGAGTCAACTTATGTAAAAAAAAATGTCTTTCTCTGCTTTTAACAAAATGGCGACACTTCTTAATAATATCTATCAAATATGTATATAAGCACAATGGAGTGATGATTCAATCTTTTTCGTGGAACGCTTTCATACATCTTATGTGTCCACCTTAAGGTGCGCCCATGCAAAACCTATCTGTTATTTTTGTTCCTTTTCGTGTTTGTTGTTGTTTTTAATTCGTTGACGGCCGATTTTGTTTATTGTTAACTGTAAATATCAAAAAATAGCAATTAAAATGGTTGAAAAACTTGCCCACGATTATTCAAAATATTTTCATAATTGCAATGTCGATAAAGAGGTAAAATCCTTTGAAAAGTGCTCCAAATGTTGTCGTTAATTCATTACATTGCTTCAGATCAATCCCCTATGCTTGAGCATTGAAGAAACCTTGACCAGACTGGATGAGTTCGAAACCCTCCTCACAAATGTAATTTTTCATTTTATCTCTAACCAAATCTCAATTTATTTGGATCCGCCTATTTTCTGTAGGTAAAAATTGAAACAAATTCGACAATGGAAAACAATGTAGTCCCACTCCTTGGTTTCCAACAAAATTTCCAAACCCTCTGCGAACGAATTGATAAGCTTGAAAAATTCGTTGAAGTTGTCAATGAAAATGTTAATGCAGTTGAGAGGTCAATTGATATCGCTGAGGAGGAGCTTGGAGTTACCGATTATAGCTTGAAGGGTCTGCTCTTTAAACCCTTGTTTTCGAGGTCGAAGAATGTCGATGGCGAGAGGAGAAGCAATTTAAAAGATGATGAATTTCAAAGAGTTGACATATTCAATACGTCGGAATATTTTCCAGCGAGCGATGAGTTGAGCTTGAGATCTGAGTAGCGTCGCGTCGTGTAGGTAAGAACGTAGTTAGAATGCAGCGAATTTCCAATTTTTAAAATAAAATGACTTGAACAAATTGTTGAACATTGAATTACTTTCTATTCTATAAAGGTCTTGTTTGGTATTTGTTTTGATAACATTTTCTATCTGCTCATAAGATTCCCTTCTGTCTCTTAGTAAGACTTTGAACTCTGTTATTCCATATCAAATTCAACGCTAAGAAGTTGTCAGTTAGGCTGTTTTTCACCCTTCTATAATTGTCTATCTTTTGCATTGAGTTATTACTCCCTGTGCATGCAACCTCTTAAGGAGTCCCATACCGCCAACATCAAGTATCGAAGACCAGTGGCAACATTGTCAGAAAGCAGTTAGAGATGCCGCCTCTAATGTGCTGGGTTTCACACAGCTAACCAAACGAAACCCCTGGTTTGACGAAGAATGCAAGCCATGCAGCCAAGCAGGAGGCATACATAGAAGGATAAGAGCTGCTCGTGAGCTCTACGAGCGAAAGAGGAAAGAGGAACATCGAGGATGTTGAGGAGCCAACTCAAGGTCATCGAGCAAGAACCGATGCCTGAAGAGATAAACAAGAGAACATCATAGTAGAATCGCAGTCAATGCTGCGGATTTGGAAAGACCACTTCTGTAGACTGTATAACGGCGACGACGAACAAAACACCGCCGTCAGACAGGAGCCTTTCATCGGACACGATGATAGCCAATAATTCCGTGAACTCGAACTAGAAGAAGTGAAAACCGAAATATCACGGCTGAAATCCAACAAAGCCGCTGGAGCAGATGGTCTAGCTGCTGAGTTGTTCAAAGCAGCAGGCGACGAGCTAGATAGGAGCATGCACCAAATCATCTGTAAGATATGGTCAGAGGAATGCATGCCCGATGAATGGAACCTCAGCATTGTTTGCCCGATCCTGAAAAAGGGAGATCCTCTAAACTGCGCCAACTACAGAGGAATAAGTCTACTTAACATCGCCTACAAGATCCTCTCTGCCGCAATATGTGAACGTGTGAAGCCTTTCGTCAACAATCTGATTGGTCCTTATCAATGTGGCTTCAGGCCAAGAATGTCAACCATCGACCAAATTTTCACGTTGCGGCAGATCCTGGAAAAGACCTATGAACTCCAAATCGATACCCACCACCTTTTCATCGATTTTAAGGCCGCGTATGACAGCATCTACAGAGACGAACTGTACAAAGCTATGTCTAGTTTTGGCGTCCCTGCCAAGCTCGTTCGCTTGTGCAAAATGACGATGGAGAACTCACGCTGCTCCATCAAGGTTGGCAACGAGCTTACGGAATCTTTCGACGTCAAAAAAGGATTCAGACATCGTGTTTGAGAAGATAGTGCAAAACTCCATCGTCAATACCAGAGGCACTATCTTCCGAAAGTCTGTTCAACTTCTCGCATACGCCGATGATATTGATATAATGGGAAGAACACAGCGTGATGTCAATGGCGCCTTTGTGAGAATTGAAACAGAAGCGGCAAAAATGGATTTAGCGGTAAATGAGGGAAAAACGAAGTATATGCTGTCTTCGAGGAAGGACACCCAACACCGACGGCTCGGACAGGCTGTCACAATAGACGCATACAACTTCGAGGTAGTAGAAGAGTTTGTCTACCTAGGCGCTAGGCTCCGCTATAAACACGGGCAATAACACCAGCGCCGAGATCAGACGAAGAATAACTCTTGCTAACCGCTGTTTCTTTGGGCTAAGAAAGCAACTGAGTGGAAAAGCCCTCTCAAGAGCAACTAAGGTAAAACTGTACAACACACTCATCATCCCAGTCCTGCTGTATGGTGCAGAAGCATGGACCTTGACAAAATCGGATGAAAATGCCTTAGGCTGTTTCGAGAGGAAAGTTCTTCGGGTCATCTTTGGCCCCGTGTGCATTGAAGGGAATGGCGAAGAAGAGATAACAGCGAACTTTACGGGTTGTAAAACGACATGGACCTAGCTCGGTCATTTAGAGCGGATGGACACCAATGCTCCGGCCCGGAAAGCCTTCGACACTATTCCCGAGCGATGTAGGAGTAGAGGAAGACCGCAACTCAGGTGGTGAACTCAAGTGGAAGAGGACCTCAATCAACTTGGAGTGCAAAACTGGAGACAGCTAGCTAGAGACCGAGCTGGTTGGCGGAGACCGTTGATTGAGGCCCAAGTCCACAACGGACTGTAGCGCCACCTTAAGTAAGCATGCAACGGCTGCAGTTCCAAATTGCTCGCCTAAGCGAACTATTGATTCTGTCATCGGTATGAAAAATGTTCTTTAGTCCAAGATATTTTAACATTTCGATTCTGAAGCTGGATTTTCTGGACCGAATTGAATGGTGACAGCAAGCCGTTGTCTTGGAAATCATCCATTGTGATTTCAATGCATGATAGGAGCCAGTATTGAGACATTCGTTTCAATAGTCTGCATCAAAACGCTTATACGGTGGACTTTAAGTCATTGTAGCAGAGAAGAACACGTTCGTTGCAAGAGATTATACCCTGAAACGAGAGCCCTGGGCATGGAGTGTAGAACGAAAGAGAAAAATGCACATGCCATAAGCATTGCCACCTCCATCTTAAGTGTCAGTCGCATATATCACCGCCAATATCAAGCTAGCGAAAGAAAGTAATAAGGTTGCATATGGAATAATGCATCAGTCTGATAGAATACGGGAAAGAACGATGAGAAGAAGATGCACAGATAAGAGAATCTTACTTAAACGTGACGCAGTGCTCAGTGAATGGAAAACTGCCTTACAACTTGGGTTCATTAGAGCAAACTTTCATTTGAAGCCTAGATTGCGGAAAGTCATAGTAAAAGACAGTATCAGCCAGCGTCGACGACAAGTTCTAAGTGTTCAAAACTGTGAAGCGGCAGCCATCATTTGGGATTAGTGGAAGAACTTGTTTCAATATACACAGAACGGACTCGAGTTGTATGTATATAAGACTTGTAATGATTCATTAGCTGCTTACATTACAAATATAATAAACTATAGAAACAAAATATAATCTACTACAAACACTGAACATATGAGAAAGAGTTGTCTATAGAATTTTACAACTCAATCAAATTCACAACCAGTTTTTGTAGGAAATGTATATAAGGGAGCGAACCATCGACGAAAGCCGGAGCAAATTCCGTTGATAAACCGGTTCAAAGCTGTTGACAACCGGTTGAATAACCATTGAAAGCCGGAGGAAACTCCGCTCATAAACCGGTTCAAAGGCGTTGATAAGCCAAGGAAAACCTTGATCATAATCGGTCGGAGGAAACTGTAGTGCGAATATTGTATGCACTGCACTTTCCCACAAATTCCAATCCCACGGGTAAATAAGCTGTTGGTCATCAGAAAACATACGAACAAACAATGCTGTGAAATAGCACATTTCGATCGTCCAAGAGTAACTTATTCGCCTTTCATTGGAAACCACATTCTGCAAGTGCGGGAGAATTTTGAGTTAGCGGCATAGCCACATTAGGAAAATTAAAGACGTACCAGAAGTAGTTCAAAAATGAAAAACTGCCAAGTTGATGAACGTCCACCAAAACTCCAAACCGGCAAATGCATATGGAAAAGAGGTTGAGGACCTTACAAAAAATTACAAAGCACTTATATTTTAGACGGACTAATGGACAAAACTCAACTGATAAACCAGTTAAAAGCCGTTGACGAGCCAAGGAAAACCTTGTTGAGAACCGGTCGAAGAGCCGTTGAAAACCGGAGGAAGCGCCGTTGATAAGCCAAGGGAAACCTTGTTGAAACACCGGTTAGTCGCCGTTGAAAGCCAGAGAAAACTCCGCTGACAAACCGGTTCAGATGCGTTGATAAGCCAAGGGAAACGTTGTTGAAAGCCGAATAGAAGCTACTAAAGGAAACTTATGTATTTGAACAACGATAACAACTTAAAGGTGTTTCCACCAATGGCTTTTTCCGTCAATTCCTTTATTTGGCTGGAGGAAACTTCGATGAAACACCGGTTAATCGCCGTTTAAAGCCGGAGGGAACTCTGTCGATAAACCTTGTTGAGAACCGGAGAAAGCTCCGTTGATAGCCAAGGGAAGCCTTGTTGTTAAATAAACTATACCAAGTCGTTGAAAGTCGGAGGAAACTTCGTTGATAAACCGGTTCAAAGCTGTTGACAACCGATCGAATACGTTGAAAGCCGGAGGAAACTCCGCTGATAAACCGGTTAAAAGGCGTTGATAAGCCAAAGAAAACCTTGTTGAGAACCAGTCGAAAAACCGTTCAAAGTCGGAGGGAACTCAATAATAATAAAGAATAATAAAGAACATCACGAACGCCCAAAATTATGATATTGAAGGAAACAACTTCTTCAATGTTAATTTTTTTTTAGGTAAAGAACAAAATCGGGAAGGAAGACATCTTTGGCGTATTAGTTGGAAAGCACAGCCTTCACGAAGTAACAACAGATAACGGATTCCGACTTATCGATTTTCCAAGACGAAAGATCTACACAGCAACCTGGCGATCTCCGGATGGTCGAACGACCAACCAAATCGACCATGTGCTAATCGGTGCAAGGCACGCACCCAACATACATCTTGAACGTGCGCACTCTCCGAGGAGCAAATGTCGACTCTTACCACTTTCTGCTGGTGGCTAGGTATAGAGCTCGACTATCAAACGACAAAAAAAAAACACGTGCGGCCCCAAGAAAGAAGTTTAACATCGGTTGCCTTGGCACTCCGGATAATGCCAGAGACTACAGTGAGCGCCTGAGTGAGCGACTTACTTCCGTCGTCCCAACTACCACAGAAAATAATAATAAAATGTAGCCGAGACCACCGTAGGTTACCAGCCATCCTCGAAAGAACCCGTGGTATGATGATGAGCTGCGTTATTGAAAAGAGGGATCAAGAAGAGTCTCCGGCCAAGAACACCAGCCGGCGTTTCTTTAAAAGGTCGAAGCAATTAGCTTCTGGTTTCAGAGGACACAGGCTCTTCGAAACAGTGAAGGAGACCTAGTCACCGAAGCACAGTGAATTGTTGATGTTTTCAAGCAGCACTTCCAATAGCCGCTAAATGCGCAAAATGTCGAGCGAGCTAATAACGAAAGAAAAGCAAGACCAGTCAATGAAGACCCAGTCCGAGCCGCCAGCGCAGAAGAGATAGAAAGAGCCATCCAAAAGCTAAAAAATAACAAGTCCGCCGGGTCGGATGGCATACCTGCGGAACTCTTTAAATATGGAGGAGGTGTTTTGATGAACCGCATGCACCAGGTCATCAACAAAGTGTGAGAGGAAGAATGCATGCCCACTGACGATCATCTCCATATGCCCAATCTACAAAAAAGGCGATCCTATGTGATGCAAAACTACCGAGGCATGTCCCTGCTTAATGTTGCATACAAAATCCTATCCAACTTACTGTGTGAGCGTCTTAAACCGTTCTGCAACACAATAATCGACACGTACCAGCGTGGCTTTAGGCCAGGAAGAACAACGATAGACCAAATATTCACGCTGAGGCAGATCCTGGAAAACACCAACGAATTTCAAGTCGAAATCTGCCATTTTTTCATCGAATTTAAAGCTGCGTATGATAGCATCCACGGCCAAGAGCTTATGATGGCGATGTCTGCATTCGGGATCCCAAAAAAACTGATCCAGCTTTGCCGCATGACGCTATACAATACGCAGTGCAGTGTGCAAATGGGTAACAGCTCATCTGAGTTATTCCAAACATGCGCAGGGTTTAGACAAGGAGATGCGTTGTCATGTGACTTCTTCAACATAGTCCTGGAGCAGATAGTGCGCAAGGCAGGTGTGAGCACGGAAAAAACTATCTTCAACAAGTCCACCAGCTCATAGGCTATGCGGACGACATAGACATCATCGGTCGATCCAAGAGAGCTGTGCTTGAGGCCTTCACAGCGATTGAAGATCAGGCGAAACTTGTTGGTCTTGAAGTGAATGAGGACAAAACAAAGTACATGCTATCAACAAACAAAGCAACATCTGTCCACCGCCTAGGACAAAACGTCACTGTTGGTAGCAGCAATTTCGAGGTAGTTAAGGAGTTCACCTACCTTGGAACTAACATCAATCCCACAAACGACACCTTAGTGGAGATCCGAAGAAGAATTACCCTAGCAAACCGCTGCTGCTTCAATTTGGCCAAACAACTGGGTTAAAAACTCCTCACCCGAAAGACAAAGTGTCTGCTATACAAAATTCGATTAACCAGTCCTACTCTACGGCGCCGAGTGCTGGACGATAAGTAAAAAAAGGAAATTGATACTGGGCACTTTCGAAAGAAAAATTCTTCGACGGATTTTCGGTCCCGTATGCGACGATGGCGAATGGAGAAGAAGGTTCAACCGAGAACTGTATGAGCTGTACCAAGATGTGGATGTAGTCCAGAAGGCCAAGAAAAGACGACTATATTGGCTCGGCCACATCGAGCGAATGGAAGACAACGCTCCAGCCAAGAAAGTCTTCTCTTCGCAGCCCCTATGTTCGAGACGACAAGGAAGACCGAACCTTAGGTACAAGGACCAAGTGACTACGGATGCCAAAGCGCTTGGTTTCGGCGACTGGAGAGTGCATGCGAGGGACCGTTCACGATGGAAAAATATTCTATAAATAAATTAAAACACATTTTATAGGATAAATATTATATATTTGTTCTGCATTAATCATTTTTCAATATTAAATATTTACAATAAAATTAAAATTCGACATTTTGAATGTCGAACTGTTTACATTATGTTTTTTTTTTCAAAAATCAAAAAAAATCTTTTCAATTTTTAACTCAATTTTCTTTTTTTTTCATTTTTTTTATATTTTAGAATGAAACCACTACTAAATATTTTTTTTCATTTCACACCCATTTATATTTTAATAGAATGTACAAGTTTTATGTATTTTAATTTTTTTCTTATTTTCAAATTCCGATTTTTTTTTTTTTGTAATTTTTCAATGCCTTTATCTACTAAGCTAGTATAGAAAAAAATGGATCTATAAGAGTAAAAGTTATTTTGTTTAAAATTATTTTCTAATTTTTGTTGTGTTTTATTATTTTTAAGATTGAATTTGTTTTTTTTTTTTTTTTTTAAGGAATTGCTATGCATTTTACTTTTTAGAAGTATTTTTTTTTTAATTTTCTTGTTTGTTTTAGTAAAAGCAACATCTATGTAATGCAAGGTTATTTGTTTTTTGTTCATTAAAAGTTAGCTTTGTGTTTGGTTAGAATGGGATTTTTTTTATTTCATTGAAATGTTTGTGAAAAAAGATTGTGAACTTTTTTTTATAATAATAATAATCGTTGGTGTATAAAATGGTAAAATTGGTCCTTCTTCAATAAATGAAAACAACAAAAATTAAACAATTAAAAATCTAATTCTTACGTGTTAATGAGTAAATATAAATAAGTAAACGTCAAAAAAAGCAACTGAAAAAACCTAACCTCATATAAATACTTGGAATAACAAAATTCCCTAGTGTTTGCTTTTTTGAGTTATCGAAACCAGTACGTTAAATTGGCTGTTTTGGACAGCACAGGGACATTGTTACGACTTCAAAATCTTGGGAAAGTTAAGAGCTGAACGGAATGCAGTCGCCAGTCGCCCGATGAAGAAAATGACAGCTGAATTTGTATGAATCCGGGCGACGAAGTTGAACTTTTTTTCAACTTTGTCGCGCTTACGAGTTTTACATAACCATACAAAGTTCAGCTGTCATTTTTGAAATCGACAAACTGGCGACTGAATTCTGTTCAGCTGTTTAAAATTCTGGAATCTTGTTCAGTTTTAGTGTTGAAGTATAAGAAAATGAAATCGGAAAGTAAAATTTTATTGACGTCTTGTTATATCATGAAGTTATAGCCATTTGAAGAAACGGCTTGTATACGTCATATTATGGTTGTTTTATACATTTTTTGCATTGTAACTCCTGCATTTTCTAGATTTTTGTCCTTTTCTATCTTTTTGACAGTCCCAAAAACACAGTCCAAAATTCATAAAAAATAATTTAACAAGCACCACACTGCGACTTCATGCGTAACGTAAAGTATTAATTCTGAATGCGTTCAATTGTACAGAAGTGACAGTTCTGATTCTGAAAATAATGTCGTTTTCGATTGGTTTCACTCAAGAATTCACTCAAATGGAACAGGTCAAATCGCTTCCACTGAGTTCTGTTTTTTTTTTGTGTTTGTGTGAAATTTCAAAAGTCAAATATCAAATATTCAATGTCAGATAACAATAATTTGTTGAATTAAAAACAAAAACAAAACTGATTGAGTATTATTTTTGACTTTTTATTATTCATGTATTAGTGCTTCTTGAGTGGATCTGATTTGAAATCAAGAAGCGAATTTCTCTTCTAAGAAGCGTTGTGTCTGTTAGTTTCGTGCGATTAAAACGCTTTCAGAAGGCTTCGGAATGATCCCGGACGCTTCCGGAGAGCCAATCGAAAACGACATAAGTGAATTTCTCTTCTCATTTTAAAACAGAATTATTTTTTTTTAAGCTTCCAGATTGCCAATTAAAATGCCGTTTGTTGACCTTCAAATTTTTCAAATTTTGCCAGTTAGATCGTTTTTGTACAGACATCGACTTGTCCCCATTTGTTGTTCTGTTGTTCCTCAAGCTGTCAAAGATTTACCCTATTCTCGATTGAACAATCTCTTAAATCCTTCATTTTGTTTTTTTCTATGTTTGCAATCAGCTGATTGTTTCAAATCTTAAACCTTTATTTTTTGACAACACATTAAAGGCGAAGACTCATAGAATCCGTTGACGTTTCTAACTTACAGCTCAATAGATTGTAAATGTTCTTATAGAACGCGTCGCTTAAGCAACGTACGTGACACATGCCACCAATAGAATTTGGTCAACTTTCTCCTTTTTGCGCCCGTTGCTCCATTGACAACTGCAATTGACAAGCAGTCAATTCTGTGTTCCCGTTGCTTCAAGGAAGAGCTATCGATGATCAAATGTCGTTTTCTATTGACTTTTGCGATTTGTTTGTAACAATCTCAGATTCTCCACTGCAAATAGAATATGAAATCTCGAATCTTTTTTTGTAATTGTGTGCGTGAAATGTCCGAATCAGTTGTAAAAAAACTGTCTGTATCAGAAGAAGAAGAAGATGACGATGAAGACGAAACTAATTCGCTTTTAACTTTTTTTTAATAACAACTTTTAACAAATTCAATTTAAAGCAACCGAGTAGCTACAGCGTCAATCAACAAATAAAACTTGAAAAAAATTCACGTTTGACGTTTCGCACATGTCACTTTTTGAAAGTATATGTGAAAGTCTGTGTGCAAATAGGTGTGAATCTTGTTAAAAATCCAGATTCAGATTTCTGATTCTCAGATTCATTTTTTTGAATCTCAAGACGCAAATCATGAAATCTGAGATTTTTCCACTATTTCCCCTCTTCACCCCCCCTTTCAGCTGTCCGATTCAAAAATCTCATTCTGAGATTCGTCAATAGAAAACGACAAAAATTTTGTTTGCATATTTGCAAATTTGGTGGTTAATTTTCACACCAAGCAAATGAAACTGTCAAAAAATACAACGAATTCTATGTGACGCCGGCGAATACGTTGACAGCAACATATATGTACGTTCACACTGACGGATTGATGGATTATATGGCATAATTATTCTCTTATTGACATCTCATCAAATCAATAACAAACCAAACCAAATGTCGTTTTCCATTCGCAGTCCAGAAGCATTCGGAAGAGTCCAGAAGCCTTCTGAAACCATTCCATTGGACTGACTTTGACCGACGGAATGCTTCTGAGAAGAGCAGACCTCTTCCGTTTTGAAAACAGAAGCGTCCGAAGAATGACATTTTTATCATAACCCGTTCCATTGGAAATAGAAGAAGAAACGTAAAAAAAAGACCAATGGAAACCGACACAAGCCTTTCTGACAGGAGCTTTCTAAAAATGATATAACCGAGTAAAGTTGAGTTAAGTTGTCAAATGTATTTTCTTACAAGCTTGGTAGATCAGACGGTTCAGTTTTGTTAGCTGATTCATCCATTTGCAAGTGTGCTCTGAAGAAAATCTTATTAACTTTGTGTGAGTGGAAAATGGAATTCACATTTATTTACGGACACGAAAAAGCAACAATTAAATTATAAACGAAACATATTGACGGAATAAGGCGTATGAAAATTTCCCCTCTCGGTTGAATTGGCTCTGCTTTGTGCGCTATTTAAAGTCCTTTTGTTTACTTAAGCAAAGAAAAAGGAAAGGTGACAAAGAAAAAATCATAAAAAAAAATAATGAAATAAAAATAAAAATAAAACTTGATTAATTTTCATATTATAAATATATTTAATTTATTTGCTTGAATTAGTGTTATATTAATCATAAATTGATTATAAATTTCCTGTTTTGAGTTATATTTTACGTAAACAATATACAAAACAAAACAAAATAAAAAAAATATGCATAGAATAAAAATAAAAAAAAAAAATAAAATCATAGTATGTATTTTTTTTTTAACATTAAGTTGACGTTATTTCTCTTTTTGTTTATTTAGGAATTTAAAATATTTATTTTTCATATTAGAAATTATTCTATATTCATATTTAAGTTTAGTTGTTGATGTTGTTTCTTTAATTCTATGGGCTATAATTTTATTTTTAATTCTTATCATAGTTTAGTGTTTAATTTTTCTGTTTTTTTAATTTTATAATTATAAATGTACACTACAATATTTTAATATCTCTTCTTAATATTTAAAAATAATAAAAAAAAAAAACAAAAAAATATATATTTATGTATTTATGCATTTTTTTGTTTGAATAAATTTTACATCTTACGCGTTAATAGGTTCTGATTTTTTTTTTATTTTTTAAAAATTATTTTCAAATTTCCGTTCTGTCAAGTATATTTAAAAATATGCAACAATATATAAACTAATTTCTAAATTTAAAAAAAATGTTGTTTTTAATACTTTGTACAATATTTTGTTTGTTTTTGTTTTTTTTTTGTTCAAAAATGTATAAATATTTTCTATTTAATGTAAAAATCAGAAAAAATGTAATCTGTTTGTTGTTGTTGTTGATTTTTGAACAAAAATATTTTACAATTTTTTTGTGTTTGTTGTTTGCAATCCTCTTTTTTCTGTAAGTAAAATTGTAACAAAAATATAAAATTTTGTTTAAATTTTGCGGTAGAATTTCGTTTCTTTTTGTTGTTGTTGTTGTTATATATTGTTGGTAAATAAGTTTTGCATGATTAAAATTGCAATTTAGGAACAGTCTTATGTAAATTTAATTGTAAATAAAAACAGGACAAAATATTTGTTTGCTTTGTGTGTGTTTGAATACTTTCTGCGTTGTGCTTTTTTCTTTTTTTCTTTTGGAGGAATTCGTAGTTCTTTTTTTTTATTATTATAATCAGCTAACTATAGTAATACAAAACAAATTACAGATTAAAAAATAAAACAAAAATTCATAATAATGCCACAGTTTTCATACAAAATATAGTTTTTGTTTTTTTTTTATTTTTTGTTTTACTAAAAGTAAATTGATTTTTACATCACAATTTTTTGGGGTTAGCTTTCCAGTTTGAGTGCAAAATTTCAAACGGAAAAGCTTAATATATACTTTCTGTATTGTTTTTTTGTTTAAGGAAATCATGGAACAATATTCTTTTTTTTTTATTGAAAACTTTCACTTAGTAATACTATATACACACACAAAAAAAAAGTTTTCTTTTTATGTACACGGGATTTGTTGGATTTGAAATTGCATAAAATTTCTTAAGTGATTTTTGCTGTGTTTAATCAAATAACGATGCAAGTATGTCATCTTGATTGGGATTGTTGCTAGATCCACTAGATGGCGGGGTATTTAGTTCCGGTTGAGGATCTAGATATGATAGAATCTCCATGGGATCAACAACACTGTCCGAAAGGAGCTGCAATTTCAAAAAGAAAAGCAAATCAATACAATTTTTCAAATGAACGTTGGGCGCCATTTAGCCACTAACGAAAAAATTGAACGTTGGGCGCCATTTGATCACAAAAAAAAAAGAGAAAAATCCAACTTACATTCAATTCATTTGCAGTTTCGTTATCGATAACCGATGTCGGATCGAAACTGCTCAGCTCTGCATTCAAATCGCTGTCATTCAAATTGACCATATCATTTTGCGAATTAATCAACGAATTGATTATCTGCTGATGGCTTTGTTGTTGCTGGTGATGTGAATTATCATTGCTACCCGGCATTTTGGTCGGCGTACCCGGCTGGGGTGAATTATGACAGCTGCCAATGCCATTTTGACTGTTGTTGTTGCTGCCTCCGTTGTTTGAATTATTATTTGAATTACTGTTATTGGTGCTGCTATTCGAGGGTTCATTGTGCGCCGAACTGACACTTGGTGGACCGCCCGGTGTATGCGGATGACCAGAACCGCCTGGTGTGTGTGGTGTGTGCGGCGTATGGGGCATCTTTAATAACAAATTTAAGACAAATGTCAAAAAATACCATTACGCATGTCAAAGAAATAAAAATAACCTACCTGATCACTAAGGGACTTCTCCATGGCATTCAACTGATCGAGCGAATTCACCGATTCACTCAAATGTGCCAATGAATCATTTCCATTGCCGGATGTATCACTTTGTCCATTGCCACCATTTACATTGCCGCCATTGCCATTCCCGCTGTATGCGTCATAGGAATTCCTGCTGGCATTACAACTGATCGTAAGAATTTCATTTAAACATCAAACATAAAAGTTCACAAAAAACACGAACAACTTACCTTTGTCCCATCATATTTCCATTTGCTATGGAATTCATATCATGGCTCATGTACGGACTCATCGCTTGTGAATTATCCCACGTTGGGAGTGTCGTCGAACCGGGTGACATCACCTTCGATATATCATCGATGTGCTCTTGTTTAATATTCGGCGTTGAACTATTCGATTGATTCGATGTTAGTGTTGACGTTGCACTTGGATTTCCTCCACCACCTCCTCCTCCACCGACGCCGCCGCCAGCAACACCACCAGGACCATTGTGCATGGCACCAGGAACACCACCTTGAGGGACAATTTTCCAATTCGCTGACGAATCGATTATAACTTCATCGACATCGGCATTGTTGAGCGTATTTAATATCGCCCACATGTATTGATCGATTTCAAGTGTTTCCGTTAGAGCTGATTTGCTGTTAAAGACACAGGAATGGAAAGTGTAAGTCTTGAATTGAAGGAAAATTGTATTTTTACAACTTACTTGCACTCGGGACAACGCCAACTACCACGTTCACAATTCAGCAATAGATAACCCTCCAAATCGAAGCACTGAATGTGCTTACATTCCAGACCTCTCGCCGGAAGCCTTATTCGACTCTTCATGATGGGACACTTGAGGGAAATTTTCACAAATGGCTGTTGTTGATGGTCATTGCCACCATTTGGATTGGTGGCATCACCGGCTGATGCTGGTGGTGTGGAACCGGACATTCCCATGGCAAAGTTGCCCTTAATTTTCGATACACTTCGTTCACGGGGCAACAGATTACGACGTAATAGACCTTGTAGGACTTGCCTCACCGAAGGTCGATGAACTAATTGCAGCACAAACAAATGCGACTGTAAATAAAAAGAAGAAATTAAAATAAAGCTCACATTGGGCGCCATTTGATCACAAAAGAAAATAATCACACTTACACAACAACAGGAACTGGCCGTTAACTGGAGGGTATTCCTACCCGGCTGGCATACTTGCTTAAGATACAATGGCCTTAGAGCTTGGCTTGTTTTTTCCGAACGTTCAATCACCAATGGAGTGGCATTCGCTGATACTGTTACTGTGTGAGGCCAATTTGTGTTCATTTGTCGATCGTCTTGATGGAAGCACTTTAATTGCAGTTCCAAGTCGGACCTGATTTCAAGTGAAATAAAAGTAAGACCCAATCGATTTGAAGGGAAATTTTTGTGTTGACAAACCTGTTTATCAGTGTGTTGTAGACATTTTGCTTCAGATGAAAGACATGATTACTGACGGAGAGATTGTGCAATAGCCGGAAGGGTGGAAGAATGATTCCATCTCGTACCGGAAAAGTTAAGCGCATTTCTTCATCTTCAAAAGAAAACAAGAGACAAACACAGGAGTTATAACAAAAAGTGGATTGGAATTGAGGTTAGAGTAACTTACTGTGATCAATTTGTGGCTTGACGTCAGGATTTGGACTAACATAAGGAACTGAGCAGGCGGGAGTTAATGGAGGTGTTGGATTTCCAGGAACCGGACTATGCTGATAATTCATATTCCGGACATCTTGTTGAAAACTAAAATGTCAAAACATGTTTGAGGTTAGACAGAGTTTATGTGGATTTTTGAAATGAGTAAAAACCTACCCTTGCGCATTTTGATGATAAGCATTCGGTGTACCAGCACCAGCACCCGGACCAGCGGGTCCGCCATTACCACCACCCATGCCGCCCATTGGTCCCATACCACCAACTGCATTGCCACCACCACCGCCGCCATAAAACTGCTGCGCATGCGCTCCCATTGGCGCTCCACCACCATAACCACCACCAGGACCTGCCCTCTGTTGGGGCATCATTCCCGCTGCTGCACCAACTGGCCCCATCATTCCACCCGGACCCCGGCCATAAGGATTCATCTGACCACCTGTCCGACCATAACCGGCTTGCATAGGAACTGGTACACCATTCGGCTGATGCGCATTATGATGCGGATGCTGGTGATGCGGATTATATTGCATTTGACCAGCAGCAGCCGCTGCTGCCGCCGCCGCTGCCGCATGATGTTGAGGAACATTTTGAGGATTCGCCTGATGATTCATAGGATACATGGCGGCACGTTTCTGAGCCGCATGCATTTGTGGATTAGGATAGGGTGCCATTCGTCGCGGTGGATAGCCATTATTGGCCATGCCTTGCATCTTCGCCATCGGATTCATTGCATTCATTTGATGACTCATCTGACTGGCATCGTTCATCACCCCACCTCCACCGCCACCAGCTCCCATCCCAGCAGCACCACTACCGCGCATTGGACCCATGCCCATGCTCATACTTTGCATTTGATTCATTGGTGACATCTGAAACAAACATAAAGAATTGTTGGTTGGAGCACAATCATAGTGTAATTCATAACATGTCAGGTGTTCTATAGCGTGTTGTTTCGCTCATTTCGAAGGTTATTTCTATAACCAGCAACGACGATATAATTAATAACAATTAAATGAGCATTTAAATCAACGAATGAAAAATTGATTTGCATGCTTTTTGTGAGAGTGCTGCTTTTTTTCTTCGAACATAAAGTATTTGTAGAAAAAGAAAAACAATTTTCCAACATAAAATTTGCTGCAAAGAGAAGGTGTTGTTCAATGATGCGATTCTATGCTGTGCATTTGTTGCACCAATGTCAGATTCAATTGTTATAATTGATCTCATTAAAGTAATCACACGTTGAGTTGTTCATTTGTTTTGTTTTTGCGTGCGTGTTCGAAATCCACCACTCTCTGGGTTTACACGAAGCGATATCACTGAAAATGTTACTTGAAGAGCGTAAACATTTCAGCATTCCACTTGAGTTAAATTTTTTTTTTTTAAATAATTAACATAAAACCTTTTGTTTGCAGCTTAAGAATGACAGTTTACGCCAATTTAACTATCTGTCATATTACGAAATGACATTTAACCATAGTGTACAAACAGAACTGAATTCTGTCATTGACTGCATTCTAGTTCTGTTTGATTTGAATTAAAGTAGTTCGACTTGTTTGAAAACAAAAAATGCCACATTTGACAGACTGTTTGAATTCTTGAAAATTATGAAATGACTCCTTAAAATCAGAAAAAATAAATTTCGATTTTGGGATGATGATAAAAATATAAGTGTGTGTGTATACACACCCTCTGAAATGTGTTTGAACGATAGATATATATCCTGTCAAACAAACAAAGAAAAAATCTGACAGAAGGGAAAAATGAACAAAGAAAAGCGAAAAAATACGTTTTGCTTCGTTTTTTTGCTCTTTCTGTAAATGTCGGATATTGCAATCCATGTTTCCCTTTCGCGGCATCAATGCAATTACAATCCCTCGATGCGCGATGAAAAAAAAGCTTCATTGTCGTCATCGTCGTCGTTGCCAAGCAAACAGTTAAATGAATATGAACGACAAAAACAGCAATCGGAGTGAAGAAAATGGATTTACAACAAACAAAATGGAGTTTTTTTTTATTTTTTAACAAAGACAAAAACAAATACTCACATGATGATGCCTGGATGCGTTATACGACATCCCATTCATGTGTCCCATTGAATTCATTTGCATCGCACCACCACCGCCGCCGCCATTGCCGCCGCCAATTTGCATACCATTTGCACCACCACCAGCGCCCATCATCCCTGCACTGGCACCGTTGCCTGCCATTCCTGTCATTGGGCCCATGCCCACCGAATTGCCATGCATTTGCCCGCCATTCATACCGGCACCAGCACCTCCATTACCACCGATACCAACACCGGCACCAGCGCCACCACCACCACCACCGTTCATATATTGATGCGGGTGGTGTGATTGTCCACCAACACCCATCATTCCGGCGCCATTGCCACCCGAATGCATACTATTATGCATACCCATCTGTAAATGATGAAAAAAGGATTAAATGTTGTATTTGTTTTTGACTTAACTTTTTTGTTTGTGAAAGTAACAATAAGGAAAAACGAATGCAAAAACAAAGAAAACAAACCTGTCCATAACCACCCATCGTGTCCATTGCTTGCTGAGAGGAGCCGCTTGTAGCGGCTACCATATTACCGTAACTACCAACAGATGGCGCGGATGTTGAGCCCGCCGATGCTGCCGTTGCAGATTGTTGTTCGGCTTGTAACTGCTGCTGTTGTTGTTGTTGCTGTTGCGCCGAACTGTTACTGCTCGAATTGCTGGCGGAATTATTACCGTTATTGTTGCTATTACTACTGGCGTTCGCTGAATTATTTGCTGAATATGGAAATTCGGAATTCGGTCCGAATGTATTTTTAAGACTATTTAAACTATCACTAGCACTGCCACCTAGATTGCTCCCATAACCATTGCCATGATTGAAACCAGAGTCATAGCCAACACCATGGAAGTTGGCACCGCTTTGCTGTGAATGAAGCAACTGTTGTTGTTGTTGTTGTTGGTGATGTTGTTGTTGCTGTTGGTGGTGTTGTTGCTGTTGTTGTTGATAGTGATGTTGTTGTTGATAGAATTGTTGTTGTTGCAAGAAATTGCTGTTGTTGCTGATGAAGTGATGATTGCTGCTGTTGTTGTTGCTGCTGCTGAAGTAGATGATGTTGTTCACTTGTGGTATATGCTGCCCCGGGTGGTGATATTTGGCCCCCTAAGGCTGGAGCCCTTGAGGAGCCCCCCTGGGCATTCATTTCTTCATCTTTTCTAAAAAATAAAAAGGGCAATTGTGTTTTCATTAGCCAAATGATAATTAAAGATGTTAAATTGAAAGAAAATAATCATGCAAGATGAGATGATTGTGATATGTCAACAAAACAGAATAAAGACAGATATTATGTTTGACAGTTTTTCTGTCAGAATTTGACAATACATCACTGTGATCTCTTGATCTACAAAATTGTGTACTACCTTACCGACCAGCATGACATATTTGGTGTCACTAAACAAAACATTGTCAAAAATTCCATAAAAACAGACATTGAACTGTCAAATAAAATATGAAAAAGCAAATGTGTAGGCAATAATATTAATGCTGCCCCAAATTTAATGTGCCCAAAAAACCAACAGACAGACATCCTCTTAATTCATCCGCTTTAGCTATTTAATACGAAGAAAGGATATACAAAAATTCTTCACCTGCCCTCAATTCATGACATGTGCCTTCCAACTCACATTTAAAACCTTTATTTTTAGTGTGTTGTTGTGCAGCTGAAAATTTCCTACACACTCTGACACATGCACATACACGCAAGGCACACACAAAAAATCAGTCTCAATCCAAAAATTTGAGACACAACAACAAAATTACTCGCACGAGCTTCTTCTTAAAGGACTCTCTTATCCATCTGTCATTTATTCTTTTTTTTTTCTTAGTATCATTTATTTTTTGTTCATTCCTGTCTCAGCGGCTTTGTTCGTTTTTTTTTTGTTCTTACTGTCGGTTTATGTTGTTGTTTTATTTGGATTATCTAGGACACTAAAAAATCGGTGAACAATCATTCACAAAAAAAAAAAAAAAACAGCCACAGTGTGGCGTCATAGTCGCGGCACTCCTACATTAATTATTATTCGTCCTAGATTGGTGTATATCAACCACACTTACACCTACAGAGAAATTAATTTACATGAAAGCTTCTTTCTATTTTCTTGCTTGTTTGTTCTATACCTATTTGTGTCTCTCTTTACTAGCTAGCCATTAAATCTTCACATTACTACGCTGAGTTGAACTATTTAATTTAATTGGTTATTGCGACACGAGAATTAACGTTATTTTTGTATACCTAAGGCTTTTTCTTCGTGGTCATATTTCGGATCAGTAGTTTGTTGTTCCAATTCTGAGTGACATTTGCGTGTTCCCATTTCGAATGTCACGCACAACCACCATCACCCTTTCTCTATCTATCTCTCACTTACTCCTTCATTTTCGAATAACTAATGGCGTCTGTTAGGAGTTTTCTTTTTGACAGGTAAGAGGTAATTGTCCTGATTACGAGCATTACCGTTGTTCAAAGTCAAGATGTGTCAAAATTAATTGACATTTTGTAACTCATTAACATACCTGGATTTAAGGAAAGAGTTGCCATCCATCATCTTTTATTTGTTTTAAACAAAATTCGAAAATGTAAATTTTTGAAAATGAAAACCTAACAATCAGTCTCGAACAACGCACGCTTAAAGCACAAATTCAAATTATTTTCAATTTTTATGCATTTATAATAATTTCAAAGTTTAGACAGGTTGGAGAAATAAATCGCATTGATTTGAATCTCAAGTGCGTTATTCTTTTGTCGGAATGATAGTCTTTATCTGTTAAATATTATCTCCGTTTGAGATAGTAAAAAAAAAAAAACAGATAAAATTAAATAGCTATTAGGAAGAATTTGACGATAGTAAGTACACAGACATACCTACTTTTAACTAGATACTGTTCATTGGTAATAGTTTGTTTGAATTTTTTTTTTATTTTCAAAAAAAAAAGATAAAGTCTGAAGGTTTTTTCCCTATTTTATTGTGGTGTTATACTTTTTACTACATGCTCTTCGTTTGCCCCTGTTCACATAACATGATTGTCTTTTATTTTTCTATTTTGTTCTATTCAAGTCGATAGCGATATTATTTTTTTTATGGTGCCTTGCTTGGTTTCACAATTGCTTATTTTCGTTCGGTAAGAAAAAATGAAACGAAAATAAATAAATAAATAATAATACTGCCTTATCGCTGGTGATTTTATTTTTAATTTGAAATAGAAGACGTAGATATTTTTTCAAATTATATCGAAATAGAAGAACGAAGAAACAAAGATAACAACTGATAAGATTTTAACACAAAAACCGAGTATGTTTTTTTTTATGACTCTTGTAAGGTTATTTATTTTGATTTAAGCCTAAGTGTGTTTAAATTGAATATTAATTGTTGTTTTTAATGAAGTAGGTGTTTCAATAATAATAATGTGTTATATTTTTGTTGGTTTTGATTTTGTTTCGATACGATGATGATGGGATCATTAAATTAATTAGAATCGTTCAATTGCAGGTAATTTAAGAGATAATGTAATTTAATTTGGATAACTGGCGTTTGTTTTGACTGATAAAAAAGTGAAATGCCACTGTAAGTGCACCTGTAAAGAGGAAGCATAGTTTATCTCTTACAGCTGTCAACTCAATCTTTTCCGACAGTAAGAGAGATGCCAATTAAAACGATCTTTGCTGAAAAATAACTTTTAGGGATGCCATAAAAAGTAACACCCAACTATCATTCAAATAAGTGCTACCAATCTAACAAAAAATATTGAATTTTCCTTAAAATGTTTGTAAAACTATTTTGCATTTGTTTATCAATCTGTGGAAGACTTAGATTTACGTTAAATTTAAATTTCACCTGATTTAATTCTTCAAAACCATTCGACTTTTCTCTTAAGAATAACAAACATTACTGAAACATAAGTTTGACATCCCTGATGCAACAGAGATGTTATACATTTTAATAAGTGATCTTTCAAAAATTTATCAATGTTAACATTTTGTTTGTTTTCTTCAAGATGACGACGAATAACAAATCATAATATTTAACTCTTGTGCAGTATGAATAATTGTTTATTTTTTATTTTGCAGGTTACTGTTTCGAGCTACGCCCTTGGCTTGCATAAGTGAAAAATGAACCTATACAACTCTTCGACGACAAGTGCTGGATGATGAGTAAAAAACGGGAATTGATCAACTCCAGTGGTGCTTTTGTCGTAAACGTAGTTCGTGTGTTTAGGCCTGATCTGTGTATTTGTTTGCAAGTTAGGTTAAGTTTCGGGGATAAGACCCTCACCGTTCGACAAGCTGACCCCGTGCAGATTAATTTTGCACGGCAACGTCAAAAAGTTATACTGGAAAGTGCTACCAAGTCATCAAATCCACATTAAACACTGTAAGTACTTATTTTACATCTGATAGTTATTATCTGCATTTTTTACTGACGCCATCTAGTGACAAACCTATTACCAAAATATAATTCTTTTCTAGCAAATGGTTTGGTGGCACTTAAAAAAGGGCTACCCAACCATTTAGTTAAGTAATGCTTGAGATCTCAAAAAATGTCTTAGATGTGGAAATGATAAAACACTTCACGCCCAAGGGTGATAATAGAATACTCTTAAATATTAGAAGCCCAAGCTACTAGAATATTACGTTTAGTAATAAAACATTCTGGTCCCACGGTCGACCCTTGGGTGCTATCAACTTTATATTTATGAAGAGCAAATAAAGATGTCAGTATATACCCTCACAAACCAATACATAGATCTCTTCAGTTGAAACATATTTCTAAATGAATTTTTAAAATGCATTTCTCACCCGTACACACGCACATAGCTACCAACTCAACTACAAACCTTCCCAGCAAATTTATAAATCAACCACCCATTTAATAATCTCCGAAATCCATTTACAATTTTCACCACCATTTAGACTCTGTTAAATTAACACAGTGTTTTATTAATAATAATAATCAGATGACGTCATTAAGTACATACAAAAAAAAGGGTTACAACGAGTAAAGAGTCTCAAAACCATTAAGTTGAAAAATTTCATTCCTATAATATGTTCAGGGTTAAATCGACTTGCATAAAACATGAGTAAAACATCTCTTCAACAAAAAAAGGACACCAAGAAAACATAAAAAAAAGGAAAAACCAACCTACACACAACAAAAATGTCATTGAAGGTACGTACATATTTCACAAAAAGTGATATATATGATCACAGGGATGGCAAATTAACGTGTCAATGTATAATAGTACCACCAACAGAATTTCATTTATAATCCATGTAACCAAGAAGGATATAAAGGGAATTAAACAACAAGACTCAATATTCTACAAAGAACCATCACACCACCACCACCTTAATCATCATCATCATCATCCTCATCCTCATCGCCATCACCACCATCGCCATCAACCACCACTTGGCTTTTTATAATAGAGAAGGCCAACATAGCCGAGATTGTCATCTTATTTCTCGATATCGTCATCATCATCAGCCTTGATTATGCTTGAAAATATTTTGCGCGTTTAGTCACGCAATCAAGAAACAGAGTACAAAAAAAAAAAAAAACAACAAAAACCAACTACCTAAACCTACCCTTGATTTGATATATACCCCTGCTAATGGGAATACAAAAAAAGCCGCAATAACGCGAAGGTTATGTGTACTCTTCCACTCGTAATAAATGAGGGTATTCAATAATAAATGTAGAATTTATAAGTAAGCAAAGATGACGATGATGTCGATGATGCTTTGAAAATAACAGAAACAACAACAACCAAATGAAGGCACAAATAAAGGCGAATGGTTTAAATAAAATACAACAAGCGAAATCCACCCTTATCGGCGGCGGTGGTGAATTTTAAACAAAAGAAAATTTTCAGGAGTATCGAATTTGTGTGAATGTTAAACGATTACAATATTTTCTAACTTTTGAATAATTGTGTGACCCTTGAGCAAAAACACACACACATGCATTACAATTACGGTGTTAACCAAACAAAACTACACTGCATTATCGGCGATACATGCAAATGCATTTTGGCAGATCTCTAACTACCTTACCGATTGATCGTATGCCAACTAGTGCAGATTTTTATAAATGTCAAATGCTTACAAATGTGTATACTTTCAACTGACAGTTAACCATCATAACGGTAAAAAAATAGTATAAATGATAGAAACTACTACATTGTGACAAGCAAAAGCAGATTGATGGTTTTGCAGGGCGAGAGTGAATTTCAATTAATAAAAAAACAAAAACAAACATTTTAAATAGAAAAGGAAAAGAAAAAACTACACAAAATTAAAACATCGCAGTTGCAAAGAGAAAGGAGAGAAAACTTGTTCACACATTTTTTATAAAAAAAAAAGAAATAGCGTAGATGATGATAATTACACATTGAAGCTTAAGCAGCTAACTTGCTCTCTACGAACTTCACCAATTGCATTATCCAACGATGCGTATTAAATTTAATGCTTGTCTAAGCCGGTTTCAATTATTGTGATTATTAATAGGTCCAAGTGTGGCCTGGCCGGTGTGTAGGTAAATAAATATTTAAGGAAGAGTTTGCATTTTCTTTTTTTTTACTTTTGTTTGAATAAGAGTTGCAGAAAATAATAAAAAAATCAATTAATTCCATGTTCATAATGTGTATGCACCTTAAAGTGAAAATTGGTATAGTTGCAATATGACATCTGTCATGAAAATCTCAAACGTCACTTTTTAAATGCAATGGTGACGTTAGAAATCAAAATATGTAGAAATGAAATTTAATTCATGGATTGTGAAGTCCTGAATTGCGCTTAATTTTATCTTGAAATGACATTTGACAGACCAAATTAAATCTTTATGCAACAACTTCGATGACATTTGTCATACGTCACGATTGTTCATCTCGAACAAAAAATAAAATACAACTTAACGAAAGTAGTGAATTTATGAAGTATAAGACAGAAGTCCTTACTTCTGATCTTAAAATGGCACTCTAACAGGTATAAGTTAATCAAGTCAAAAGAATATTTTAAATCATCATGGTTGGCAACAGTGAATTGCAGAATCAAAACAGCAAAAGCAACAATGCAAGTAGAGACAACGTATAAAATTCGAGAAATTGTGAAATGTGAAAGCTTCAGTATACAAATCACAGAGGGCGCTTGATTTTATCTCAAATTGACACTCGTCCAGTAAAAACAAAACCAAAGACGCCATTTCAATGTTGCCAGGAAGAAAAAAAAAACAAATAAAATCACTTATATAACGACTTCCTGCATTCCCGCCATAAGTTTCATTGCATCAAATTTCACCCTCGATCAACGAATTTCATTCCCAAATAATAATAACAACATCACTGACATACCCAAAATCATAACCAATAGCAACAGTAGTTAAAACCAAAGTCAGTGTAAAGCAAAAAAGCAAAAACGCAAAAACTGCAACAACCCTCAACCAAAGGCAATAATAATATGTACCTTGCCGCACAGCACAAACAACGCATTCCAAATGCAAAATACCGGGAAAAACATATCAGAGTCGCAGGTATCCTGCTGTGATTGGTATGATACTGAAATACAGAACCAAAAAAAAAAAATTAAATGTTTTTTTGTGTAACAACGAAATGTGTACACAGCACAGGGAAAAAATTAAAATAAACCGTAGAAGAAAACACATTCACTAAAGAGGGATTTATGAAACGGAAGGACAACGTACAAAAAGTCCGAACAAAAAAGATGAAACGAAAAACTATAGGTACATCGAAGAACTCAACGACAACTACTATACAATGTATAGCACCAACGAACAAAAAAATCCTTGCCAATCCATTTTTGTCTCGTTGTCCATCAAAAAACTTCGATATGAAAAAAAATTCTGATTGAAAAAAGGGACCGATGAAGTGAATACGAGTGTTCAAAAAAAAAAAAAAACTGAAACATACTGCAGTTGGGAGAGAGAAGATGAATTTGAATAACAAGGGCGAATCTTTATAATTTTTGTTTGATTTTTTTGTTTGGTGTTCTTCATGGCTTCATTTACATCCTTTATCAATATTTGGTACAGTCACAGTCACTCAGTTCAATGAAATGTGAAAATATCGAACATATTTGACATAATATGACAGAAACGATATGACAGCTAACTTAACGAACCAAAATATAACGAAATAAAAGTCATATTGACTTCCCGTCAATCGCATCAATTCTACAGATTCAAGGCAATTTACTTGTTGAAATTTTCGTACGTGACAAACGTCACATTCAAACCAAATAAAAAAAAAACTATAAAGTAAAACTACCTTCACTCATCTAAAACATAGCACACCCTATAAAATGGTGTTGCCGTGATCTAATTTACTACTTTCTAACACTTAACTGTGGTGGTTCTCTTTCTAAGGCCATAAATCACATCACACCCCTTCGTAATCATCATCGTTATTCTTGTGGAAGTACTTTTGCTTTCTACAACTTACAAGTCCTCCCACATTGTATTCCTGTCACCGGAAATAATCTCCAACCGAGGTACATTATAAGGGTGAACATTTTGACATTTTTTTATTTGTACTTAGCAAATACAGTTTTTGACGTTTGCGCAAAGAGCAAGCGCCTGTCTGTCGTTAGAATTGCTTATTTTTAGTTACGCAAAATATTTCCTCCCAAAATGGGGAATTTATTACAACAGAAAAAAGGACTAGGAAAATTACCACCACTGAACTTTGTTGAATACTTTATTCTCACCTCCTGTCTTTTTTTTTATAAATCTGTGTGTGTGTAGGTGTATCAAACATGTTCGAATTCATTTATAGAGAGAAAAAGATGATAATGATGATACCGAAGTAATAAATACAAAAAAGAAAACGAGACAGCACTGAAAGGTATGATAGAAGGAGATGAAATGATCGAAATTAAAACGTCAGAGAGAAAGGCAGCAAGGAAGCAATGAAAAGGAATTAAAATAGATTTTCATTTGTGGCAATTTGCAAATCCATTGGGGACTCATGATTCCCTAAGGCTTGCACACAATTTTTCAGCTCGATTCTATGTTTTGGCTTCTCAACAGAGAGTTTGATTTGTTTTTCTTTCAATTCAAATTCAACAGAGTGTTCAACACTCGTGTCAAAGCGTATGATATGGTTTGGTGTATATTGGCGTTCAAAAACATTTTTGTTTTTGTGTGTTTGGTAAGCTCATTCTGTTGCAGAGGGGGGTGAGTTTGGTGAACACAGCTTAGTCTTGAGAAGATAAATTGTGGCAGGGGTGTGTTGAGTAATGTTGAACAGTTGGTGGTAAATTGAAATGACAGTTGTTGTTGCCACTTGTGAAATTAATTTAATGACATACAGTGAATTCAGGGATGGCCTGAGGTGTTTTCTTGTTTTAATTTAATTATTGACAGCGAGTGAATTTGTTTGGTTAAACTTTTTTAATTTATCTAATCAGCAGAACATTACACGCGCTAATTTTTTGCTGTCATGGTTTCAAATTCTATCCCCATCATCTTGATAAGAAGACATAGCAATATCTATATCTAACATAGTGACATTTCATTCACCGGTAACTTTATTTTCGGAACGATTAAATTTATATTGTTATTTATTATTGAGTTTGAATTTCAATCAAAAGCCCGACGAAATTTTTTGTCTCTTTCAAGTGAACAGGTTTATTTTTTCTTTGATTTAAGAGGTGGCGATAAGAGCTCACAAAATAGAAACAAACAATTTTTTTTTGACATAACTGAATTTTGAGGTTGGACAAAAATGCGATAAGGGTTTTTGTTGTTCATGTTTTTTTCTGATTCCTTCAAATGCAAGTTTTTTCTTTAATCTTCTACAAAACTATGTTTCAAAAAATTGAAAACTTGAGATAGTTGAGTAGAGATAGAGAAAAGTAGTAAGAGAACATTGTTAATTGAATAATTTGAATGTATTGCTACTTATCTAATCGAGGAGTCGTGATAAGACCAGGAAATTGTATAGTTATGGGTGTAAGGTAGTTGGCAATTGTAATTTTTTGATTTTCATTGAATGTTAGCTCAAACATGAATTAAAATAATGAAGAAATTCCAGAGAGAAAACAAAATTGTGACTGTCATCGCTCATCACAATGCGATTAGAACTGGTTTTAAATAATCGTTATCAAATATTTTAAGTGCACACAGTAATACTTTAGGAAATGACTTTTTATTCAACTTACCGATAACAAAAGCGTTTTGAAAGGTTTGGTTTCTGATTTTTTCGTTTATCGTTTTGCACTTAAAATGAACATTTTGGGCAAGTATCGGGCTTCTAAGGACATGTTGGAATCTGGTTAACATTGAAGCGTTTGGATGAAGAAGGGGGTAGCTGACATTTTTGGGCTTTTCTGTTTTTTCCACAATGAAGAAGCTTATTGAAAAATTAAATTTTCTGTGTCTTTGGCATCCCTAGTTTACAAAGTAAGCATTAAAAAATGGCATTAAGGAGGTAATGCAACACAGAATTTGCAAGTTTTGATCACAACTAAGAAGTCTTGTTTGTCAATCTGTGTGAATAGTTGGCGTTTTTTGTATTTTGTAGGTAACTATTTCAAGGTACTCCCCCGGTTTGCATAAGTGAAAAAAAACATATGTATATTTCAGTTGTGTTCAGGTCTGATCTGTGTTTTTGTTTGCATTTGAGGCCGATGAGCTGATCCCGTGCATCGAAAGCAGGCCGCGTCCCCGGGACTTAGAATTCTTTTCGTTTCCTGTCCTAGTTTCCAATCTCACTTATCAGATTTTTCCTAAGTCTCTCCTCCTTGCCTTACCGCATCAAAAGAGGAACAAGAAAAGATGTGCTAAGATGTGGATGTAATTCAGAAAGCCTGAAAACTACAACCATATTGAGCCATAGGGGCAATCAATACCAAAAGATTCGCGATACGGACTAGAAGATCAAATTTTGCTGCAAAGACAAAAAACTGCAGATGCCAAATCGCTTGGATTTTAAGATTGAAGGAAACATCGATATGGAGCCGGATAGGTGAAGCAAGAAATATACTCTCTATTGAAAGGGCTCAAAATGACCCTCAATCAGGCCTGATCAGGAATTACATTTGAGTCTATCAGCTTCAAAAACAATAAAAGTAAATGAAATTGCTCCGCAATCATGGGACTACCAAATTCATGAATACAAAGCTGTTTGTTGCTCTGATTTGTTTTTAACTGTAAAAAGTTTAACTCAGTTGATTTTTCCTTAAAACTTCTCCCACTTCTAACTTGATTTCGTTTACAGCCTATAAAAATAACCCCAATTTAGTTACGTCATAAACAGCGACGAACAATAATAATAAAATGTCAGGGGTGGAATAAGCATGTGTGACTGAACTGATTCGACACCCTGTACATAGATACCATTACTGTTAACTGACGTTTATATTTGTTTTCCTTTTTTTTATGACACAAAATAGTTCTCGTATGTGTTCCACTGTTGTTTTATTAATTGTTTTTTATTTTGTTATGGGCATTGAATGATTTTCTTTTCTCACGCATTCTACCCCGCCAGCCATCTCGATCTAATACCATAACTATAAATGAAGCTTGTGGGAAATGGTGAAATGGTGGGGTGCAATAGTGATGGGTAAGTCAAATAACTCATGTATAGCACACTCGGGGGGTGAAAAAAAATTCAATGAGACTAGTCGAATCGAGACTTGACTTGAAAATTTTGCACCAGCACCCAACAAAATCTCTCTCTTTCTCACCCTCTTTGTGCCTATGGCCTACTGCCTATCTTTAGCGCCATGATATTATTTAATATATTTGATGTATTCGTACATTTTGTTTGCCAGCGAAATTGGGGTGGGTTTGGTTTTTTTTTTTTTTTTTTTGGCTTAATGACATATTACGATTACGAGTGAACGATGATAGCTGAATCGAAAAGTGACAGTTGTAGATATATTGCCTACCTGGCTACCGTACTGACTGATTTGTTGTTTGCTTTTTATCTATGTGTGTTTCGTCGTCTGGTACGAGTACGTGTGTGGATTTATTTGGATGAAAATTATATTTCAATAATTTAATTTTTGTTTACAAGCCAAATTTTGAGTTGGAATGTAATGTAATTAACATTTTGTCAAAATAAATGCGTTCAGAAAATGAGGACATTATGAATTTCTGATGGTTTGGTAATTTTTGTGTTATTGTATTGTAATAAATGTTAGTTTTTTTGAAGGGTTAGCATGGTAGCAATGAAAAAGGATTCAGTAAGCACTGATAGGGGGCGTTGAAGTGTTATTATATTTGATTGAAATTCAAAATGCAAATTTAATACCTATATTGTTTTTGATTGGATCATTTATAAATTCAATATGTCATACTCATAATGAATGACTGAATGACAGTTTAACTGTCAAACGTTTCGTTTGTGAGTCTCTTTTCGTATCGATCTTCTGACAAACAGGATGCAACTCAGGTGTAGGTACAAGTATGAACTCTGGGAATTTCCCACACAAAAAAAAAAAAAAACCCAAGAAAGAGACAGAAGAGGAAAAAAACCAAACCGGTCAATTTCAATATAGAACACCTGTGTGCAACCAAACCAAATTCTACCTGTTCACACTGTGCATTTTAAGTTGAGTTTTTGTGAATACTTACATGCTCGTAAATTCAACATGAGAAGACACACAAAAAAGAGGAAAAATGAACATCTTCTAAGTGAAAAAAAAAGATTATTCATCTATTGAAATTTCATCATTTTTCATTTATCCCCGTTTTTTATGTACTGTGTGTCTTCTTTTATGAAAAATTTGTATTTTTTTGTATTTCCTTTTTCGGTCAACAATTTTTGTCTGTTGACTAAACACAGACCTAGCTTCAGAAGAAATCACACAGAAACGAAGTAACAAAGGGAAAAATAAAACAATTTTTGTTAACATTACAGTTGC
The DNA here is from genome assembly GCA_920937365.1 of Sphaerophoria rueppellii. Classification (NCBI taxonomy): domain Eukaryota; kingdom Metazoa; phylum Arthropoda; class Insecta; order Diptera; family Syrphidae; genus Sphaerophoria; species Sphaerophoria rueppellii. The sequence goes on along the minus strand of CAKKXW010000001.1, from coordinate 101,330,981 downwards.
AGTGTAGGTAAACGTTGAGGTTTGATTTACTTTAAAGAATCAATCCATATACCTACCCACATACTCAGAATTCCATGTTGTTAGATATCCTTTTTTTTCATTGCAACAAGATGAAAGACCTGCACCGCCAAGCTATCCCTTTTTTGTCGTGTTAAGGGTGAAAGAAATGTCTAGAATTCCTAGAATATGTCATATCTAACTACCCTACACTTAATAAATCTACCTAGTTACTAAATTATATTTGTCTTCGTGATATATTGCACGTTAAGAAAAAAAAGTGGTGCCAAGCAGGCAGGAAATATATTTTCCTAACAATGAACTGTCAAAACTATCATTGACAACCAGAAGCAAAGCAAGCAGTAGTTTCGCAAGAAAACAAAAAAAGGCAAAACTTCAATGAATGAATGAACTTTGTCGTCCATTGAGGATGCTTATTGTTTCTGTCATTATTATGCCACGTGTTGTACGAGTATGTATATGGTGTACGACTGAAGTGTATTTCAAATTATCTCTTTTTTTTTGTGTGTCTGCATGTTCACCTATTCGCAACTGTATTTTCAAATGTCACAACTGCGTTTGATGTCATATGGAAAAGAAAGTCTCTTATCCAGTGGCTTGCCAAGACTTAATTATTGTGTGTTGTGAAAACAGTGAAAGGCAAAGTAAAAACAATAAATTGAACAGACTTTGTGATAGATAACGGTATATACCTACTTTTCACATTTCTATGACATATATTGAGCACTTGACATTTTCATTGGGTTGAACGTAGATTGGTTGATGTTTACTTTGAACGTGTGCACTTTTTGTTCGATTCTAGAAGGGATTGATTTGTAGAAAAAGTCGCTCCATGTAAATTCTAAGTTAAGTGTTTGCGAACTGTCAGTGTCAGAATTTTCAAAACAATCTTAAACGAATCCTGGTTGAGGTTGCTTAGGTTTGAAAAAAAAACATTGGACAACAATTGTGTTTGACAGATAGTACTTATGACAGCTACAGCATATATTTAATGTTCTGTTCACCTTGTCATAATAAATTTGTTCCAACAATCTGTCTGGCACACGTGCGCTTAGATCAAGTTCAATCAAAACAAATACAAAAAGAACATACAAAAAAAAAAAAACTTTATGACGTTCAATTTGTGTATATCCTAACTAACTGTATACTTCGTGTCATTTACTTGATTTTAATCGTTACGTTACGATACATGCTATCAAGATCACAATGGATACAGATACAATACGTAACACTTAATTATTACTTTGTTGTGTACATAAACGTAACAACAAACAAATCCGCATGCCTAGTTTAGTTAGAATATGACTTGCAATTGAATGATTTGATGGGGACTTTGTTGAATATCAATTATTTCGTTTGGTTAATTAGCACCTAAAAAAAAAGAAAAAAAAAAACAAACAAAAAAAAGACAACGCTTAACCAGAAAAGTTGAGATAATTTGTTTGTTTTCATGATACTAAGATTTTTAATTGCGTTGTCTATAAAAATTTGTTTAGTAACATATTTTTGCAATTTTTTTCCCTCACATTTTCAAGTAGATCATCGCATGTCGCATGATCTAAAAAGCAATATCTCTTAACCCTGCCTCTATCACCTGGAAATTGATATTTGTTTTATTTTGTTCTAAATTAAGATCTGCTGTTTATTTTATGAAATTGTTTTTTTTTTTTGTTCGTTGTACATACGAAAAGCTTCCGTACAATAACAATTAAATGTACCTATTATTTTTGTTTTTGTGTTTGAAGCTCGTCTAAATAAATCGACAACGTTTAAATGTTTTGATTTTTATGTGTGGTTGGAAAAGCAGGTGTTGTTTGTTTAAGTTTTTTATTTTTATTTTTTTTTTTGAAGTCTCGACTAAATTTTGTGAAGTTAGTTTAAGGTATCGTCTGTATTTATGTATTCATTTTGTATGTATGCATACAGTTTAGTTTTTGCGGTACATTTCGTTGTCGTCTTTTTTTTATTTCGTACTCCGTTTTATGTTCGTATTTTAATGAAACTGTTGTGGTTGTTGTTGTTGTTTTTTCTTATTTACTTCAGGGTCACAGCAAGAGAAAAAAAAACCTTTTTGAGAGTTGACAGAAATTCAAAATAAGTCTCGACTGTACCGATTCTTCTTTTTGCAAAAATTTAATGTTTAAAAGTTGCTTTAATTTGAATGATTTTTTCCAGAATGTGACGCAGATAAGATTCCTTTGACAGGGTGATGAATAGGCGATTTCAATTTGTAAGGAATGACACATTAAATTAAATTACAGCGTGTTCATGTTAGGTTTGATAAGGAATTTTACAAATGGGTGCGTTCAATGAACTGAGTGATCTTACTGATATGAAAGCCCACCTGTCAAGGGTTCATTGATTTACAAAAAAGAGATGGAGAACTTGATCTTAAAGATTTTAAATTAGTTCTGTTAGATTTTTTGTTAAATGTCATTGATTTTTGGATTTTGTAAATTGATAGAGTAAAAACTTGGAAATTGAAGAAAAAGCAAATATTTGTTTGTATAAAAAAAAAATTGTTTGAAGAAATAAATTAAATAAACAAAACTGAAAATCCAACATTTCTATGGGAGAAAAAAAAATTCGAACAAACAATTTCAATATTGTTTTCTATAAGACGAGCTTTTTTGAGTTTTATCTTTAGAATCTGATTGCTTTGATAACAAAATTGAGGGAAGATTTTTGATGTTAGCATTCTTATGTTAAAAAACAAGCAATTGATCTCGATTTTCACAGGCAGAATGGAATTAGATTTCTTAATCTCTTAAGCCTTAAGGTCATTGATAAAGTTTGTTATTTTATTTTTTTTTTTCCAAAGCAGGTGTTCTATTACTATTTTTTTTTTTTATCTCATAAGACATATATTTTGTTGTTGTCATTTTATGATTTTTCAATTTCAAACGGTATCTAACTGCCTCAACTGTAACACAAATTTGTGACTTCAGCGAACATGAAACTAAAGGCGAGACGAAAAAAAACTTTAAGGTCAAAAATTTGTAAACATTGTATTGTGGCGAGTTGAAAGCAAGTGATGCTGTCAGCTTTTTGAATATTCTTCACAAACATAGAAAAACACACATAAAGCAAAATAAAAAAATTGTATGTATCGTATGAGAATTAAAAACTAACAAAATAATTTTTTAACACTGACATCGATTGAAAAAATGAAAAGAAAAATAAAAAAAAAAAAAACAAGTACACATCTAGTTGATTTTTTTTTTTCAATAGTTTACCTAATATGTGCCAAATACTATATCTCGCATTTATTTTTAAATTTTCAATAATACAAATATTTTGTTTTGTTAAGATATTCCAGTAGCTGTGTAGAGACTCGAAAGTGAACTTTTTAAAAACTTTTCACTGGAAACACAATTTTTGTTTGAATATTTCAAAAAAAAGATTTATTTTTCTTTTCACTTTTCCTTTTATTTTTTCTTACTTCGTGTCACTGTTAACTTTGTATTTCTTTGATTTTTGAAGAAACTTACTTTTTTAAATTTCGCTTCGATTGTTGTTTCGAAAACATGGGAATTTTGTCTACTAAAATTTGCATTATAATAATCCACAGATGAAAAAAATTGTTTTGGGTTTTTTTAATCCATTTTTTTTTCTGACAGTTAGTCTACTATCAATTGAAAATATTTAATTTCATTTTTAAAGATTATAAATTTTGTTTGTTTATTTCTGGCTGGAGATTGTGTTTAGTTTATCCAATGGTAATCCTTTGGGTAGAAGTTTTGATGTCACAATTTTTGTTTTTTAAACACTTTTTTTGGGGTTTTAGAAATTTTTGTGTGTCGATATAATTTTTTTTTTTAACTTAAGGTTACACTTGATTTTTTAGCACTGTCAATTTTTTTCTGCACTTGTTTATTTTTTTAAATTTTTGCTTAACCACAACACAATAATATTTTTATGTTTAGCACAAATATTTTTTTTTGTTATTTTAAAATTTTTCTTAAGGTGTCAACACGGCCTTAAAGTACAATTACATTTTTTTTTTTTTTTGATAAATAATATTTTTTTTAAATTTTCGCAAAAGCAAAATATTTTTTGTATAGAAACAATAAAAACCGGATTTTCCGCGTCTCACGTTCTCTCTAAAACAATATCCCGACGACCACTAATCTCACGTAGCGTGAAACGAACATGACGACATTTGACAGCAGCCGAAAAGGAACTACTGCCTGACTGTGTGCTACCTTCGATCCGAGACCATCATTTGTCAACCGTCAATGGTTCCCATCGGGCAATAATTACACATATGGCATATTACACACCAGAGCAGCAATGGCAAAGGCATTCTCTGTCTCACAGTTCAGTTCAAAAGCGAAGCAAAGAAATTGTCGAGAATGGAAGACAAAACGATTTTCTGTGAGAATGTGATGGAAAGAGAGAGAATGTACAAAACTGGCGCAACATACAGATACAGTTATACAATTTGACAGATAGAAAAAAAAATATTGTTTTAAATGTTGCGATTGTAGTGGTGGTCGATGGACAAAAATAAAACGATACTTTCTTATGCTGATGAAAAGAGAATTCATGATAAAAGAGTGAGGAAGGAGGAATTGTTTTATGGTATTGGTGAAATGAAGACTAATACACTGAAAGAATATGCTCTTTCAGTTGATGTTTTAAGAGAAACTTGGTTAACTATAAAATGAGGCCAAAACGACGACACAACACTATAAAACCGAAGGTGCAGAAGAGGCAAAGTGATGAAGAATTGAAATTGAGAAAAAAAAAGAAACTGTAGATTCACACACACACACACACGGAGACAAAACACAAAAGATACAACTACAGATACAGTATCTTATACCTGAATCGCATATTTGAGGTTATTTTGTATTATTTTTCGTTAGTTCATAATTCTTTTTTTTTTCTTTTAAATGTTTTCAGTTTTATTTTGCTCTTTTGTAGTCTTTTCCTTCATTTGGTTGTGTCGATAAAGGCCAAAAAATACACATACAGTGGCATATACATTGATAATTCGTATTGCTGACATGAGTACCTACCTACTGCAAAAGATAGACGACCGACCGACGACGATTTCGACGACGACGACGACGACGAAGTAGGTATCTCTATTTAGATACACATAGATACAGTTTTCCATACAGAGAATATTATAGAAAAAGATACGAAGGAGAGTAATGAAAACATAAACATTTCAGATGAATGAAGGTTTTATTTCGTTCGATTTTGTCGAGTTAAATTATTATTTTTATACATTCAAGTTTTATGTGCGTTTGTATGTATGTCGTTTTGTCAAGTTCTACTGTAACGGGGGAGGAATGTGTTAAAAAATGTAAACGAGGACTTAAGTTAGGGTGACTGCACAGCACAGTGTTGTTGCGGCCGTAAAACACCCCCTTTTTCGAATTGTCATATGCATTTTTGGGTGACACTGACATTTTAGGGTGCAGATGCAAGCTTCTATTCTGTTTGTAACTATACCAAAATAAAGTGAATGCTTCTGAACCATCTGACAGGGCATATTTGAAACATCGAAAAGAAGACAAGAAAACGAAGAGTATGAATCCGACAAATAAAAAAAAAGAACTATTTGACAGATATGCAGTTTACCCCTCGGCCTTGTTCTTATCAACTTAGTTTTTTTTTTGTGTATGTAGCCTTAGGAGGCTTCTAGCTTCTAGAGTGATCCTCTTTGACTAACTAAACTATTCCTTCCAACTCAGAATCAACTGTGGCGATGGTGAATGGTATTTTTTGCTTTCGTTGTTGTTGTTTTTTCCCGAGTTTTGGTTCTTCATCTCTCTGTATACCATTGATGATGTTGATGATGATGATGATGTTTTATAAATTCGCAGTAGTAGTAGTAGTGTTGGAGATGGTAAATGGTGGTAAAATGAAATGCACAAGGCAGGCTGAAGGCAGCAGTCAGGCAAGCAGGCATAAGAATGGTGTGACGAAACGCAGAGAAGGAGACGATGAGACGTCGACGGTGGCGACGCGCGGTATGACCCTTCGGGTTATTAATAGCCCTTCAATCCTTATCCTGTTCTCCTCGTTTCTGTTGTTCTGTGTGTATATTTTGGTGTAAAATGTTCGTTCTGCCGTCATCGTTGTGTCGTTTTGTGGTGCATTTTTGTTTGTTCGTTAGTTAATCATATCGTTTGTATATTTGAAAATGTGTTCCGGTGTGTTGTCTCGCTGCTTCTACTTCTGCTCTTCTGTTGTTCCTTGTGTTTGCTGTGTTATGTTGCTTCGCTTTATAGCTGCTGCTTTTCAAAAAAACAAAAACAACAAAAAAATCGAAGACGATGATGTTGGTGGTGGAGTGAAAGAAAGAGATTGCACTTTCGAGTTAGGGTCGTTGTTTTCGTCGTCATCGTCATTTGGATTGCCGCCACCGCCGTCGTTGTTGTCGTCGTCGTTGATGTTATGATCGTTTTGTGTTTGTTGAATACCAATTGAGTGTTGCCAGATTGTTGGGACAAACAGGGTCGTTTCATTTGGATACTCAAATTGTATATTATTTTGATTATGCGTGTTGGAAAGAGAAAGGTAGCAAATTAGCTTTTGTTACGGTTTTTTTTTTCTTCTCGTCATTTTGATTTGGAAAAGGTAGGTAAATCTTTGCTGTTTTGTTTTTTTGTTTTAGCTGCTTATTCCTCTGCTTTTAGTTGTGTGTGTTTGTTGTTTGGTATTTTTTCTTCGTCTTCGTTTTACATATTTCTGCTTTTCTCTTTTGTTTGATTTATTTATGTAGGAAGAGGAAGTAAAGTGGTTGAATAGTTTATAGTGATAGATTTGTTTGATATTCATTTATGGCGTTTATTTGTTGGTTGTTGGCTGGTTTTGGTTTGGTTTCGTTTGATTTTGAATGGTGTTGCCATCGAAGAAAGAATTTTCATGTGTCTTGGTTTTGGTGAAATTCGTGATTTGATTAATGTGGTAGGTAGGTATAATGGGAAGGAGGTGTTTTGTTATGGTTTATATGATAATCCTTAGGATGACAAAGTGATTAGTGACATGATATATTTATGGAGAAGGCGAATTATTGGGCGACAAAATAAAGATGTGAATCAGGACTTTTCGGTTTGAATCATTAATTTGGTTGGTTTTGTTTGGGATTCCTCTTGATTTTAATCGGAGACAAATTGCAATGTTTGGAAATGGAATGCCGCAAAATAATAGTTGTGGCTGAATTGACTGTTTAAAGGTGCTATACAGTTCATTTGAAATAAATTTCGAACTGTTGGGCGCCACTTCGCTAACTAAATCTAATTGACATTGATTTAATAGAATTGATTCACTGAGAATAGTACATATTTTGACAGTTTTATCTGATAATTAAAATAATGTTATATTTTGAAAAGTTCCTTGTTGGGCGCCAGTTCTCTTAATGCATTTAAGCGTTTTTTTTTTAGTTGCTGAACAATATTTGACTTGACTTGAATGACAAACGTGCTTGAATTCAAGTTTATTTTGTTTAAATGTCGTATGCTATAATATGTTTAATGTCGTATACTTTGTAATCATCTGATACTAAAAGAATACATTGTAAAACAAAAAAAAACTATGAGCAGATATGCCTTTTTTTCTGATTCCATAGGCCGTTGGGCGCCAATTTTGATAAAAAAAGAAGAAGTAATTTTCTTCTAGGTACGCAAAGATCCTGAAAAAGGGAGATCCTCTAAACTGCACCAACTACAGAGGAATCAGTCTACTTAACATCGCCTACAAGATCCCTTCTGCCGTAATATGTGAACGTCTAAAGCCTTTCGTCAACAATCAGATTGGTCCTTATCAATGTGGCTTCAGGCCAGGAAAGTCAACCATCGACCAAATTTTCAGTTTGCGGTAGATCCTGGAAAAGACCTTAGAACTCCAAATAGATACCCACCACCCTTTCATCGATTTAAGGCCGCGTATGACAGCATCTACAGAGACGAACTGTATAAAGCTATGTCTAGTTTTGGCATCCCTGCCAAGCTCGTTCGCTTGTGCAAAATACGCTGCTCTATCAAGATTAGCAACGAGCTTACGGAATCTTTCGACGTCAAAAAAGGATTCAGACGAGGTGATGCCCTGTCATGCGATTTCTTTAATATCGTTTTTGAGAAGAAGTGCAGAACTCTACCAACACCAGAGGCAGTATCTTCCAAAAATCTGTTCAACGCATACAACTTCGAGGTAGTAGAGGAGTTTGTCTACCTAGGCTCTGCTATAAACACGGGCAATAACACGAGAAGAATAACTCTTGCTAATCGCTGTTTCTTCGGGCTAAGAAACCAATTGAGTGGAAATGCCCTCTCTCAAGCAACTAAGGTAAAATTGTACAACAAACTCATATAACTGCGAACTTTACTGGTTGTACAACGACATGGGCCTAGCCAGAAGGGTCATGGTCCAGAGAATCAGATGGCTCGGTCATTTAGAGCGGATGGACACCAATGCTCCGACCCGGAAAGCCTTCGACACTATTCCCGAGGGACGTAAAAGAAGAGGAAGACCGTGACTCAGGTGACACACGCAAGTAGAAAAGGACCTCAATCTACTTGGAGTGCAAAACTGGAGACAGCTAGCTAAGGACCAAGCTAGCTGGCGGAGACTGTTGATTAAGGCCAGGTCCACAACGAATTGTAGCGCCACCTTAAGTAAGTAAGTAAGTAAGGTACGCAAAGAATTCAGCTGATATAGCCTTAACTTATAAGTCTTTCACAGTCATAAGCCCCGCGTTGGGCGCCAACTTTATTTGTTCTAGAACGAATTATTGAAAATCAAGAAAAATCCAAATCGAACGTTAATGATTTTTTAATAGATCTTAAGTTGTTGAAGGTTACATCACGAATGAAGAAAAAGAACAATGTAAATTAGCAGTGAGCTTATTGTATAACAGTTAAGATTAAGAGAAGATCAGTCTTACAAATAATTGAGTAAAAGTACAGCTATACATGATTTGATAATGCAACATAAATGATTTTGACCAACGAGAAAAAAGTGTAGGGTACATTAACAAAATTTGGCTAATTAACTTAAATTTGATTATTATTTTGAAGAAGATAAGAAGAGTATGTAACGAAAGTTTTAAAGCTAATGTTTTATCAACTTCTATTGGTTTTCATTTTCAAACATTCCGCCCCCCCTGGAACATAGTTTCAGTTCACAGGTAGGATAGCCAGTTTATGTATTGGGCGAACAAGATTGCCATTTCTAGTCCGTAAAGTGACGACGCGAACATGTCCATCGCTTCCGGAATGAATGTCGATTACTCGACCCATTGCCCATTTGCCTGGAGGTAAGTTCGTTTCCTTAATAACAACTAGATCGTTAAGCTTTATATCCGATTGTACTTGTTGCCATTTTGGACGATTTTGTAGTGATGTCAAATATTCAGCTCTCCATCGCTTCCAATAGCCTTGGATTTTGGCTTGCAGGCTCTGCCAGTTTGATAGACGGTTTAAGGGTATGTTCAAAGTCGGCTCGGGTACAGCTGTATAGGGCTCACCTAGAATGAAATGTGCAGGAGTTAGAGGATCGAGGTCAGAATCAGATATTTGGCATAAAGGACGCGAATTTAGGATCGCTTCGATTTGCGTGAGGAGAGTATAGAGTTCTTCGAACGTTAAATTGTCTGTGCCGATTACTCTTTTAAGGTGTTGCTTTACAGACTTCACACCTGCCTCCCACAATCCGCCGAAATGTGGTGCCGAAGGAGGATTGAAGTGCCACGAAATACCATCTCGCGCCAACGATTCCGCAACGATCGAGTTATGATGTTCAGATAAAACCAAGTCGTGGAGTTCTGAAAGAGCCCGGGCCGCTCCGCGAAAATTAGTTCCGTTGTCGGAATACATATTTGACGGTTTACCCCGACGCGCTACAAACCGGCGAAAGGCGGCGAGAAACGCATCCGTCGACAAGTCACTCACAAGTTCTAAATGTATGGCTTTTGAAACTAGGCACACAAACAGCGATATGTAACACTTTGTTATTGTTGTTTTTCGACCCGATTTAGTTTTTAAATTAAGAGGACCTGCATAGTCACAACCACAATAAGCGAACGGTCTGCTCGGATGGATTCGTTGGGGTGGAAGATTACCCATTTGTTGTGTGATTGTAGCTTTACGTTGTCGAAAACAGTCTATGCAATCATGAGTAATTTTTCTGAGAAGATTGCGGCAACCGATTACCCAAAACTCTTGCCGAATTAAAGCGAAAAGCGTCGATACACCCGGGTGCAAGAAACGAATGTGGGCATCAACGAGGATCAGCTTTGTAATTAAATGTTCCTTAGGAAGAATAATAGGGTGTTTCGCGTTAAACGAAAGGTTGGCATGTTCTATTCGCCCACCGACACGAAGGAGGTTTTGATCGTCTATAAAGGGAGCCAAGTCGATTAGCTTACAATTTTTAGGAAAAACTTTATTCTTCTTGTAAGACTGAATATACTTTCCGAAGTATTTACCCTGTAGCCAGTTGATAATTTTGTTTTTCGCGACGAATATCTCCGTTGGAGTGAAAAAAGTTGAAGTGTGTTTGAATCCGCGGCAGCGATCAATCACTCGATTTATTCTCGCTACGGTTCGTACCAGGATATTCCAAGATGAAATCCGTGTTGAAAGAATATCGAATGGATGTTCCTCGGTTGTCGTTGCTAGTGAGATTGGTGAATGTTTCTTTTCCTCGATCACAGAACATGGATCATCTTCTATATCCACAACGATCGGCCAGTGTTTGGAATCCTTGCTAAGCCAATGGGGACCTGTCCACCAAAGTGAATGTTCAAGGAGCTGGGAAGCTAGGATTCCCCTTGATGCGCAATCTGCGGGGTTACAGTCTCCTTTAACATGGAACCATCTACTTCTTGGGAGGCTATTTAAGATTTCTGCTGTGCGATTTCCAATAAAAATATTCCAACGACGGGGAGGAGAAGACAACCAGGATAAGACTACTTTAGAGTCTGACCAAGCGTATACGTCAGTAAAGGTGATGTTTAGTGCAGTCTGTACTGAAACTAGCAACCTAGTGAGAAGAAGTGCTCCGCACAGTTCCAGCCTCGGAATGGTGATCTGCTTAACAGGAGCTACACGTGACTTTGATGCTACGATATTTGTACTATAATTTCCGTTCGGTAGTCGATAACGCGCATAGATGACGGCAGCGTAGGCGGATTCCGAAGCATCAGAGAACCCATGCAATTGAAAATCAGTGTTACCAATTCCAATTATTCTAGGAATACTTATTTTAGTAAGGTGTGAAAGCTCATTTTTATAATTACTCCACTGCTTTGATAACGAATCTGGAAGATCCTCATCCCACTCTAGTTTCCTGAGCCATAGTTTTTGAAATAGAATCTTTAACAAAACGATTGTAGGAGTTAAAAATCCAAGGGGATCAAATATTCGAGCTACATCACGAAGTATTTGGCGTTTTGTAATGCGTTCATTGGGTAGGTAGTTCAAACGAAATGCAAAGGTATCAGATTGTGAATTCCAATATAGACCGAGAACCTTTATCCATGAATCCGCGTCCGAGTCTAACGAAACATTCGTTTTATTTCCTGAAGTGTTTCTACTTGGAAGAAGTTCTGTGCAATTACTCTGCCATTTACTTAGCTCCATACCAGCCTTGGATAAAAGTTCAATTAGAGATTTCTGTTTGTATAAGGCTTCACTCAAGGTATTTGCGCCCGAGACAACGTCGTCGACATAGAAGTCATTGAGGACTATTTCGGCAGCAACAGGAAATTCTTTTTCGTAATCGACTGCGAGTTGTTGCAAAGTCCTTACCGATAGGTATGGTGCACACGAAGTGCCGTAGGTCACCGTGAGTAGTCGGAAATGTTCGAGAGGGTCAGAGGGCGATTTCCGCCAAACGATACGCTGAAAATCCGAATCCTTCTTTGAAACCCATATTTGACGAAACATTTTGACAATGTCCGCGGAAAAAACAAATTTATGACGCCTAAATCGTAGACAGACAGCAAATAAATTTCTCTGAATAGGTGGTCCTACGAGCAAAGAGTCATTCAGACAGTTGCCATTAGAGTCCCTAAAGGACCCATCGAAAACGACGCGAAGCTTTGTCGTTGTGCTGTCTGGTTTGAGAACAGCGTGGTGAGGCAGGTAGTAGACGTTCGGATTGTTGATTTCTGTGCTCGGCACTTTTGTCATATGCCCTAGGGCTAAATATTCATCCAAAAATGAAGAATAGTTTTCAAAAAAACTTTTGTTGGTAGCGAATTTCCTTTCCATAGACTTGAGTCTCGAAAAAGCGCCATTAAACGAATTTGCGAAGTTTGGAAACGATTTAAAAGGAAGTTTGACTATGTACTTCCCATTCGAATCACGACTGTATGTTTTAATGAAGTGGTTTTCAATTTCTTGATCTTCTTTCGAAACTATTGATTTAGGGTCAACCTCTTCAACTGTCCAAAAAGCTTGTAGGATCGAATCAATGTTAAGTGTGACTGAATGCGAAAAAACACAAGAATTGTTCCAGGGTGTCAATTGTCCAGCCAAAACCCAACCGAAAATGGTTTTCTGTGCTATAGGGTAACCTTGCTTACTGTAAATGACGCATCCCAATAGAACTTCCCAAGCTTTGTCCGCTCCGAGCAAAATATCGACGGCCGAAGGTTTGTTGTACGAAGGATCGGCAAGGTCCAAGCCGTTTACGTGGTCCCAGTCTTCTACATTGAATGATGTTGTAGGCAAGTTCGAGGTTACGCTAGATAATATGTATGTATTAACGTAAATACAAGATAAATCAATGCGCGACGCTATTACTATTGATAAAAGGCCTCTGGATTTACCAGCGTTTGTAAATCCAATACCGTTAATTGGTATACTAGCGTTTCTTCTTTTAAGTCCAAGTCGTTGGACACAAGACTCTGTAATGAAAGAAACCTGTGAGCCTGAGTCAATAAGGATGCGAACATCTTGATAGGAACCGTTAACATCCTTAACTTTGCCAACAGCAGTAGGAAGTAGAGTCTGGGGAACAACATTTGCAAAGTTGAGAGAATGGTTGTTTAAAAGAGCTTGTTCTGAAGTCGAAGGTGTACTAGAAATATTCTTTGGAACAAACTCACGTACAGGTAGACCATTGATCGAATTGTCGACAGATGTCGTACGAGAAGCAGTTTCAATTCGTTTCACATAGACGGACTCATCATGGACTAGACTATGATGTCTAGATTTACAAACTTGGCATCGAAACTTAGAAGAGCATCTATTTGAAGAATGGCCCGGTCGCAAACAATTAAAACAAATTTTGTTGGATTTGACAAAATCTCTTCGCACATCAACTTTCATACCTAGAAAGTCTGGACACTGGGGAAGTCCATGTGTACTACCACATTTAACGCACGACGCCGATGATGAGACGTGCATACTTCTTACTCCGGAGTTCCTAGTCTTAGCATTTTCGCGAATACCAGAATGGACACTTTCCAAAGCATCACAACGACGCTCGAGGAATTCAAAAAAGGAAATAACGGTTGGGTGATCATCAGTAAAGCTATCTTCTGACCATGCCTTACGCGTATCAGAATCCAATTTGTTCAACAATATGTAAATTATCCAAGGATCTCTGTTTAGTGAATTTACTGAAGAAAGACCTCTCAATAATTCATCCGCACCACTAGAAATTTTTCGAAGTTGACTTACATTTGTGCTATTTGCTGTCGGCAATTCCATAAATGCTTTAATAAAGCCGTTTATAATAAAGCGAGGACGATCAAAGCGCCTTTCTAATTTGTCCCATGCTTCTTCGTAAGCTGCATTTGTTAAGGGTAAGTGATTTAAAAGGCCTAAAGCAGTACCACGAAGAGACGATTTTAAGAACAAAAACTTTTGAATGGGGGTCAGATTTTGTTTATCGTGAACTGCACTTAGAAACATATCTTTAAACGTTGGCCACTCGTGATATTCCCCGGTAAATGGCTCGATATGTATCTTAGGCAAACAAAAATCTGTCTTGGGGGATGACGAATGTGATTTTTCTAATGCTCCAAGAACTTTTTTGTGCTGTTCTGCCAGTTGTAAAACGATGTTTCCCTCCTTCTCTGCTGCTTCTCTTTTTTTTATTGCGGACACAAGAATCGATTGTACCAATAAATACTTATTTTCGAAGTCATCATAATCCGGACCAGGATCAACATATAGCTCATCATCGGCGAATTCATATATGGATTTTTGGGAAGCATTGAATTCGTCCCACACAATTGTCGCCTTTGACAAACGCACGTGTAAATCACTTATCGATACTTTTTCGTCGATACTCTCCGTAAACTTCACTAATTTCGTCAACGAAGCCTTAAGGTGTCCTCGCACTAAACGAAGAGCCGAAAAAGATGGTGCTCCAGCTCCAGGTGCAGCCATTTCGATATAAAATTCACCAAACTTGAAAAAAAACTGATTCCTAATGCTTTCTATTATCAGGCTTACTTCGAAACTATAGGCATAGCCCTGCTTGCAAACACGTGGTGAAACTTCTTACTCTTAGTTCAAAAGAACATTTATATGTAAAGCTAATACCACATGAATATTCAGATTTTTTGGAAACTAATTTATTCAATTTTTTGTTAACTCACTTCTTACTGATGTGTGTATTTAAGTGTGATTTAATGTGTGTGTTTTGTGTGTAAGTGTAATGAATTTATAAATTTTGTAATAAATTTATATTGTGTGATTGAGTCTAACTAGGTATATAATAAATTATAATTTGCGAATGATGGTTTGTGTCGTGGACTGTATTCGAATTGTAACAAAGTTACCGAAAATTGCAAAAAAGATCCGGCTCGATTTGGACCACGAAATGTTCTAGAACGAATTATTGAAAATCAAGAAAAATCCAAATCGAACGTTAATGATTTTTTAATAGATCTTAAGTTGTTGAAGGTTACATCACGAATGAAGAAAAAGAACAATGTAAATTAGCAGTGAGCTTATTGTATAACAGTTAAGATTAAGAGAAGATCAGTCTTACAAATAATTGAGTAAAAGTACAGCTATACATGATTTGATAATGCAACATAAATGATTTTGACCAACGAGAAAAAAGTGTAGGGTACATTAACAAAATTTGGCTAATTAACTTAAATTTGATTATTATTTTGAAGAAGATAAGAAGAGTATGTAACGAAAGTTTTAAAGCTAATGTTTTATCAACTTCTATTGGTTTTCATTTTCAAACATTATTTTTGAGCAATATTTTGAAAGAAGTAAACAAATGCGTTGGACGCCATTTAGATTGAATTTTAGTTGCAGTAAAAATCCTTCATGTTGGCACTGGCATTTGAAACAAAAACTGAAAACTGCTTAGGATAGCATCCACAGTCAAGAGCTTATGATGGCGATGTCTGAACTCGGAATCCCGAACAAACTAACAAACAATACGCAGTGCAGTGTGCAAATAGATATCAGCTAATCTGACTGCGCATGCCTTAGACAAGTAGATGTGCTGTAACGTGAGTTCATCTGTCGCTCCCAAAGAGCTGGGCGTGAGGCCTTCACAGCGATTGAAGAACACGCGAAGCTCGTTGGTCTTGAAGTGAATGAGAACAAAAGAACATCTACCCACCGCCTAGGACAAAACGTCACTGTTGGTAACAGCAATTTCGAAGTAGTTAAGGAATTCATCAACCTTGGTGCAAACATCAATCCCACAGGCGACACCTTAGTGATCCAAAGAAGAATTTCCCTAGCGAACTGCTGCTAATTCGGTTTGGCCAAACAAATGGGTTCAAATCTTCTCAATCGAAAGACAAAGTATACAAGAGTTTGATTTACCTGTCCTGCCATACGGCGGTGCCGAATGCTGGGCGATGAGTAAAAACGAGGAAATGGTACTGGTCACTTTCAAAAGAGAAATTCTTCAATGGATTTGCAGTCCTGGATGCGACGATGGGGAATAGATAAGAAGTTTCAACCGCGAAATGCAGGAGCTGTACCAAGATGTGGATGGAGTCCAAAAAGCCAAAAAAGAAAGATGACTTCATTGTCTCGGCCACATCGAACGAAAATACGTTGTCCTCTTTTCGTTCTTTTCAGCCAAGAAAGGTTTCTCTTCGAAACCCCTAGGTTCGAGACGACCAGAAAGACCGAACATCTGGTACAAAAGCCAAGTAGTTGTGGATGCCATAGCGCTTGACTGACGACTGGAGAATGCATGCGAGAAACCGTCTCTGATGGATCGTGCTCTGTCTCAGGCTGAGATCCTACATGGATTGGTAGCCGAATAAGTAAGTAAGTAAGAATGTAAGTGTAAGAAACCGAAATTTAAATAAATACTAAAATAAATTCTGAATGTCAGCAAGGGCTTGGGGATGATATTCAAATTGAAGTTTCTAAAACTATTTGAATAAATAATATGAAACCATGTGCTCTTTCATGTTTACTAAATTCTAAGTTCCTAAGAGCTTCAAGAAAGTATTGATCGTAACAATAACACCTACCGTACGTTATTGTTACACATAGACCGACACGCTTCTCAAGTTCCAATAAGGCTAATAGATCAAAGTGAAGTGTGTGTCTCCCTTTTTATATCATTATTCAATTGTCATAACATATCTCAGATCACTTCGACGAGCATTCTTATAATCGTATTAATAAAACTTCAAAATTACCATCAATATTATTTTTTCAACAAAAAATTCGAGCCAAAAAAAGAAAATAAATTCATCCAACATACAATAGAAAATTAATTTATATCGTCATTCATTGCTTACCCGCTGTGTGTTTGCGTATACATCAGAAAACCAATTTAATGCACTCACAATATACACAAGAAAGGATAATACCGAACCGATACCTATACAAATATCTTCACATAGAGGAATTACTATGTAGAAGAAGCAAAACATGCATATTACTTTGGCTTTATCCTCTAGCCAGGACATCGATATATGTAATATATTCCAATATTCCATAAAAAGGACCTTTTTTATACTCTACGATACACCCTATTCCATTTAGATGTCGAAAAAAAATGAAACATACAGAAAATATGTTTGCGTGTATACAAGAAATATTGAAAAACATTAATCCACTTCATCATCGTTGTCGCCATCGCCGTCGTCGTTGTCGTTGTTACCATATCGTCATGTCCATAAATAGGAAGTTCAGCTACGCTCCACACATTACTGACTACATGTATATTTTTATGCCCTCTCGCTATCGTCTCTAAGTAGTTTGTTCTTGTTGTGAATTGTTGTATAATTCTTCCTTCCTTCATAGTTAAAAGGCTCGTTCGTCCTCGCAATAACGTATATTAGAGACAGGGGCAGCTAAAATATACACACACCACACATTATTGGGGTGATAAAGAAAACATCCCTTTTTGCCACTCATATTCAATATTGAATTGTAAGCTGAGATCGCTAGCCACAGAAGCCAGCGCCACATTGAATCAACAACTGAAAAACCGAGCACGCAAATATACACTCGGAAACTCAGTTCATTTGAAAAATATCCGTTTTATTTCCGACTTGGAAAAAATTGTATGTTAGCATCCAGATACAGCGGCAAAATAATCTAAAACCAATTGACACGTGCATTCTTCTTGCAACCTCTGAGCTGCGCTTAGGAGTAAAGATATGGAAATTGAAGGGGATTACAAGAATGAGAGGAAAAAATAAAAGGACTTATGTACGTATGAGGACGGGTTAAGCGGCATTAAATGCATCAAAGTGTTGGTGTGAATGAAAATCAACCCTCTGCATTACGTTTGGTTGATGAATCTCTTATTTAACGGAAGATGGAAAATATTGTTCCTGAAAACAAATAAACAGCTTAGGCGAGAATTGAGGAGAACAGGTACAGTGCTGAGCAAAGTAACTCTATTTCATGGAGACTACAGACTCAAAGATGCACTTGAAACCTATATGATTTGCCAATTTTATAATCGAGGTGTCATTCATCAGCAAAAAGTTCACTTTAAGCAGTTAAGTATAAAAAGTGGCGCCCAACGTTGTAAAATTGGCACTCAACGTATTAACATGAGCGCCCAACGTTTAAAAGAGGTTCCCAAGGCATTAAACGTGTTAAACGTATTAAAAAACATATTAAAGGTACCCCTCAACTTATTAAAAGTAGCTCCCAAAGTATAAGTAGTGTCCGTAGCTTAGTGGTTAGGTGCGTTGGCTGCTAAGCAGAACGTCGTGGGTTCGAATCCTACTCGGGCCGTTCGGAATCGGCGTAAAATTGTAGGTCCCCTCAATTCTTCACACGCAACGCACCTAGAGAATTGTTGATAAGAGTAAGCCACTTAGGCCATTGCTCTTCAAGAGCCGTCGCGCAACTCTATTTTTTTTCCCAAAGTATTAAAAATGGTGGTGGTGGTAAACATCCAACGCATTAAAAGTGGTGCCCAGCTTTTTAAAAGTATAGTCCAACGTATTCAAAGTGACGCCCCATGTTTTAAAGTAGCGCCCAACGTATTAAAAGTGGCACTCAACGCATTAAAAGTGGGTATTAGAACTGACACCAACGTAGTAAAACTGGCACCCAACGTCTTAATATGGGCTCCTAACTTATGAAAAGTGACGCCCAGACAGCGTTTAAAAGTGGCGCCCAACTTATTAAAAGTGGCGCCCAACTTTTCCAAAGGGGAGGCCAACGTAGAAGAAGTGGCGCCCAACGTAGAAAAAGTGGCACTCAACGTATTAACATGAGCGCCCAACATTTGAAAGTGGTTCCCAAAGCATTAAAAATGGTGGCCAACGTTTTAAACTGGCACCCAACGTATTAAACGTATTTAACGTATTAAAAAAGGTGCCCAACTTTTAAAAGTGGAGCCCAAATTATTTAAAGTGGCGCCCAACGTATTAAAAGTGTCCCTCAACTTATTAAAACTAGCTCCCAAAGCATTACAAATGGTCCCCAAAGTTTTAAAGTGGCATCCAACGCATTAAAAGTGGTGCCCAACTTTTAAAAATTATAGTCCAGCGTATTCAAAGTGACGCCCCATGTTTTAAAGTGGCGCCCAACGTATTAAAAGAGGTACTCAACGCATTAAAAGTCGTGTCCAACGATTAAAAGTGGCACCAACGTATTAAAAATGGCACCAAACGTCTTAAAATGGGCACCTCACTTATGAAAAGTGACGCCCAGTCAGCGTTAAAAAGAGGCGCCCAACTTATCAAAAGTGGCGCACAACTTATTAAAAGTGGCGCCCAACTTTTTTAAAGGGACAGTCAACGCATTAAAAGTGGCACCCAAAACATTAAAAATGGCATCCAATGTCTTAAAAGTGGCACTTAAAGTATTTATAGTGACGTCCAACGTATTTAATGTATTTAACGTATTAAAAGTCGCGTCAAACGTTTAAAAGTGCCGCCCAACGTTTTAAAATGGTACCGAACGTATTAAAAGTGGCATCAAACATATTAAAAATGGCGCCCAACGTCTTAAAAGTGGCAACTATCGTATTAAAATTGACGCCCAAAATTTAAAAGTGGCACCCAACGTCTAAAAAGTGGAACCCAAGGTATCACCTATATATTTCTGCATACTCGATGAAATACGAGTGCGAAAAATCCAGCACAGCACTGTTATTGAAGTTTTTCTTACTGCATTTATGAACGAAGAACTGTAAACCAATAGCCGAGAACGGATGCCTTGACAACCCTTTAACTTTATTATAATTTTTCGTTTTTATATTTTGATTACATCATACGACTTTACTCTTCCGAATGTTTGGCTTCCTAGGAATTTATCATCCACCAGCAACCAAAACGACCCTCCGGCCAACCAGTCAATCAACCACCACTATATACACCATTATTACTGTAAATTTGTCGATATTGATATTCGCGGATTATTCGCAAATCCTTTACGCGTTCACAAATAAAATACAAACCCCTGAGCCTCTCAGAAAAGAAGAATTATTCGAATCAAAGTCGAAAGTGGTGAGCCCCTTCTAATTTTGAGGTCTTTTGTGTGTTAGACATGCTGTGTGGAGGGTAAATGCGAATGATTGGCAAGGATGAATACAATAAGGACATCCACTGTATAGGGTACGCTAAAGCCAATGTTAAAAGAAGGACCACGGCCAAACAAACACAAAACCGAAAAAAAGGACACATTTATCAAAAAGGACCAAACTATGCGCTCCCAAATCTGAGGACCAGGCGCAGAGTATGATGATGATGTTTTATCCCTTCGAATTTATTAGGCATTCTATTTTATTTTCTCTCCATCATCGCATCGCATCGCTGGCGGTTCTGTTTGCTGTATTTTGCGATTGTTTGTTGTAACTGTGTGTGTTTGCATTTATACTAGTAAGAGTTCTTTGTTGATAAATAATTCTTTTTTCTTTGTGATTTTTTTCTTCATTTATATCCTTTCATCTCCTTTGTGGATCGTTTAAGGGTCATATTGAGACGAGATGATGTTTCTTTCTTTCTTTCTTCTTCGACACCACCACCACCGCCAAGCCGTTCTGTATGCCGCCGATGTAAACCTCTTCGCTCGTCCTCTTAGTCGTTATTGTCGTCGGGGATTTTTCTATTATACGCAGTGCGATGACAATAGGGTATCAACCCCCGATCTTCGACCATTTTGGTTACAGTTCTTATTTAATTTTGTTTTTTTTTTCGTTTCATTCGTTTTTGTTATGTGTATTCGGTTCTGAAGAGGGTTTTTATGTTGAGATTTTTTTTCCAGTGACTATTTGCAATAGAAATTAGGAAGGGATATTTAAGGCTCATCGTTCATTTAATTGAAATTGCCTTACGGCTACAGCTCTCCTCTGAGTCTGAGTTTGAGTGACTGAGAGGATGATGATGGCGGATTTGAATCGTGAAAAATGATATATTGTTTCGTATTGTTTATTAATGGAAATCATATTCAATGCTGTCAGATTAACTTTTGTCTGCCAACGTCCGTTCTCATTCTCATCGTTTCGGCGAGCGTTGTCAAGATTTGGTTTTGAAAGAGTTGAAGATGTTTTAATCAACAATAAAGTGTGTGTCATCAGCCTTAAGGAGCTAACACTCTTCAAATTTACACAAAAAGGAAACTGAACTTTGACCAAAACGTGTTGATTTGTTGAACTAAACGTGGCTTTTAATGAAAATTTTAAACACGTTTGGCGAAAAGCTGAACGAAGTGTGCTGCTACTTGGATTATTTATTCAAGAAGGGATTAAAAAATACTTGTCGGGAGTTTATAATGTAATTTTTTTTCGATTTATGCTTCACCCTAATGTGGGGTTTATTTTATTTTATTTAAGAGGTACAGTTTTGTTTGTTTATGCATGTTAGTCTTTGCGTTGGGCGCCAAATTACAGTTTTCTCAGTCTTTACAACATTAATTATCTGACACGTGTCAATGCTGGCGAACTGTTTATTCTATAATTCATTTCTCATGAAATGTATTAAGTATTTTTAGATTGACTTCGAATTTCCCATTTTTAATGCGTTATTTCCCTGAGAAATGTTTGAAGGGTGCCTAGTAAACTATGTGATGATAATAAAGCTAAAAAATACAAGAAGCCTCGGGCGTGAAACAGAGAGGATTAAGATTGAATGTGAGAGCACTCCACACCTAAGGTGCTACTCAAAATCTTGAATCTGTCGTCACAAAATTACATGCTACACATGAGATTCGATGATGCAACGAAATGAAAGGCTTGCGCAAATTTTTACAGATGCCGTCATTGAATCATACTTGGATGCATAAAAGCCGAGAAAAATCTACTGTTCAGTAGTCATTGATTTCTAAAAGACTAACAGTAGCTTTTGAGAAAAGAGATCACCTAACTGCGGCAACTACAAAGGTATAAGCATACTTAACATCGCTTATAAGATACTCTCTACCGTAATATGTTAACTTCTGAAGCCTTCGTCAAAAATCTGATTGGTCTTTATCAGTATGGCTTTAGACCAGAAAAGTCAACCATCGACCAAATGTTCACTTTGCGACATATCCTGGAAAAAACCTAGGATCTCCAAATCGATATCTACCCACCACCTTTTCATCGATTTTAAGGCCGCGTATGACAGCATCTACTATCTTCTATCTTCCAAAAGTCTGTTCAAGTTCTCGCGAACGCCGATGATATTGATAAAATGGGAAGAACATGTCGTGATATCAATGGCGTGATATCAATGGCGAAGACCGCGACTCAGGTCAGGAAAACATGTGGAATCATTGAAAGTTGATGCGAACACCGTAGGTAACCAACCACCGCCAATGAAAAAACCGTTATTAAACAGCTGTAACACGAGCAAAAAGGACAAGAGTGAAGAATAGTTGCGTAGAATAGTTCATGCTGCTTTTCAGCTCAAGGAACTTGAAGACACTCGTGCAAAGAACACTTCCAGGTCTAGACAAGAAACGTAAACTCTTCAGAATAGCGAGGAAAATCACGTCACAGAGTCATCTTAATAGTTGTATGTACATTTAAGGTGTTTTCGCAACCAACTAACCAACTGGTGCTGTTGCGTTTTTTTTACTTGAAGACTTTCTCTTTGTTCGAATTCAAACTTTTCCCAATTGCAAAGTAGACCGATAGGGACAGCAAACGACGCCATATTTTTTCCCGCTTTCTTGACATTTCTCTTCAGTAAGGTGGAAATGTATACGATCCAACAACGAGTCGAAATTATTAAAATTTACTACCGAAATTCGGAGTCAGTGGTCAACACTTTAAGAGCGCTACGTACAATTTATGGTCGTCATAATCGTCCTGCCAGATCAACAATTGAGCGTCTAGTGGAAAAATTTGAATCCACAGGCTCAGTACAAAATGTTACCGTGCCAGTGAGACAAAGAAGTGCCCGTAGTGTCGAGAATATTGCTGCCGCTAGCGCATCAATTGCGGAAGACCCAAATCAGTCTCTCACACGTCGTTCTCAAGCGTTGGGCATCTCTGTGACGTCGTTGTGGCGAATTTCGCGAAAAGATCTTGGCCTACATCCTTACAAGATCAAATTGACGCAAGAACTGAAGCCGCTTGATCACCAGAAGCGTCGTATGTTCGTAAATTGGGCTGAGCAACAACTTGAAAATGATCCGGATTTTCATCGAAAAATCATCTTCAGCGATGAGGCTCATTTCTGGCTGGATGGCTTCGTCAATAAGCAAAATATGCGTTATTGGTCAGGCAGCAATCCACATGTGCTTCACGAGGCACCATTACATCCCGAAAAAATCACTGTTTGGTGCGGTTTACATGCTGGTGGTGTCATTGGGCCGTACTTCTTCCGTGATGATCAAGACCGGCACGTTACTGTGAATGGGAATCGCTACCGCTCAATGCTAACCGATTATTTTTGGAATGAATTGGATGATATGGACTTGGACGATATGTGGTTTCAACAGGACGGTGCCACATGTCACACAGCGGGCCAAACAATCGAATTATTGAGAACGAAGTTCGATGAGCGCATTATCTCCAGAAATGGACCTGTGAATTGGCCGCCTCGTTCATGCGATTTAACGCCGTTAGACTATTTCCTGTGGGGCTACGTCAAATCTATGGTTTATGCCAACAAGCCAGCGACGATTGATGAACTTCGTACGAATATCGAACGTGAAATTGCAGCAGTATCGGCCGATTTATGCTTGAAAACCGTCGAAAATTGGGTTCAGCGTCTGGACTTCTGCAAGCGTGCCCGTGGTGGCCATGCAAAAGATATCGAGTTCCATACATAATGGCATCAAATCTACTTCCACAGGAATAAAGAATCTTATCCAAAACCGTTTCTGTTTTATTTAAGAAAACTGTTGTAGCGTCTCTATTGAAAAACCCTTCACCACGGAAAACATGTATGTATGGACTGTAATACAGAGAAGAGGACTCAAGACGCTTCCCTAATGTACACCTAGTGTGATTTTGAATTTACCTTGAACTCCAGCTGAACTTCTTACTTTAGTAACCGCTCCATCATGCATACATCGCGGAAAATCCGTACTAGTCCGCAGTCTTTTACCCAAAAATCTCTTCATGATCTTCATGGTTTTGCGGCACTGACGATTGTATATTAATCTGATCACCTTTATAAATTTAATGACAAATATCATCTGAACCCAATATCGACCTTTTTTTGCAAACTCTGAGGGTGTTTTGTCCAGCCCAACAGCCTTTCCCTTTCTGCGCTTTTAACCGCTTCTCTTTCTTCTTTAGCTGTAACGTTGGATATTTCGCTTGAGTTAGTTGAAACCATCGGAGGATACAACCTAAAAAAACCATCTGTGCGAAATTTTCCATCCTTGGTTCTTCTGACTAATTTTGTATACACTTTAAACTTAAATAAATTAAACAGGTAAAGTACGTTTCAGAAAAACTTTGACCATGAACTTTTGAGAAACTACTATAAAAGCAGAAAAAGTTTGCTGAAAGTTCAAAGAAGATGTGTCATACAGATTTTTCTATTCACAAGACAGTCAAAAAATGTCGAAAAATAATTTTCTTGATTAATTTTTGTCTCCGTTTATCAATTTCCCCCACTGACAAAAAATCGGAAACGCTTTTTTCCGCTTTGAAATCGAAGCGAAAAAACAAAAACAACCTAAAACCCACTTGAGAATAACTGGTGGCGTCAGGTAATTTTTTTCTCTTATCTTCTCCATATTTCTTTTATTGAAGTTTCTAGAATCGGGACAGAAAACAAAACAAACGAAAAACCCCATCGACTACCTGAAACAGATTCTCGAGTGCATTACTGTCTCGGGTAATGGGAAATGACATTATTATCAGCGCAACGCAATTCAAAACAGCCACTTTAAGTGCGGTGCTGCTGTCAACCTTGAATTCAAGCGCAAATGCGCAAGCTTGCTTTAACTTCCGTGTTTTGCGTTGCATTTGTGTATTTATCCAATGTGAATCGATTGATATGAAAAAAATGCAAAAATATTATTTTCTTAATTGTTTTATTAACAATTTTTTTGTTCGTTTTCTCTTTGTATTGACAAACACACGCATACGTAATAAATTCAAAATTAAACTCATTATATCGTTGATTAATGCATTTTGCCAGTGTGATCGGAAGTGGTGAGCGGGTGCAGTGACGCGATGCTGTCAATTTGCGCATAAAAATGTCACCACATTGGGCCAGTTGCCTAGTCGAGCTGTACCGCTGTACGAGTGCTGTTATATCTTGCAACACTCCCGCATTCACTCAAAGTGATTGAGACAGCTAATTGAATGCGACACGGTGGCGGCAAAGGGTGCTGAATAGCTGGAAGAATGTAACTAGTGTATCATATTGCATAGCAACAACACCCAGCCAGGCATGAACAATCGATAAATAACCAAATCATTGATTAATCGGGCTCTGTGAGTTGTGAGTATATCATTCCCTTGGAATGCACTAGTGTTCCTGGTGTCGTCGTGCGCTTTTGTTAACAGCAACAACCAGTGTGTCATCAGCACTCGTGAAACAGATTCCACGCCTTCGCAATACGTTCCTCTCAAAAACAAATGCATAGGCACACGATGACGGTGAGAGATGTAATCACAATTCCGTGCGCTGTCTTCAATTGAAAATTGAATGATTATTTAATCGAATAGCGAGTTAGAACTCACCGCACAAAGGATTGCTTACAAATGGTTAACTTAGATTTTGTTAGATGAGATCTTTTGATTGAGCTAGATGCAAGTGGATATATCTAGAATCAATTGATAGAAGTACTTCTTTGCTATACTATGACACTTAATGCAAACTATTTAACCATTGAGAACTCTGTTTCAATACTTTTGTAGTAGAAATATGAGAGATAAATTTAACTCCAGTCCTTAATCTTTGTTGTAAAAGGGTGAGCTCTTAATGCTCATGAATTCAAGTGAAAACTTATATCAATTTTAAATATGCAAAATTCGGCAACTCACCCCTTGCAATTATGATATCTACAACAGATAAATTAATAGCTTTTATTAGAGCAACTTATGATCCAAATGTCCTGTTTTGCATGAAGGGTGGTTGTCAGAAGAGTTTAGAGTCCGGCAGGGCTGCATTTTGTCACCAATAGTTATTTTTTCTGTTGGTGATAAGCGATGTCCTGCAAGCCGCCTTGACAGATGTGCTCTGACGTCTCTCCTAAAACATTTTGACTGCACGGACAATGCACGTTATGCTTGCTCTCTCATAGGATCATGGATCCCCACCAAATGAAAAAAGGCAACTAACAATACAAAGACGATCAGCTTTGGATCCCAGTCATCTTCTCTCATAAATATATCTCAACAATCGGTAAGCTGCTTTTTGACATAAATGGTTTTTCAATAGAGACGCTACAAAAGTTTTCTTAAATAAAACGGTTTTGGATATCAATGAAATTCTTTATTCCTGTGGAAGTACATTTGATGCCATTATGTATGGAACTCGATTTCTTTTGCATGGCCACCACGGGCACGCTTGCAGAAGTCCAGACGCTGAACCCAATTTTCGACGGTTTTCAAGCATAAATCGGCCGATACTGCTGCAATTTCACGTTCGATATTCGTACGAAGTTCATCAATCGTCGTTGGCTTGTTGGCATAAACCATAGATTTGACGTAGTCCCACAGGAAATAGTCTAACGGCGTTAAATCGCATGAACGAGGCGGCCAATTCACAGGTCCATTTCTGGAGATAATGCGCTCATCGAACTTCGTTCTCAATAATTCGATTGTTTGGCCCGCTGTGTGACATGTGGCACCGTCCTGTTGAAACCACATATTGTCCAAGTCCATATCATCCAATTCATTCCAAAAATAATCGGTTAGCATTGAGCGGTAGCGATTCCCATTCACAGTAACGTGCCGGTCTTGATCATCACGGAAGAAGTACGGCCCAATGACACCACCAGCATGTAAACCGCACCAAACAGTGATTTTTTCGGGATGTAATGGTGCCTTGTGAAGCACATGTGGATTGCTGCCTGACCAATAACGCATATTTTGCTTATTGACGAAGCCATCCAGCCAGAAATGAGCCTCATCGCTGAAGATGATTTTTCGATGAAAATCCGGATCATTTTCAAGTTGTTGCTCAGCCCAATTCACGAACATACGACGCTTCTGGTGATCAAGCGGCTTCAGTTCTTGCGTCAATTTGATCTTGTAAGGATGTAGGCCAAGATCTTTTCGCGAAATTCGCCACAACGACGTCACAGAGATGCCCAACGCTTGAGAACGACGTGTGAGAGACTGATTGGGTCTTCCGCAATTGATGCGCTAGCGGCAGCAATATTCTCGACACTACGGGCACTTCTTTGTCTCACTGGCACGGAAACATTTTGTACTGAGCCTGTGGATTCAAATTTTTCCACTAGACGCTCAATTGTTGATCTGGCAGGACGATTATGACGACCATAAATTGTACGTAGCGCTCTTAAAGTGTTGACCACTGACTTCGAATTTCGGTAGTAAATTTTAATAATTTCGACTCGTTGTTGGATTGTATACCTTTCCATGATGAAATGGCAAACCTTACTGAAGAGAAATGTCAAGAGAGCGGGAAAAAATATGGCGTCGTTTGCTGTCCCTATCGGTCTACTTTTGTAGCGTCCCTATTGAAAAACCCTTTACTTAGGAAAACATGGAGGAATAATAACTCTTCAAACCAAAGAACCAAGCTACGGCTGTTCCGATCCCACGTCGAATTCGTTTAATTTTACAATTGCAGCAACAGTAGATTTCGCTAAGAAAATCTACACGTTCATTGACGATATTAAGATGACTATTGTACGACGTCGAATGTGGCAATAGAACGGACACACGCTTCAGAAAGTTGACATCTATATTGCGGTACAGGCAATGTCGTGGTATCTGCTCACTCAGGAGAGGATAAGAGCTGGACGACCGGGAAGCTAATGGAGAAGGAGAGTCGAGGAAGAGCCTGCTTAACTAGGCAACGGTGGAGGTTCCGACTTATATCCAAGCACCGAACACTATGGCTGGCGTTGTGGCAGCCCTTTTCCCAACGAACATAAAAGGTCTGAGAACCTAAGTGCGTAAGAAGGTAGATGTTAACCAGTTCCATTCCCTATGTTTAGGTTTATGTAGATACCCGTTTGAAGGGACCTTAAATTTTATGCCGATTCTGATTTACTTACTCACTTATTCGGCTCCCAATTCATGTTGGATCTCAGCCTGAGACACAGAAGTTTTCCATTGGGATCGGGATCAGTCCCCGCATGCACTTTTCAGTCGCCAAAACCAAGTGCTCTGACACCCGTAGTTACTTGGTCCTTGTACCAGAGTTTCGGTTATACTAGTTTTCTGAAATCTGGGGGCTGCGAAGAGAAAACATTCTTAGATGGAGCCTTTTCGTTAATAAGCTTAATCCAATGTAGTCGTCTTTTCTTGGCTTTCTTGACTACATCCATATCTTGGTACATTTCGTACAGTGCCTTTGAATTGTTACTGTGACCAACATTTTTTTATAAGTCAACAATTACTTTAACCCCACTGGTTTTTTCCCATTAACCACGGACGAATATCGAGTGTCTGAGCTCTTAAACTCGTTATGCATGTACATTACATAGGTAAATAGATGCGCATATTCTCAAGAATCTCCTTACCTTAAACCAAAATTTCTCAGAATTGAATAATTCCAACATTGATCAAAACATTCAAACTCCTTAAAGTCATCGGTCGCCCAAGAAAACTTGATGTCATCCAAGTCCTAACCACCATCTTTCTATTGTGTCAACATCCACCCGCGCTCCACGCTTATAAGACCACATAGGTCACCATTACCATCAACAAACTTGAAGATGAAATTCTCAGTCTATTTCTATTATATTCCATATACATACCCAAAAGCAACCCAAAAGTAAATGAATTATTCAAAATTATCCTCTGACCGGATATGGAAGCTATTTGGTTGTACGGTGCGCTTCAGAAAAGGCCACTATTGTTCGATTATTGGTCAATAACTATATGTCTGTCCCGTTCTATCCTCGTTCACGGTTCAGTCCATATCTATACACATCATGATTTACCACCAAACCATATCGATGAAAGTATGTATATTCCTTGAACGATGTATAACAAAATCTGAAAGTGTTTCCAAAGGATCTCCCATGACATTACTTGAGAAACAAACAAACAAACAAATCTACATGTTATATTTGTATCTCGCATATACACATGTAACATAAAAACGTATGATGTTGTTCGTCCTGTGCCAGGATACCTACTCTCTTGCCAGGATAATTGTAATAAACATACCGTCATAATTTCTGATGCTTCATATGCCCCGATGGCACGATTTCATAAGCGAAAAGGATGACGAAGAGAGAGAGAGAGAGAGGGAGGATTGATACAGTAGAGACATCAGCAAAGCTGCAGGAATTCTCCGAATTGTCATTTTGGATTCAATTCAAGATTTCGATTTATCTCCCGTTATGGTTTGTGCAAAGGATATTGGCATACACATATGTCTGTATGGCTATATTAAATTACACACCACACACATTCACATACATACATTGCCTCTAATTTGCCTCACCTTGTGCTCTGTGTGAATTGATTTTCTCTGGTTTAGTATTACGCTACTTTGTGACCGATTAGTGATTTGGGGGTTTGACAAAAGTGCCAGTCAATCTACCTACAGTGGTATGTTCGAGAGGGAGAAAGGGAGCTTTGTGTACATACCGAAACAGAATTTGCATTAAAATATTTGCAATACATACTATCGATTTATTGTTATTACGTTTACGTGATTTTATGATTTTAAGTGATTTTATCTAATGAATTGACAAATTGATTTGGTTTTGCTTCTTCAATTATAGAAATGTTATGAATAGTGTGTGCGTTTGTGTATGTGTTGGCTGGCCTATTGGGTGACAAAATATTTTGTGTTGATATGTTACGTATACGCCGTAGTGAATGACAATTGTTGTTTGTTATCAATACACCAGTTGTTTGCTATTGTTGGTCTTGCTGTGAAAAATATACACACGTTATTTTTTTAAATATTGATTATAGAATTGTTAATTTAATTTAATTAGGCATGCTTGGTATTTGGCTTAACACCTACATTTTCACAATAAAAAAAATTATTTATTATTTCAATATTTAGAGGAAATTAGTTGAATTTTCATGAATTAGAAACATTTGTTGGATAAGTTTCTTAATTCTTTTTTTAATTTAAATGTTTTGAAAGGTGAGAGATTCAAAATTAAATCCAAGTAGAGTAGTTAATCGAAAAAACATGTTTAAAATTACACATTTGATCGAACAAAAAAATTGCCATGAAATTACGAAGAGTGGATTTGACGATGAACTGCTGTAATCATATCTGTGTTGGTCACCGTTTGCTATGACTTCAACTACTGTCTCCGAAGAGCCTGTAAAGGAACTTTTTTTGCGAGTTTGAAGACCTGTACTTAGCTTTCACTGATTTTGGGTTGAATATTGCCAACTTTCAAAAGAAACTCAAGGAGGAAAATGTTCTATTTTAAATAGGACCAACATTTTATGAATAACTGCACTCAACAATGAGCGAGGCAATGACGAAAAAAACGAAAAAGTAAGACCATTAAGAAAACCAAACCCCCCCTAGAACAGAAGAGGAAAAAGACCTATCCACAATCTAAGAAATATTAAATCCGCCAGGTCGGATGGCCTACCTGCAAAACTCTTTAAATATGGAGCAGTTGTTTTGATGAACCAGGCATGCACCAGGTCGTGTCCGTAGCTCAGTGGTTAGGTAACGTTGGCTGCTAAGCTGAACGTCGTGGGTTCGAGTGCTACTCGTGCCCATAGTTTTTATTTCATCTTTCACGGGCACTGCCTTTGCGAAGAAGTGACAAAACTTCCAAGAGTATCAATCTGTCATGAAAAAGTGCTTCTCAACTTTGCCGTTCGGAATCGGCGTTAAATTGTAGGTCCCCTCAATTCTTCACACGCACCCAGAGAATTGTTGAAGAGAGTAAGCCACTTAGGCCTTGGCTCTGCCACTCTATTTATTTATTTATGCACCAGGTCATCAACAAAGTGTGGGAGGAAGAATGCATGTCCGCCTGCTGGTCTATAGGCTCCATGTGCCCCATCTATAAAAACGGTGGCCCTATGGCATCCAAAACTACCAATACCATACAAAATCCTGTCCAACGTACTGTGCTGCAACGACAATACACCAAATATTCACACTGTGGCAAATCTTGCAAAAGACTTACGAATTTCAAGTCGAAACCCACCATCTTTTTATCGACTTCAAAGCTGCTTATGATAGGATCTACCGCCAAGAGCTTATGTAGGCGATGTCTCAATTCGGGATACCGAACAATCCAGCTGTGCCGCACGACGTTAAACAATACGTAGCGTTGTTTTTTTTTTTTATATATATTAAGCACGCGCTCAAGGGGTTTTATTCCCTTTTTATGCCAACAGTGCGAGCGTTATTAAAAGGAGGATAGACGGAGAGGTTAAGATGAGGTGTCGACTAACATTGGTCTTGAATTCTTGAACATTGCAATGACAATGGAACGCAGAGTGTGGAAGAGAGTTCCAAATTGGCGTAGTACGGCTAAAGAATGATTCTCTGAACATGACTGTACGTCCGAAGTTGGGCTCGAGGGTGAACTGAAGGCATTCCTGAGCGCGGGTTTACGTTAAATATCTTAAGGGGAGGAATGCAACTGGCTATTTCACTAGAGTACAAAACCGTTGAAATAACGGTAAAAGAGGGTGAGGCATGAGAGATGAGACATTACGTCGGCGTTCGAGTGACGTTAATGTCTCAACGATGATGTGTTCATCTATCATCTTGAACGCTCTGTTTTGAAAACTGTCCAAAAGGCTTAAGCACGTCGCTGGAGCACCAGCCCAAACGTGGGAAGCTTTGGATGTATATATATTTTATAGATGGTACAGAAGGGATAGTGGCAAGACAGCATTCAGTTTTCGAACCATTAAACTCTATTCGGTTTCTTATTCCCCATTGTACAATGTTGTTTAACTCAGAGTTTAATGAGCTTATCATATTTAGCCGTTGCAGTTCCACATTCGAAGAAGAGGGATGTGAGTCGGGGAATGAATATGAAAAGCTAAGGGTACTATCGTCAGCGAAACAATGAATTGAAATAGAAGTTACAGACAAGAGATCATTTATGAAAATGAGAAAGAGGATCGGAGACAAAACGGAGCCCTGGGGCACACCAGCATTTATTTTGTGGGTTTCGGACTTGAATCCGTCCAATACAACTTGTATAGAACGGTTTGAAAGTTTCTAATCCAACGAAGGAAGAAGTCATCAATTT
This sequence comes from Sphaerophoria rueppellii, assembly GCA_920937365.1. Taxonomy (NCBI): domain Eukaryota; kingdom Metazoa; phylum Arthropoda; class Insecta; order Diptera; family Syrphidae; genus Sphaerophoria; species Sphaerophoria rueppellii. The sequence goes on along the minus strand of CAKKXW010000001.1, from coordinate 101,298,783 downwards.
TCGATAAGAGAGCAACAATCTAACTTTCTCCGTTGTTTCAAACATGTGCAGGGTTTAGACAAGTAGTTGCTGTGTCATGTACTTCTTCAACATAGTCCTGGAGCAGATAGTCCGCAAGGCAGGTGTGAGCAAGTAAAACACTTTCTTCAACAAATCCAAACAGCTTTTAGGCTATGCGGACGACCATCGGTCGTTCACAAAGAGCTGTGCTTGAATTGAATTGACGATTGAAGAACAGTTGACGCTCGTTGGTCTTGATCTGAAAGAGGACAAACTAAACGACAAAACGTCACTGTTGGTAGCAGCAATTTCAATGTAGCTAAGGTAAGGAGTTCACCTACATTGGAACAAACATCAATCCCCCAACCGACACCTCAATAGAGATCGGAAGAATAATTACCCAAGCGAACCGCTGCTATTTCGGTTTGACCAAACAACTGGGTTAAAAAATCTTCACTCGAAAGACAAAGTGCCTACTGTACAAGGTTCAACAGCGAACTGCACGAGCTGTATCATGATATGGATGTGGTCCAGAAAGTCAAGAAAAGATGACTGCGTTGGCTAGACCACATCGATTGAATCGATGACAACGCCCCAGCCAAGAAAGTCTTCTCTCCGAAGGTTCTAGACAAACAGAAAGACCGATCCTCTGGTACAAGGATCAAGCTGCTACTGATGCCAGGCTTTTAATGCAAAATCGCTGTTCCTTTGGGCTAAGAAAGCAATTGAGTGGAAAAGCCCTCTCTTGAGCAACTAAGCTAAACCTGTACAACACACTCATCATCCCAGTCCTGCTGTATGATGCAGAAGCATGGACTTTGACAAAATCGGATGAAAGTGTCTTAGGTTGTTTCGATAGGAAATTCTTCAGGTCATCTTTGGCCCCGTGTGCATTGAAGGGGAATGGCGAAGAAGATATAACAGCGAACTTTAGGGGTTATACAATGACATGGATCTATCCAGAAGGGTCAAGGTCTAGGGACTCAGAGGGCTCGGTCTTTAGAGCGGATGGACACTAATGCTCCGGCCCGAAAAGCCTTTGACACTATTCCTGAGGGACTAGGAGGAGAGGAAGACCGCGACTCAGGTGGTGCACTCAAGTGAAAGAGGACCTCAATCAACTTGGAGTGCAAAACTGGAGACAACTAGCTAAGGACTGAGATAGCTGGCGGAGACTGTTGATTGAGGCCCAAGTCCACAACGGACTGTAGCGCCACCTTAAGTAAGTAAGTAAGTAAAGTCCTCGGTCTTACAAAATCAACAATGAAAAGAAATATCAATAGATATTAAAAACCAGTACGCGTTACAGATGTGAATATAATTGTGTACATAAGTAAATTTAATTGAAATCACTTTGTGCAACAAAATTGTTTGAAACCTCAAGTATCTCAAAACATCAACTCTTCTCAATTCAATCGGAAAATTATGTTTACTGAACATCAAAAGTTTGCCTGTTGTCCGTTGGTTTTTTCTTCCAAACGATCCATTCCATGGTCCATTCGACAATTTGTGTGTGTTTATTTATTAAATTAATGAAACGCTTAACTTCAATTTTCCAGTGAGGGTGGATTCATCATTTCTAGTATAAACACGATTATAAGCGCAAAACAAATACTTGAAGAGGAAATGAATAACCCGAAGCAAAAGAACGTTTATTAAAGAAGACTTCGTTCTTTTAATTGAGAATGTTTTATTATTTTTGTATGAAATTATCGAGTAGAATGCACTTTTCAGACGGGGAATACCCTTTCTTACTTACTTTCTCGCAAATGCCTGCTGGAGTTGCGCCATGCATTTATCAATTTTATTTTTCCTGATGAGCGATCCATATGGCACTTTCGGTTTTTCATCAAAGTAATTTAAGTTTTTCGTTCGTTTTCTTCGCGGGTGATTCATTGTTTCACTATAATTTTCAACACATCACAATCACTTGCGATTTTTTTAAAGAAATTTTTGATTACGGACTTCCGAAGTCGCGAATTGAAAACGAACTAAATTGATGACTTTTTTTATTCGATTGTCGAGGCTAGTTAGAGAATTCCATGATTTCTAAGTTCCTAGAACAGATGTTCAAAATAGTTGTTGGTTTGCCGCTTAGTCATTCAGTGCAGTTTCAGTTCTTATACAAGAAACAACAATATATGAACTATTTAAGGCATGATTGGATATTTTACAGATTTTCTTTGTTCGAAACTATTAAGTAAATATTTCACTTGTTGAAGGGGTCTTATCAGAAGTTTGAGTGGACAATAAACTTTTTGTTTTTATTTTTAGTGTGAAAACTATTTGAAATTCGAAAACAGATTATTCTGCTAATTAATCATTTCACTGATGCGTCTCATTGTTTTAAATTGTTTGTGAGGACGCAGTGAAGGCACTTACATGTATATAGGAATGTATCTTTGACGGATTTCCACTTTGGGTAGTGCAGGCTAGTATTGCAAAAAAAAAACTGCTTTCTCTGCTAGGCCTCAACATGGCGCTACAATTGATTTCCATCTTGCATAATAAAATAATATAAAAATTATGTATACAAAGTGGAAGAGCTTTCATTTTTGAGATGCAAAACTTCCTCAACAGCAAGTGTAGGCTGACAGTCTGTTTGTAAAATTGTTCAAGTCAAGATGTGCGATGACAGTTGGTGAAGAGTTGCCAGATAAAAATTAAGAAATAAGAATAGCTAAAAGTGGCACTCTGAATAAATATTCATACAATAATACTGTTTGCCAATAATTAACACTTTTGCCAATATCTCGGCTACTAAGCCTTGAAGAAACTTGAAACCCATTTTGATGAATAGATTTCCAGCAGACCTTTCATTGATGGGTCTTGGAAGATTATTTTTCTGTCCAAAATTTTGGCAGTTAGCCCATGATATTTTTCGAGAATCGTGAGAAAATCGATTTTGTTTAACTCTTCATATTTGATAGTCTCATTATCATATTAGCATCTTAAGAGATATGGAGATTTGAAATCACGGGACATTTCTGAAGCGATTATTGCATTGGTGCTTGTTTCTGATTTTAAGTATTGAGTATGGTAGTTCTTACCCTTTGCAGCTTAAAACTTAAGTTTGACAAACCTGCGATGCTTATTATCTAATTGGCAGTCCTTAAGAGTGGATGCTTTCCATGAGTTGGTAAACATAGATAAAATTGAGCATCGTTAGATGACCGCCGACTAAAAGTGCGCGAATTAGCAGACACGGAAGGCATATCAAAAAGTGGTGATACTGAACATTTGGGTCTGAGCAAGCTGTGCGCATGGTTGGTGAGGCGATAACTTGCACTGGCAATGAAAAACGTCGGAAGGGTGCTTAAAAGCTTTGCAAAGTTTCATAGAAAACAAGCTGATATTTTTCGTCGATTCATAACCATTGATGAGACATGGGTCTATCACTTCAGACCTAAGACAAAAGAGCAGTCAAAAGAATGGACCCTAAGGGGAGAATTGGCTCCAAGGAAAGCAAAAACAGTTCCATCAGCAGGCAAGGTCATGCCGTTAGCTTTTTGGGATGCTTTTTATCTGGCTCCCAATGCATGAGGGATCTGAGCACGGTCCCCCGTATGCTCTCTCCAGTCGCCAAAACCAAGTGCTCTGGCTTCTGCATTTACTTTTTCCTTGTACCGGAGATTCGGTGTTCCTTGTCGTCTCGGACCTTTAGGCTGCTAGGGCGTTGTCGTCCATTCGCTCGACGTGACCGTCTTTATTTTGGCTTCCTGGACTACATCCACATCTTATTACTGCTCGTACTGTTCGTGGTTGAACCTTCTAATGTTCTATTTCATTCACCATTGGCGCATACAGTAGCGATAGTCCGGCGAAGATTTTTTTCTCTTGGAGGTGTCTAGTATCATTTCCATTTTTTTACTTATCTTCCAGCACTCGGCGTAGAGTGGAACTGGAAGCATCAAAGTCTTGTATAGTAGGCACTTTGTTTTTCGAGTGAATTTTTTAACCCAGTTCTTTGGTCAAACTGAAGTAGCAACGGTGTAATTCTTCGTTAGATCTCCATTAAGGTGTCGTTTGCAGTATTGATGTTTGTTCCAGAGCAAGTGAACTTCAACTACCTTGAAACTGCTGCTACCAACAGTTACGTTTTGTCCTAGGCGGTGGACAGATGTTTCATTTGTTTGTTCATAGCATGTTCTTTGTTTTGTCCTCGTTCACTTTAAGACCAACAAGCTTCGCCTGCTCTTCAATCACTGTGAAGGCCTAAGGCACAGTTCATTGGGAGCGATCGATGATGTCTTTATAGTCTGCATATTCTAGATTTGTTGAAGATAGTGTCTTCCGTGCTCACACCTGCCTTGCGCACTATCTGCTCCATGTCTATGTTGAAGAAATCACATAATAGCGCATCTCCTTGTTTGGAACAACTCAGATGAGCTGTTACCCATTTGCACACTGCCAATTCAGACATCGCTATCATAAGCTCTTAGCGTGGATGCTATCATAAACAGCTTTAAGGTCGATGAATGGAATGGTGGATTTCGACTTAAAATTCGTTAATGTTTTCCAGGATTTGCTTCAGTATAAAAGTTCTGGATGAAAAAGCAGGCCATTTCGGAAAAAAACCTGATTACCGCCCTGAAATGTTCGTTCATATGGAATCTTCGTCTTCAAATTTACATTCGAATTATTCTATTCTTATTGATGAAAGGAAATATGTCGAGTATCCTCGTTTTTCTTCAGCTTCTCCTTTCGAATCATCCTCTCCTTGCGAAGGCTTACTTTTCAAGTCCGATTATGCAACACAAAAAAGTACAAAAAATCTGAAAACTAAACAAATCGTTAAAAAAAGGAAAGAAAAAATTAAAATCTCCCCACAGTAAATTCTATAATTATATACCGCTCCAAAAAAAATTAACTTAATCTCATTCATTCTAACTTTCCCCCCCGACAACAACAACAAAAAATAACAAAACCGAATAAAACTAGAAATACGAAGAAAAATTACAAAAGAGACAAAAAAAAACAGTAAATGAGCGCACATTCCATATAATTTTCCCACCTTAAATTCCAAGAGCGCAGCACTTAAATAATAAATTCCCTCCAAGTATCACAACTACCGCCCGTTGTTCGTCCTGAAAACCACCCAACAAAAAAAAGTAACCATCATCAGCCCCATTCCCCTCCCATCAACCCTGGACAAACTCACAACTCAACTCCCCCATTCCCAATCCCCTCCTTATCATGCCATTGAATGGCTCCTGTTTTTATTCTATTGTATTACTAAATTGATATCAAAGCAGGAGAAGAGGCAAGAAAAAATGACCTCATTTCTGCTACTTTTTTTTCTTCTCTTCATTTCAAATATTCTTTTTTTTTTTGCTGTTACTATTCCTCTGCTTCTTGCTCCTACCAACAATAAAAATTCACAAGAGATATACTCGTAGATGGAAGACAGAAAAAAAGGAAACAAAAATTCTGCACAGGATTGTAAAAAGAATGAGTAAAACCAAAATAGGACGAAGCGCAATGAAACTCGAACGAAGAACAAGACTATGCCGATGTTGATCCCGATGCCGAATAAAACCACCTCACGAGCCACCCAAATTCAGAACATCAAACATCCATGTCCCAGCGCCAGCACCGAGGACGACTGAACAAGTGAACACTGAACACTGAGCAAAAGAACGGAGAATTATTCTCTATACTCGCAGTCGTAGTCGTAGTCGTAGCTCGAAGTATAGTATTGAACATTAAAAGGACGAGAACGAAAACGAGGACAACGACAACAACGATGACTGCACGATGACGATGACTACTATATGGAGCTGGAGCTATAGTGCTGTGGAGCTGTGGAGCAGTGTTGTTGTTCTCTCTTTGCCAATTCGATTTATCAAATTAATGAGCTTTTTATTTATTTGCTTTTGCTGGAGGGTGGTTTGTTTTCCAGTGTTTCGTTGGTTCGGTTCGCAGAGGACCAACAACGTTTTTTGGGTGTTTGTGCTTGTTGGCTTATACCATGTGCCCGTGCCTGTGCCTCTGCCTGTAGCATTTAGCGCTTCTGAGTTTCTGAGTTTTCCTGCCAGCCTGTTGTGTGTCCTTTTTCATAATGGTGAAGGCGACGCGCTCGATTTCAATTCATGAGGCACAAATTATACACAAACTCAAACATAATAGATATTCGTACATCTATACTAAAACAGACAAACACACATCGTAGATGAACGAGAATGAAAGAGACAGAGAGATAGAAAGAGAGCTAGATAGCATTGCGATGTGATATGGTATGGTGTTGCCCTTACAATTTCATGTTAATCCTGACATTTGTCCTACTGCATATGCATGTGGCATGTGCTGATTTGTACAGTGAGTGTATGAAACAGTCTTCGAATATAAGTCGTTGCAGAGAAATCTGGTGAATTATTCACATTTTCACCATAAAATTCAGTGAGTTCAGAAAGTGCTAATTTTGGATACCTATTTGGCTCATACGACTTTGAAAATAGTTGCAAGAAAGCTGAGAATCAGGTTACCCGTTGTCGCTGTCCGTTCTAGGTGTCTACGAGCACAAAATAAACAGAAAGGAGCACCAACTTCTCAGAAAGAAAAAGAGGGAGCATGAGAAGCGCGTGATCGATGTGATATAGATGGATGTCACAACTGGAATGAGGGTCGGCAGATTCACAAAAAGGTAAAACAATCAAGGTTTTATACCCTGCACTGAAGATATCATAGTGGAACCACAGTCAGTACTGAGGATATGAAAAGACCACGTTTCAAAGCTATACAACGGCGATAACGAACAAAATTCCGTTGGCGGAATAAGCGATGTCTAAACTCATGTCGAATAAGCCGCCTGGAGCAGACAGCCTAGCTGCAGAACTGTACAAAGCATCTGGTGATGATTTGGTTAGGATTATGCACCGGCTCATCTGCAGGATTTGGTCGGAATGTCCCTGGCGCAAGAATGGAACTTCAGCAGTCTTCTAAACATCACCACAATCCCTACAAGATATTAACTGAACCTGTGCTGTGAGAACGTTTAAAGGCTTTCGTCAACAACCTGATAGGTCCTTATCAGTGTGGCTTCAGACCCGGAAAAACTGCCACCGATCAAACATTCACTCCAGATCTTTAAAAAGACCCAGACATGCGCTGTCATGTTATTATTTCAACATCATTCTTTAGAAGATTGTGCATAACTCCAACGTACACACCAGAGTCACAATCTACTAGGATATACGCAGACAACATTGGCATAAATGGAAGAACAAAGCGTTATGTCAGTGGGGCGTTTGTGCTCCTTGAGACGGATATAAGACCATGTAAATGCTCTCAACAAGGAAGTGCAGACGACATCTAATATCGAAGTTTTGGAACTTACGTCAGTAAAGAAAGATTTAACCTCGAGTTAGTTAAGGACTTTGTCTACTTGGGATCTGCTACAAATTCAGACAACGAACGCTGAAATCAAATGAAAAATTTCTCTTGCCAATCTCTGTGGACTTAGAAGGCAATTGAGTAGGAAAGTCCTCTCTCAAGCAACTTATGTGTTACTATAGGATACCCTTGTCATCCCAGTCCTTATGTAAGGTGCAAGGACCTAGACAACAGCGGATGAAACCGCTTTGCTCCTGCGATATTTTGTCTCGTCTGTATGAATGGAGAATGGAGACTATCATTCAATTCATAGAACTGTACGAGCTGTCCTAGCCAGAAAAGCTAAGGTCCAACGACCAAGTTGGTTGGGTCATGTAAAGCGAATAGAAAATAATGCTCCTACTTGTAGAGTCCTCAAATCCTACCCAAAAGGACATCGCAAAAGAGGAAGACCCTGCTTTAAGTGAAGCACACTGGTAGTAGAAAGCCGCATGGTGTGCGAAACTGAAGACAGCTAGCTGTAGCTGGAGACACTGGTGGGATGTGGCCCTGGTCCACCCTGGACTGTAGCGCCGGATCAAGGTAATAAGTAAATATATGTGAATAGTGGAAAATGATCTTCCTAAAAGAACTGCTTGTATATGATTCGAGCACCCCTAAAATGAAATGTAAACTCGGTTACACTCAACAATGGTTACACGTTTAAACTCCTTGCTCATTATTCAAAATGCAGTAAATTTGTCTTATTCATATTTCTAAAATTCTCTCCAATTGATGTTCATTTTCAATCTCTACCCCAAAGATCTCCGCAGTGAATATCTAATATGTTCAAAATTGCCAAGGCCCCAAGCTAGAATGAAGGTGAACTTTTGAGTCACTGTACATATCCATATTTCAAACAGTCAACGTTTAAAGTTTGCACAAAATCCACCCTCCCCAAAAGCAGCAACAACAACGAAACCACCACTTTCAACGGCAATGAGAACAAAAGAACCAAATCATTTGAGGCAGCAGCAGCAGCAGTAGCAGCAACAAAACCAAAGACGAAAAAAAAAGAAAACACCAAACATAAATCCTTGCACGTACAAACTTATGAACAAACGTCCTCATCCTCATCCTCATCGGCGTCGTTTTCATTTTATACCCAAAGCGAGAGGACGAGAAAGCAAAATATAAATAAAGTATACCGAAAGCAACACAACAAAAAAAGCAAGTCTCCACTCCACCCTCCCCTCCCCCCGCACTTTCGTTTCGAGCATGTGCTTGAAGATGCCAAGAGAATACAAATATATACAATAGGAAATATATTCCCTGCCATCATGCCAGCCAGCCAACCAGCCATATCACCGAAAACAAAGAACAACGAAGGATACAACACGCGGGACATCCTTAAGCCTCAAAATAAAAAAGGCAAAAAAAAAACAAAAATGAGAACACAACAAAATTCGTATAATATTATACAAAAAGCACTAAAATAATCTGGAACAAAGAAAAAGCAGAGAGAAAAATATTCAGAAAATCAAAGAAAACCAAAAAAAAAAGAAGAAAACAGAATCTCTCGTTCAAACAACCACCACCGGGTGGTCTCTTCAAGTCGCCATTTAGTTCCATCCTCCTCCTTCCACAATCATCATACCGTTGTCGACTACTTTTTGCGGTAGCAAGCGCCAGCCTTAAGTTTCATAAAATTTATAAACACTCAGGCGTACAATAAATACCAACTCGACTAAAATCTAATCACAATAATTCACCCCCCAAATGCCCATATTGTTAATAAAAATAATAATAATAACAAGGATACCCCTTACCAGCCCCTCCACCCTTTGAATTGGGTTGCTGAATTGTATATAAGACAGTGCTGAATGATTGAAAGAAAATCAACACACGATGGCCATAATTTGTTATCACTTATTCGATGTTGGGGATGATCCTTGTTGTGGTCCTTCGTATATCGTTTGCCATGTCGAGCAAGTGACCATTTGAGTCTACAAAAAAATAAAAGAAAATCTCCAAACGAATGACTTCTCTTCTTTAGTCCGCTCAATACACCTTTCGAACGGTTCTAGAGAACAAAAGATCAATAAAAATTGTGCTGAACTTCGAGTAGTTCGAATGAGTCCTGCGGCAGTGGTTTTGGTCTTCAACTTTATGCAGACTTTTCCCAGCGACCGACAGACTGACCGACCAACTGAAGAACTTTATGTGCGATTTGCTATTCAACCCCCAAGAAGGATGAACGCACAACGATGACGATTCTAGATCCATTTCGAAGAAAACAAGTGTCCTGGCTAACAACAAAAGCGATAGAATTCCACCACAACATCCCCTATTGCCATTTCCAACCTTCGACATCGTCAGCAGTCGTCGCTTCGGCATGGAAGTCGGTCGAACTGCCGATTGTAAGACAAAAAAAATTTCATTCTTATGCGAGAAGAAACTCGTATCCTGCCACCACCCGCTACTGGCTGTGAAATCGACCGGTCGGTCGGTCGTTCGGCTCGGCATAAGGATAGTGTATTTTTGTATATTTTGGTTTTCTTCCATCGACATTTACACACAAATATAGACATAGGCGGACAAAGAGAAAGGAAAAAAACTTTTGAATACGAAGTAGCCGTATCCTTGAATATCCTTGAAGGCATTGAAGTATTAGTGGGCGTTTAAGCCGGTACTGGAGTGTTGAATGAAGGATATTATATTACAAGGATATATAGTATAAGTATATAAAATAACTCCTTGATGTTAAACGTTTGCGAAACAAATACAGAAACAAGACACAATACACGAGAATCACAAAAAAGGATATACCCAGACCCACCGAGTTGAAACATTTTTGCCTTATAATGCGAAGGAATAAAGAATGATGGAAAATCGGGAATAAGGATATCAACATCAATTCAGGATTTTCCTCTTAACTCTTTCTTATGTCGACCTTTTAAAAAAATAATACGTAGGCCAAATAAATCCTCTCTCAGAGTTGTAAATTCTCCAAAGTAAAAATTCCAAATTGACTTGCGTTCATCTTCCCGATGTTCAAGATTATATATTCAGTATTTGAGGGGCTTGAATATCTTTTGATGCTGATGATGTGTGTTTTGGGAACAATGTTAAGCCCAAAATTCTTTCAAATAGTTGGCAATCAACATAATTTCCAAGGAGATCACAACTATTCTTTTCTATCAAACGTTGAATCCATTCACTTGCAAAATTTTGTTCAGAGTTAGATTTTAATTTCTTAAAAATTGTTTATACAAACGGACTCGACAGATGTTGCCTTTATAGAAAATAATTCGACATTTTCAAATTTAAAGAGTGTGAAAAGGTTAATATCTGTCCAAAAAAGTTTGCTGAGTTACAAAAAAAAACTTAATAATTTTCATCAAAATCGGTCCAGCTGTTCTTAAGGAATTCAGTCATTTAAACAGTTTTAGATTTTATTTTTATTGGGAATTTTACATCTTGAAAACAGATAAACTCTATATTATGAGCCGCAACATGGTGAGAAAAAAGATCAGAGAAAAAAAACCTTTGTGTTTACAATTCTATGCCTACATTGCTCTGATCTAATTTGGCTCTTTCGAGGGATCCCAAATGCCTCATTACTTGTAAGACGATCGTTTTTAACTTTCATGCGGATTGTATTAGTAGCATTGAAAGAAAGAAAGAAAGAAAGAAAAAAAGAAAGAAAGAGCACTGGGCACTACGGCGTATGCGTACCTTTTTTAATGCTTTTTCGTTGCTAATTTGTAAAAAGTCTATTTCGAATAGTGAAATTCACTATTGGACATTCAAAATTTCAAAGTCGATTTAGATTAGCAAAATCATCATAATAAAAATAAAAACACAGGTCAACCAGTTATTTCATCCGCTGTGATCTTTTGACATTTGGGTTTGAAGTAAGAACTTCTAAAAATACAAACGCAGTACAGTACGCTGGCAATAATGAAACTAATGGCTAGAGTTGTTGGGACAAGAAAGTGATGTGAAAAATATTTTTCGCTCTAAAAATCAGACAAATTTTATTTTGGAGCCCATTGTGCTAACAAAATCCCAAATATGTCGATTTTTGGTACAAAAACTTTAAGCTGGAAGGATGGCGCAGACACGGAAACCCGAAGACTTACAATGTGAAATTGGCTATCTAAGCTTGCAGCAAACTGAACCGCATCCTGTATGGAATGGGTTAGGAGTTTTGTCACATATTTTCTTTCAATATGCCACAGCGGTCCGCATGCATCAGGTCATCACCAAAGTGTGGGAGGAAGAATGCATGCCCACTGACTGGTCGATAAGCTCCATATGCCCCATTTAAAAAAAAGGCGATCCTATGACATGCGATACTACCGAGGCATAGCCCTGCTTAATGTTGCATACTATACGTACTGTGTGAGCGTCTTAAACCGTCCTGGAATACAATAATTGGCGCTTACCAGTGTGGCTTTAGACCGGGCAGAACAACGATAGACCAACTACTCACACTGAGGCAAATCCTGGAAAAGACTTACGAATTACACGTCGAAATCAACCATCTTTTCATCGCCAAGAGCTTATGATAGCGATGTCTGAATTCGGGATCCCGAAAAAACTGATCCAGCCGTGACGCATGACGCTTAACAATACGAAGTGCAGTGTGCAAATGGGTAACAGCTCATCCGAGTTATTCCAAACATGCGCAACGCAGGTGTGAGCACGGAAAACACTTTCTTCAACAAGTCCACCAAGCTCCTAGGCTAGGTGGACGATATTGACATCATCAGAGAGCTGTAATTGAAGCCTTCACAGCGATTGAAGAACTGGCTAAACTCGTTGGTCTTGAAGTGAATGAGGACAAAACAAAGTACATGCTAACAACAAACAAAGCAACATCTGTCCACCGCCTAGGACAAAGCGTCACTGTTGGTAGCAGCAATTTCGAGGTAGTTCAGGAGTTCACCTACCTTGGAACAAACATCAATCCCACAAATGACACCTTAGTGGAGATCCGAAGAAGAATTACCCTAGCGAACTGCTGCTGCTTCGGTTTGGCCAAACAACTGCGTTCAAAACTCCTCACTCGAAAGACAAAATGTCTGCTATACAAAACTTTGATTTTAACAGTCCTATTCTACGGCGCCGAGTGCTGGACGATAAGTAAAAAAGGGGAATTGATACTGGGCACTTTCGAGAGAAAAATTCTTCGATGGATTTTCGGTCCCGTATGCGACGATGGCGAATAAGGATGGAGAAGAAGGTTCAACCGAGAACTGTATGAGCTGTACCAAGATGTAGATGTAGTCCAGATGGCCAAGAAAAGACGACTACGTTGGATCGTCCACATCGAGTGAATGGACGACAACGCCCCAGCCAAGAAAGTCTTCTCATTTCAGCCTCCAGGTTCGAGACGACAAAGAAGACCGAACCTACGGTACATGGACTAAGTGACGGCCGATGCTATGCCAGAGCGCTTGGTTTCGGCGACTGGAGAGTGCATGCGAGGGACCGTTCAAGATGGAAGGCTGCAGTATCTCAGGCTGAGATCCTTCATGGATTGTGAGCCGGATAAGTTAGTAAGTAAGTATGTCACAGCGGTGGTGTCTCAAGTTCCTGTTGGGATAAAGTTATTTTGCAATATCTAGAATTTTCGGTTAAACATATGTGTTTACATCAAATCAAACGTAGATCGCCTTTGAAACATCTTTCCGACTCTGTTTTTTTGCCATTTCCTACGGTGTTCATCACCTTTAATATGTCTACCATATCTACATACTTGTGCACTTTCAGTCGGCGTTCATTCAACGATGCTCAATTGTATCCATGTTGACCAACAGTCACGGAAAGCGAGGGATACCAATAAGATATTAAGCATAGCAAGATAGTCTAAGCTGAAAAGGACTAGAACTTCCTACCAAACTATATATTTTAAATCAACAACCAGCACCAATGCAATAAGTCGGCTACTTTTGGGATCTTCAAGGTAAACTTTATTATGGCATCATAAAATTTCATGCAATTTCAAATCGTCAGATCTCTCAATTTTCCCTGGAAGCTTGTATCAGATGATACATTTTAATAAGCGTCTGTTTGCTATCTATCAGTTACTGGAAACAAAAACTATCTGCTTACCTGTTTATTATTAAAAATAAACATTTTCATGGTTTTAGTTCTTAACTTATTGTAATCCCATAGAAAGAAGTTCTTCAGATGCAAATATATCGGCAATAACGGCTTGGAATCAGGTTGGGCTTTCAGTGTTAGTCTCAGAATAATGAAATTACCAACTTCCAAAACCCATCGAGTGACTCATCAATGGAAAGGTCTGCTCGAATTCTATGCATCGAAATTTGTTGCAAGTATTTTGAAAGCCTGGTAGCCGAGACATTGGATGTTAATTATTCGAAAACATTTCCCGCAATTTAAAATCGATATTAGTCACAATTTTCTTTGACAAAAGTTAAAGAATTATGCATCAAAATAAGGGCTTACATTAAAAGCGAATCAAGGGAGATTTTCAGATATTTAGCATAAGTAGTTTCTAAGATACAATGTTCCAAAAATCACGAAAACCGTAACTGACTGACTGACTCACTCACTCATTCACTCACTGACAGATCATCAAAATTATGAAGCACTTCCCGTTGCCCTAGAAACTTGAAATTTGGCACAGTGATAGGTCATGTGGTACATACAAAGGAAAAAATCGAAAATTGAAATTTTCAATTAGGGGGCGTGGTAGCCGCCTACTTTCACATTATTAGTTTAAATTATATGGAGCACTTTGGAGTACAGTAGAATCATGAAATTTGGCATACAAGTAGAACGTGCCACAGAACAAAGTAAACAAAGTAAGTGCCTAGTTTTATGTTAAAACATATTAATTTTCAAAACCAGTGGTTGATGATATGCGGATATAATAAGCAGAAACTAAAAAACAATATATTTATGTATTTTTACATTACTCACTGAAATAATCAGAAAACAGTACAAACAACACATTTAAATGAATTGGTGGTCAAAAAAGATGTGAGCAAAAAGCGGACTGACTTTAATTGTTTAGTCGATCGTTGCTTACAACTAATGAAATCTAAGTTTATTTTTTAAATTAAAATAAATAGAGTGGCGCGACAGCTCTTGAAGAGCCAAGGGCCTAAGTGGCTTACTCTTATCAACAATACTAACCTACGGTAATTTGGTATGGTGGAAAGCTTTAGAAAAGAGCACGAACCTGAAAACTTTGACAAAAGTTCAAAGACTAGCGTGCACTGGCATTACGGGGGCAATGAGATCCACTCCAACTGCGGGACTGGAAGTTATACTCGATCTTATTCCCCTAGACCTCTTTGTTCAAGAATCTGCGGCCAAAAGTGCCCTGAGACTTAGTCAAACTAAAGTCTGGAAAAATAATTCCATAGGACATGCCCAGATCGTGATTTTCACAAACCATTCCAGGCTGCCGTCCCAAGCAGAGAGGAATGGATACAAATACCGTACTCCAGTGAGTCGTCAATAGCTATCTATACTGATGGCTCTAAAATGGACACTGGTGTAGGAGCAGGCTTCTATTCAGAATCTCTCAAGTTAACCGCCTCGCTTAGGCTTCCAGACTACATAAGCGTCTTCCAAGCGGAGGTCCTGGCAGTGACAACAGCTGCTAAAAAGGTATCAATGATGGCGATACCACGAGCTGAAATCAGCTTTTATATTAATAGCCAAGCGGCAATAAAAGCGATTACTGCAACTGAGGTAAAATCAAAGCTTGTTTCATGCTGCCGCGAAGAGCTCAAGGTTCTTGGCGCTTGGCGCACAGCACAACATTAGACTCTGCTGGGTCCCGGGCCACAGCGATATACCAGGCAATGAGAAAGCCGATGAATTAGCTAGACTAGGGTCAATTTGACGTAAGCAAGCTCAGCTAGTTAGCACCCCTACCTGTTATTAAACAGAAATCCAAAAATAACATCAGGCGATGAAAGGTGGAACTTTCTTGACACCTGCGGCACAACAAGAAAGATCTGGCCCTGTTTTAACAAACAAAGAACGGAAAAAATTATGCAGCTTCACAAGGGATCACTTCGATCTCTTGTAAGCATAATCACCGGATATAATATGTTAGGTTATCATATGAAAAAGATGAGAATCAGTTCAGATGATCTATGCAGAGAATGCGGTGACGAGGAGGTGCATGAAGACACTTCGCACTTTCTGTGTCACTGTCCCGCACTTTCCCACCAAAGGAAGAAACTGCTTGTCAACATTTTCTTCGGGGATTTAGAAGAACTCTCTAGTACGCCAGGTACTAGCATCCTGAACTTCGTCAAGGCCTCTAAATGGCTTGACTAACTGAACACATAGGTTTTTCTTATTAGCTTGAGTAGCAATACTCGCGGGTGTCACAATGGATCTGTATTGATCTAAGTTTGACGGTAAAAACATCAACTTGCAGCCCCTAAACCTAACCTAACCTAACCTCATCAACAATGCTCTGGGTGCGTGTGAAGAATTGAGGGGACCTACGATTTAACGCCGATTTCGAACGGCAGAGTTGAGAAGCACTTTTAAATGACAGATGATACTCTTGGAAGTTGACGAAATAAAACTATGCGCAGGAGTAGGACTCGAACCCACCACGTTCTGCTTAGCAGCCAACGCACTTAACCACTCAGCCACGGACACTACTTTAAATTGGTAGTTGTTTAACAAATAAAACACATGGTTAGGTTACTAGGGCGTATACCTACTTTTTAGCTCATTTTTGCCGAAGGTTGCGAAAACGGGTCCTAAATGTCCACGTTTAAAGCTTTTTCTATTTATATAAACAAATCATTGATTCTAGTTAATAAAAAGATTATCTATTCGAAGTATTTTTTATTTTTTTTTATTTCTAAAATTCTGTTTTCATACTTTTGAGCATCTTAAAAAACAGTAATTTTGTAAAATCCGAAGCGATATCTTTGAACATCACATGAACAAACGTTCAAACAGAACTGTAAAATTTATTTGACGGCATTGGTATGATTCGATTGCTTATGAAGTAAAGTTAAAGTAGGGTCACTATGACGTATACTTACTTTTTTTTATAATGTGAATAAATCAAGCAAACTTTTTGTAATTCTTGTATTTGTTAACCGAACTAACCTTTACTTTCTGACTGTTCATGACTATCTAATTCTTAAATGGCAAAGTCTTTCATTTTCCTTCCAAAATAATCCGAACAAAATTTTGAAAATTGCCCATCTCCATTCAATCTGTAGAACAATCTGCAACTAGTGCAAGTGCATCATCACCCAAAAAGCCTATAAACACTGACAATTCTCTTAATTACCCATATGTGCTTAACACAACTAAACACATATTTGTAAGTTAAAAGATATAAGCAACTCAAACTCACATATAATTATCAAACACAATTTATAGCAATGCACTCAAGCAAAACACTTACTTTCACCACCGTAAACATCTCCCATTCGAATTGCTTCAAACTCCATCAAGTGTATCCATCATCAGTGTCCGTCCACTCTCTGTCCACATTGTCTTCGAACTAAAGACTACACCACCAATAACACGGCCACACCACAGGAAACAATCTCCGCCTAATCCCCATATTCTAATATATGCAAATGACTTCTATACATCTGTTTGTATGTGCGTTTTGTGTGTTGCTTCTCCAAAACACCAAATACACACAAAAACCAATCCATGCCATTAGTTTTCGTTTAACCAAAAGTAGCTTAATTAAATTTCATCGAAAACAAAGGCTTTGGCAACACTCGGTCTTCACGGAGTGAACATTTACGGCTTACGAATACGAGTATGTGTCACACTCAAAATACCCCCTCCTGTGTGACCGACCGGGCAAAAACAATTCACCAATAATGAAACAATGAACCACTAGCGACCTCAACTCAACCATTCAAACCCACCAAGCGACCGAGCGACCAACAAAGTCCCCCACTTGTACAACGTCTAAACAAGCAAGCTCTATTCTGAGCCGGGTGCAAATAAACGGCACCAAGAGGCTAAAACAATAAGAATTTACGGATCACATAATAATACAGTGTGCGGTAATGTATACAAGCATAACACTCTCGTCGACTTCTTCGTCCTTTCCATGGTGTATTATGATGTGGGGGCGATGTGTAGGGTGAGAAGGTGATGGCATATAGCTATCCATCTCCATATTGCCTTAAGGGGCGAGTTTGTTTTGTTGTGGGGGCAGCAGCAGTAGCTAGCGAATCCTTTGCCTTGGCTTTTCCGAATAATATGTCCTTCTCTGTATACATTCGTTTATTGTTAAAGGGTGTCTAAAATCAACCGAAAGAGACAAAAACAAACAGCCGGCGATCAGAATAAGGCAGCAGACTGACTTCAAGTCAGTTCGAGACTGATTGTGGCCTTTTTGTTGTTGCTCTTTGACGTTGTCGTTGTTGTTGTGTTTGTAGGATTCATGCAAAGTTAATCTACGAAGCTATAAGAGAGAGAGACGGAGAGAGAACAATGAGAAACTGTTGCAAAGATGTTTGTTCGTTGTTGATTATTGTGAATGTGTCACAAGCAGATTTTGCTTTATTAATAAGCGGAGACGATTATTATTATTGTAGTAGATTTATTGGTGGGATAAAAGGCAAGGGCAAATAGTTTAAAAGGGTTGAAATGAAGAATTTGCCAAGTCGGGCTTTTGAAAAGCATGAGGGATGAAAGATGATGAGTCGCTCTTCAAAGTTAATTAATTTGGAAATTTGATGGCTTAGCATTTGAATGTAGGAAATGTTTGATGTTAACAACTTTATATGATTATCTATCACTCTTAACCCGATTGTATAAGGGTTAATTTGGAGTCTAGTCCTTCCTTTCGTTATATTCTGACTATAAAAGCGAAGAACTTCTTAAAGATGACTCAACTTTTGTTCATGTTATAATGATATGGAGCACGCATCAAAGTGTGTGAGAAAAAGAAGGACAGGAAAAGAGAGATAAGGAGGAGGATAAGGAAAGATTGCAAAGCGAAGGTGTCGGCTAATATATGCCTTAAATTTCTGAATACTACAATAACCCGAAAAGACATAATGTGCTAAGCAGTTCAACATTCGTGCTGTGCGGCTAAATTACGAATCTCTTAACTTTTGGGTATAACCAAACTTGAAATCGAGGTTGATTAATGGGCATTCATGGAGATTCGGGCTTACGCTTGAATAGCCTAATGGTAAAAATATAACTGGCTATTTTTCAAGAGCGAATTCCGTTGAATAAAAGGGTGATGCATGGGAAAATACGTCAGTATTAAAGTGATGTTAATGATAAACGATTGTATGATCATCAATCACCTTGACCGATCTGTTTTGAATGCTTTTGAATGCTGGAGAACCAGCCCAGAGGTGGCTGTTGTATCCAAGGCTTCGACGCAGTAAAATGTTAGTCCATCGTTTTGTTCTTAAGATTCTGATGTACTTTGGGTCCTCTGCTTAATTGATCCGGATTGCTATTGCGGCCCTTCGTTATGTTTGAAATGATGGACGTTCCATCAGAGTTTCAGTCAGTGTTCGAATATATGTACGGTCCCAGCCATCAACAGAAGGAAACGACAATTTAACCCAGCAAATCATGGGCGGATAAATTAGTTAATCAACAAACGAACCTGCATATCAATGCGCGAACATTGCAAATCAACAGAACCCAGAAAACCATTGACGGATCCGTCAATCAACAAGCGAACATGGTAAATCAACAGGCGAAATCGACAAATCAACAGGCGAACCTGCATATCAACGGACGAAAACTGCAAATTACGGATGAATCCAGCAATCACAGGCTATCAAGGCAAATCAAATGGCGAATCCGGCATATCGCGCTCAAATCCGGCAATCACAGGTGAACTTGGTAAATCAACCGGGGAGTCCGGCAAATCGACTGTTCAATTCGAAAAAGATTAGTTTTCATATGACCACCCCTTAAGACTGGTGTGAGAAGCCTAATGGTTAGTATTCGCAATCGTGAATCGTCTCGTTGAAAGGCGACACTAAATACCAGACTGTTTTCTGATCGATAAAATCAGGTCTATTTATATTACTGACCGTGAGCTGTACGAACACGAAGAGTTATTTCAATGTTAAGTACACTACTTATCAGGAAAGGTAGTATAGAATGTATGTATATGTAGTATGCGGCTAGTAGTTATAGTCGTACTCTAAGTACTTTAGTACGAAATGCAGGTAGTGCTGCCAGCAAAATTATTTCGACAGTCATTTTAACCTTGAACGTCCGATGAGTCATATTTGATTCATGAATTCTGTTTCGTGACGTATTTCTTTCATCCATAAATAGGATAATTGATTGGGATATAGTCCAACTTCCCCAAACAAATTATTCAACCAATTTTTTTTTCTTATTACATATTTTGCTTGTCACTTCCATGAATCATATACGAACAACAATAGTTTTTCACGATAGAAAAATTTATTTCCAGCCAAATATAAGGTTCCTTTACGGAAACGAACCTGGTAATGGAACCACGTAATGGGACGGGGTGGGAAATCAATCTGGATCTAGAACAATGTTCATATCATTCTTATCTTAGGTAAGGTTAGGTTAGGTAAGGTTATATGGGCTGATGGTTGATTTTGTTACCATCACACTTAGATCAATATACATAGATCCTTTGTGATACCCTGAAGTACCTATTGTAACTTCTGAAAAAGTGATTTAACCTATGAATTCTATGGTTGGTCGAGCCATTCGGTGGACTTGACAAAGTTCAGTAGGCGATTGCCTGGGAGTTCAGATAGTTCTTCTAGTTCATTAAAGAAATAGTTGCCTAAAAATTTTAATCTAGTACGGCAGAGTGCTGGACAGTGGCATAGGAAGTGAGCTGTGTTTTCGTGCTCCTCCTCATCGCCGCAGCCTCTACATATATCATCTATACTAAGCTCAATCTTCTTTTTGTGGTAGCCGAGTAGATTATGTCCCGTTATCACACTTATGAGGGATCTTAGGGACGGTTTTTTCAGAAGTAAAATCTTATCGGATTTTTTCTTGTCATAATAAGTCCAGAGTTTCCTGGTGTTACTGCAGGTTTCTAGTAGGTTCCATCTATCATTTGCTTTTTGAATGATTGATTTTTACTGATATTTCTTTTTAATTCGCATTGAGGGATTCTGATGTTAGGGTCTATGAGAGAGGGATCAAGTACCGAGCCTTCTCTTGCAAGCTCATCCGCTTTTTCGTTTCCTGGCACACCACTGTGACCGGGAACCCAGCAGAGTCTTACGTTGTGCTGCATACCAAGAACCCTTAGCTCTTCGCGACAGCAAGAAACAAGCTTTGACTTGATTTGCGTGGCAGAGATCGCTTTTATTGCTGCTTGGCTATCAATGAAAAGGTGATATCAGCGTGTGATATCGCCATCATGGATATTTGATTAGCAGCGTTTTTCACTGCCAAGATCTCAGCTTGGAAGACACTGCTATGGTCGGGAAGTCTGAATGAACTGGCAAGGCTAAGATTTTATGAGTAGAAACCTGCCCCTACTCCAGTAATCATTTTCAAACCATCGGTAAAGATGGTAAAGTTCGATTCATTAGTGTAGGGTACACTGTTTTCCCAATCTTCTCTATTGGGGAAGCTGGTAGTAAAGTTTTTATTGAAGTCTAAATAAGGGGTCATGTAATCCGTACAAACATTGTTGCCAACGTATTTTGTAAGAATCGTGGTATGGCCGTGTTGATTAGATCTCCAAATATTGGTCTGACTAAGTCGAAGAGCGCTGTTTGCTGCTGATTCTTGTACGAATAAGTCTATGGGGGTGAGATTAGGATCGCTTCGAGGCCCGCAGTTGGGGTAGTCCTCATCACCCCGTAGTGCTAATGCATGCCATTCTTTGTACTTTGGTAAGGGTTTTTAAGTTCGTGGATTTCTCCAGAGCTTGCCACCAAACCAAACTGCCATAAGTTAGAATGGGTCTAACAATCGCTGTCTACATCCACATGATTATCCTAGGATTTGGCCCTCAATTTCTTCCCAGAATCCTATTACACGAGTAGAGTGCAATCATGGCTTTCTTGTATGTTTAGACCCCAGTTGAGTTTCTTGTCCAAGATAACTCCAAGGTATCTTGCTTTTTCTGAAATTATAAGTGGGGTGTTATCAATTTTTGGTATTTCAAAAGAAGGTATTTTCCTTCTGTTGGTGAAAAGTACCAATTCCGTTTTCAGGGGGTTGACCTTAAGACCGCGTTTCTTGGTCCAGTTACTGGCCCTAGTTAATGCGCCTTCTTACTGTTCGCCTACAGTGGTAAGGTATTTATCCATTCCCAGAAGCGCTAAGTCGTCGGCATATGCTATAACTCTGACACCACTGTTCTTGAGTTTCATGAGAATTTCATTCATCACCAAAGTCCAGAGGAGAGGTGAGAGGATTCCGCCTTGTGGAGTCATTCTTATCTTAAGTCATATGTGATTCATGTAAGCTAGAAACACGGTATGGACAGAATTCAATAGATGAGATTCTTACCTACATATTCAGTAGTATCGTTTCTTCAACTTTTCGTATGGGGGGGGGGGGGAAAGAAAGGAAAGATTACCACCTTCAGTAAAAAAATTCTAATTAAATGCTAGCTTACGTGTGATTAAGTATCATATTTCTTAAAAAGTTTAACCAAAAGTAGACACATTTTCTCTCTCCATATTTAAGCAAGAAACCATGACAAAAATCTTAACATAAATAAATGTTAAGTTCGGCACTCATTCATCCATAATAAGCAGCAGCATCAACATCAACAGCAGTAGCAGTAGCAGCACAACAAATCAACGAACCAAAAAGTCCACACTTCAACAGGATAAACTCTACCATTTCAACCAGAAAAATACACCCACAAACACATTCACAAAAATAAAAAAAAAAATCCTTTACATACATAAGTCCCTATATCCTTCGATACAAAAATATTTAAAGAAATAAGAAAAAAACATACAAATTCATCTAGATTCTAGAAAACCGTCTACCTACCTTCATCATAAAAAAAAGCAATCCCAACTCACATCTCGCTGTTCTACATCTCTCTTTAACAAAAAGGCAACTTACACAAAAAAAGGAAAAAAATAAATAAAAATAAAAAGCGGACCCAAAAAAAGGTACATTATAAAACAAAATCCTGACATGTACTATAAAAATACTCCTCACCATTCTCACCACCCACCCACCACAGGACAACACACACAGCTCCTCAACACGTGCTATGGGACGACAGAAGAAAAAAAAAAGTGCAAAAAAATCTATATAGACACTCTTGAGCAAAAATCTTCCAACATTTTCGACTGCTTCTTTTTCCGAGAAAAAAAAAGAAGTAGACGATGGAAGGGTGTACAAACGGTCTACAGTGATACCAAAATCAAAAAGAAGCAGTAGAAAAGAAACACGAAAGAAATGTGAAGAAAAAAAAAAGAAAACATAAATCTAAAATATCTACAGACGCACAGATAAAATCATTCTCAATCTCGAAAACATCAAAATAACCAAACAACCACATCCTCCAAGAGTGTGGCGTTGCAGCATTGCCATCACCATATAATAATCGTGTCCTCCCTCCTTGACTTTTATCACCTCTGATATTCTCGGCACACCAACACCCACACACACACACATACGCGTACAAATTACAATTGCCAACAGCTCGTGAAGAAGAATGGTTTTAGTCCTTTTTATTTCTTTTTTGCTTTTCTTTGGTAGTAAGAAGCTGAACTCACAAAAATAAAGAAAAACAACAAAACACAAAGAAAATCCAAGAAAAAAATAAATATCTATATATCAGGACTCTCTCGAGCTGGAGCTATGAGAATTTCTAACGTGCATAAAATACGAAATACAGACTATCAAGGATACACAAGAAGCTCAAACTGCTGCTGCTTTGCTTTTGCCGTTTCAGAACGAACAACAACAAAAAAAGGAAACACCGAAGAAAAGCAACAAAATTACCCCCCATTTTCATTAATTCAACAAACCAACCTTCTTTTCCTGAAAAAAAAAAAAAAAAAAAACAAAACTTCCCTGTCAGTAAAATGTAAAAAGGA
Organism: Sphaerophoria rueppellii; assembly: GCA_920937365.1. Taxonomy (NCBI): domain Eukaryota; kingdom Metazoa; phylum Arthropoda; class Insecta; order Diptera; family Syrphidae; genus Sphaerophoria; species Sphaerophoria rueppellii. The sequence continues at coordinate 101,275,417 of CAKKXW010000001.1, read as the reverse complement.
TAAGAAGACTACAGAGCCCTGGATACATACTTACAGTTACAAATCGAACGGCAACGGCGGCAGTGGTGGCGTATACCTAACCCCCCTTCCAAAGTCTCTTAACAAAATACACAAACACATATTCCATTATCCTCCATTCTTCTCAGTATAGCCAGCACGGAAGGACCAGCAGTGAGACAAGCGACTATACTTGGTTATAGAGCTGCCAACTAGCTTGCAGGACGCTAACTATAGCACTAACCTAGCAGTCAGTTCCATCGCCAGTCAAGGAAAAAAAAAGAAGAATGATGACTAAAAGAGACTAAACCGAACTGAATGCGAAACATACTGTATCCTATCCTTCCATAGCTAGTATACTGGCTGCACTGAGAAAAAGGATAGTATGCCCCCCCCCCCTTGACTATCACAACACATTCAAACGCCATTCCAAAACTCAATCCCACATTAAATAATCTACTCTGATGACGCAACAATGACAACAATATTCAACCCGACATACACACGGGCACAGGATAACGAAGACGACAACGAAGAAAGGACGACAAAGTTAAAATTAAAGCAACACAAGAAAACAAAAAAATCATCCATCCACCCACAAAAAAAAAAAAAATATTCTTCGAAGGACTCATAAAAGTCCTGAATGTATAAGTGGCGACCATAAAATATAGGAAGGGGACGCCCGAAACAACTCCTCAACAACTCCAACAATAGTCAAACACAAAAAAGACCAAAGAAAAAGAACAAACTCAGCAAAGTAGCAAAAAAAAAAAAAAAACAAAAAACACAACAAAGAAAGAAGCATAACCTGAAATATTCCCTCTAAGAAGGATAAAAGTCACCCAACACTCTATAGCCAACAGGCAACCCACCTCATCCTCGAGTCAGTCCTGTATTTATATTACCAATTCGTTTATACGTTTCTTTAGTCAAAGTTATAATACACACAGTTAAACATACACAGCCAGCGAGTGAAGATCCGGTCGAAAGAACGACGACGATGTCGGCTATGACACGAGAGGGTAGCAAGGATTGACTCTTCCACGCCACACCATTCCACAGAACCATATCGCACCGCATACACCATATCCATCTCAATGTCGTTCTTGTCCTTTTTAGTCAGCCAACGTTCGTCGTTCTGTATACATAGTCTACCCCCCAAAACGTCGTCCTTTCTGATTCCACATCCCATGACAGGACACAAAAAAAAAAAAGTTGAGAAAAAAAAATCAACAACCAAAAACGAAAGGAAAATCTACAAAAGGACAAAATGACAATCCTTGTGCACATTGTACTTAGCCACCTTCTTTTACACCCTCCTTCTCTCGACAGTCTGTGTGTATGTGTGTGTGTTCGCATTTATCTAGATCTATCTATTCATGTGGGACTGGGGATTGTTGTTGTTGGTTGGTGTTTTCCCATTACCAACCTCTTAGCCACCCCTAAAACTTGTGTTATCCATGAAAATTCAATATGGTAACGCTTTTGCTTTAACGGTTTTTTCATGACCTCCTCTCTGTCGTACAGTCAGTCAGTCGTATAAAAATCGGTTGAACGGTTGTAGGTATAGCGCTGCATAGCCACCCATTCAGTGTCAATTTAGACTTTCATCATATCCACACAACCCAACACACACACACACTTACACAAACTTTTTCGAGAAAAAAAAAGCTAAACGAACGAATACAATAAACGAAACGAGCAAGAGTATAGCAATGGCTGTCAACCAGTCGAGTCAGTCAGCCCGCACTCAAACCAATGTTTTTATCACACCACCCCCACTTCAGCTAACCACTGACATTATTATGAACAGCATAACAATGGATAAGAGACTAGAGTGAGATAGCGACATTTAATGAGAATTGGAGGGTGGTAAGAGAGACAGGTATGCCAAGAGTATCATTGCTCTAAGGACCTTAACAATCAGAAATACAAGCAAGCACAATCACTCGCTACGAGTATAAAACACAACGACCAACAACGAACAACAACGTCGACGGTATGAGATGAGATATTGTTATGTTGGGTGGTTTGGTTTTGCGCTAGGTTTTTCAATGTTTTTTTTCGCATTTCGAAGGGTGTGAGGGAGAAGCAAAGAGAAGGTGACTTACATACCGTTGTAATATAAGATTAAAAGAGATGTGTGTTTTTCTGTTTTTGCACGGGAGGGCTGTTAATGGGGTTTGGGGCGGGTGATATGATGTCAGTGTTGAATAAAGATGAGAGGGTTCTTTTAGTGTTGTCGTTGTTTGAATGTTGTACTCGAAAAGTAGTTGGAAGTTGAAATTTTGTTCAAGTGAGATATGAGTCTTTATCACATCATTTATTACAGTCAAATTCGGACCAGGGCTTCATCCAACAAGGGTCTCCAGTCAGCTCGGTCCCTCGCTAGCTGTCTCCAGTTTCGCACGCCGAGTTGGTTGAGGTTTTCTACCACCTATATGTGCTTCACTTGAGTCGCGGTCTTTCTCTTCTGCGACGTGTTTCCAGGTTCGATTCGAAGACTTTTTTCTTGCATTATTTTCCATTTGCTCTACCATGACCCAACCTAGGCTAGGTCAGTGTCGCTGAACTTCTCGTACAGTTCTTGGTTGGATCTTATTCTCCATTCTCCATTTATGCAGACTGGACCAAAAATCACTTGCCTAATTTTTTAAAATGTCGATTTAAAAAAATTGACTGACGAAATGTCGACTCTTATAAGGTTGATTTTGAAATTCGACATTTTTTTTGGTTGACCATTCGTACGCTTGCCGATATTGTCCAGGTCTCTGCACCTTAGATGAGGACCGGGATGGTTGGAATCTCAATCTTGTAAAATGACATTTGTTGCGCGAGAGATGACCTTTCTACTCAATCGCCTTCTAAGTCCTAAGAAGCAGCGATTGGCAAGTGTGATTTTTCGTTTGATTTCGGCGCTGGTGTTGTTGTCTGAGTTTATTGCGGATCCTAGATAAACAAAGACCTTAACTACGTCGAAGTTCAGTCTATCTATACTGATATTGACTCCAAGACGTCGTTGCTGGGCGTTCTTTCTTGTTGAAAGAATTGACTTGATTCTGCCCTCGTTAACCGCTAGACCCATCTTCTTGACATACGTCTCAATGCTCACGAACACTCCAATGACATCAAGTTGTGTTCTTCCAAATATTTTAACGTTGTCTGTGACAAGATTGTGCCTCTGGTATTGATGATGGAGTTTTGCACAAGCTTATTAAGAATGATGTTGAAGAAAGGTCAAGTCAAGATCTTTTTAGTTGTTGTTGGTGTAGTTCAGGGAATCTTCTCTTCTTTCTCGAGGATCGGGCATACGATGCTGAGGTTCCATTCGTCGGGCATGCTTTCCTTCTTGCAGATGAGCTGCTTCATACTCCTTACCAAATCATCTCCACCTGCTTTGTATTATTCGGCGACTAATGTGTCTAGCGGCTTTGTTCGACTTGAATTCAGATATCCTCAGGAGTGACTGTGATTTCACTACAATGTCTTCTGTTCTGGGGTAAGACCTCTGGTGGTTTGTTTTACATTTTTGAACATTTTCCAACCTCGTTCCTGTTGTAACATCCTTCTATCGCGGGCTTCTTATGCTTCTTTTTTCTTTCTGAAAAGTTTGTGCTGTTCTCGCCTTTTCTGCTCGTAGAGCTCACGTTTATTCACAGAGTCCAAACTCAAAACCTTCCTCCCGAGTCGAGTCCCAATTACAAATCCACATCAAAATAGACGCTGATTTTGCTCCCGGTAGCAGTCACCGTAGTAAATATCGCAGTTGTTCATTTAACGTAGGCTCGGACCATCCCATCGCATTTCTTGGATGGCAGTTATATCTGCTTTATAGCAGTCAAGGGCTTTCGCTTGTTGTTCGGCTGCACGTGGTCCGTTAAGGGACCTAACATTCCACGGGCTAAACCAAAGTTCGTTGTCCTTAAATAAATTAATTCTGTCCGTATCCGAGGCTTGTTGGTGTATCGGAACCATGTCTTCTTTATGTGGCCGTGCAGTCACCCCGACGCACGACCCCCAACCTGAAGCGCCAGGTCTTTAGTTTAACTCTAAGACGAAGAGCCGGCTAAACCGCTCCTTATAGGCTTGGGCTGCGAATATGTCGTAGTAGCCCTATAAGGTGTTCACTAAGTAGTTCATCCTGACTGGAACTGTAGACACAACCGTTGATTCCATCTTGGGAGTTCTTCCGCTGCCGCCTGTTGAAAAGGAGGCATGCCTTAGTGGACGCGTAACTCCTCCTCCTCACTCTTTGCTGCCGCCAACAACTTCCCACTGGAAAGTAACTTACAAATTTAATTTAACTGGAAAGCAGGAGTCACCAGAAAGTATTTGTTTTTAATATTGCAGTCAATTGAATAAAGTCAATAATTTGAACAACAATGTCAAGTATCATTTACCTTCCCTCCTACCATAGTACTAAATCAATCCAAACAAAACGGCAACACTGAATTTCCATAAAACTCTGCAATTTAATATTAATGATGCTCTCTGCCAGGCAGTTCTTCAATGTGCGCTTTTCGCCTGTTTTCACAATCTGTCCATCCATCCTTCCACTTCCATCCCAACTCACACCTCTACATCAACATTATTTCTCTCTGTATTAGTCAGTCAGTGGTTATATTTATTTCTCTCCACAATTTCACAATCCACAACAACCCTGCATTCAGCAACTTTCCAAACCAACCCCGAAAACTGTTTCTACGAACAAAAATTTACCTCCTAATTTTTCGATATCATTTCTGTGCGACTGGTATTATCCCGCAATTTGTTTTGGTACTCAGGGCACAAAGTTTTCAACCCAAACAGTAAAAAGAAACAAAAGTACACAAAAAACTAGGCGAAAACGACCACCGGAAGTGGGTTGATGGGGGTTGATGATGATAGCAGGGGATTGGCTGATATTTCCTTCCATTATATACTAACACCACTGTAAAGCCACTACAGCAGCCGTTTGCTATCACAAGGTGGTGGGTTGTTCATTCATCATAATGGAAAAAAAAGAAAATGAAACAGCAGGCATAGGGGGCGCTAGCTTTAAGTTTGTCGTCGTTTTTCGGATGTTTGTAATATCTCTATGTACATTGTATAAACGGTGCGATACACAACCGGTTTATGTTGAATTTGGTGGTTAAACCAACGTTATGACTATTAGTTTATAATGGTGTAAAAGGTGAGTCCTGTTCTGTTTTGTTTGTTTCCAGTGAGGAATTGCTCTTGTTTTCTTTTATTCTGTTGATTCTATTCTGCTTTTGTTGTTTGTAGTTTTTTTTGGGAGAGGGTGGCAGTCAGTTGGTTTTTTGAATATTGACGTATTCGCAATTTAACCCCCGAGAGCGTTTTGTTAACTCAGCTGTACAAAACACTCCGATTTAGCCATACACGACGTACGGTTCCTTACTTTTCGTGATGACCTTTTGTCTGTATTCAGGAAAATCACACAAATGCCAGGAAAACTGGACACAGTGTTGTTGGTTTGTTCCTGAATAACAAAAAAACATACAGAAAAGTAGATTTGTAGGAAAAAAGGATAAAATATAGGACAGAGCACACATTTGCATGCTACACGCATTCGGAACGGAAAAAGGGTAGTTTACGAATATATACGGTAAATTCATGCCCCATTATTATCATCTCATACCGTGCGTCCGGTCCATGTGTCGTGTGATATGGTATGCAGTAAAAAGAGAAAAAAAATACATTTTCCAAATCATTGGAAATTTTTTTGAAAACACGTATATGTAAGTATATCCTCCTTTCGAACGAGGGCAATTGGTTCCGAGAAAAGATTTCTATAGATCTCGATTGTGCTTGAGCAAAAAAGAGACCTGTTGGTCAAATTGGCATTTGTGTGTTTGATTTTTATGAGATTTTCACTCAGCAGGAGAGTGATGCCAATCCCGAAGTATATAGCAGACCAAGATTATAAGAGAGTGAGAGAAAAAAACGAATTGATTGATTTCTTTAAAGGGCGAATTATGTTTGAAAATGTTACGAGGGCATGGTCGACATTTATTAGGAAAACTGTGGAAAGTGTATCATACGATTGTATGGGTATGCTCCAGGGTTCTATTTGAAGTAGGTATAATGTTGTGAAACAAAGTCAAAGCAGAAATCTTTAAATGGGTTCTGATAGATCTTTTTATTCAATTAATTATATCCGAGAAGTTTTCAAGGAAATTTCTGCGTGGGGATGATGATCCGGCGATTGTTCTTTTGTTTTAAAGGAATTCAAGGAAATTGAAAGATAGAAAATCCAACGACCCGTGTTGAGCTAAATTGACTTGGGCTGAGGGATCAGTGTACTTACTTAAGAAGTCCTTATTTTTGTTTTTGTTTTGATATTGATTTCTTGTATTTTTGGGAGAAAGGGTATTTCGGTGAATAGATAAATAAATCGGAAGGATGAGAAGGATTGTCAATGAAATACAATATTTTCGTATACAAACTTCTGGTGCTTTTTCCTAAAATCCAGCAAGGATGTTTTGAACTCAAAGAAAGCAGTTAAGAACCGAATATTTTCTGGATAACTGAATAGTGAATATACAGTCCAATGTAGATATCCCAAACAAGATTTCGATGTTGTAGAAATAGGAATTCCTTTATGACATCAATATTTAAAAAAAAATTGGATTTTAACTATAAAAATGCTTATAAACAAATGAATAAAATACAAAGTTGTAGTTTAAAATGCAAATCTGGTTGATTTTACAAAAAAGCAATAATAAATAAAAATTGAGTGGCGCGACAGCTCTTGAAGAGCCAAGGCCTAAGTGGCTTACTCTCATCAACAATTCTCTAGGTGCGTATTGAAGAATTGAATTGGACCTACTTACGCCGATTCCGAACGGCAAAGTTGAGAAGCACTTTTTCATGACAGATGATACTCTTGGAAGTTTTGTCAGTTCTTCGCAAGAGGCAGTGCCCGTGAAAGATGAAATAAAAAACTATGGGCGCGATTAGGATTCGAACCCACGACGTTAGAAGCCAACACACCAACATAGCTACGGACCTACAAATTAGCAATTGCTTATATGGAATTATTTGAACGAAGAATTATAATGCTTCGTTCTCCATGATTCTCAGCATTTGGTGTCTCCTAAAAATTCTGTTTTTGAAAAAGGGTGTGGCCTAATTCGGGTATGTTTAAAAGTTTGAAAAGGTTACCAGATTGATTCTCATAATAAGAAGTAGATTGTCATGAAGAAAGCTAGGATGTTTGCGGGCAGATGATATGTAGGAAAAAGTATTGCGCGAAAGTACTTTGGGACATTTCTTAATGCGGGATTAAGATTTGCGATCCTTCACCCCAACTTCACTTCCACACTCTGTCAAAACAAAATAACTAGTTCAATCTGGCTGATATTTGTACAGCTGCTGTCTACGAGAAAACAAGGGAACACGTGCTGCTCAAGGTAAGAAGTTCAATATCGGCTGCCTTAGCACCCCGGAGAATGGCAGACTAAAGAGAACGCCTAAGTGAGAGACTCCGCCGTACTTCCATATGCCACAAACGTCAACACACTGTATCGCGAAGCAATAAAAAAAGTAGCCCAGACCACCATTGATTACCAACCACCCCCGAAAAAGAACCCGTACTACGATGCATGTTTGCAGATGCAGCAACGGAAAACAAGACCAGAAAGGGAAAAGTACCGAACAAAAAGCAGAAATGAGAAAAAGACTATGCGAAGAATAGACTATCCACAGTTTATCAGCTAAAAGATCTCGAAAAACAACTTGAAATAAGTGCCAAGAACAACACCGGAATTTCTTTAATAGGTCGAAGCAATAAGCTTCTGGTTCCAGAACCGGGACACAGGCACTTCAAAACAGTGAAGGAAACCTAGTCACCGAAGCACATTGAATTGCAGATGATTTCAAGCAGTTGCTGAATGCGCAAAATGTCGAGTGAGCTACTGACGTAAGAGAAGCGAAACCAGCCAATGAAGACCCAGTTCCAGCCCCACGATAGAAGAAGTAGAAAGAGAAATCCAAAATCTATAAAGTAATAATAGTCCGCCATGTCGGATAGCATCTCTCTTTACTCTTTAACTCTTTATATATGTAGGAAGTGATTTGATTATCCGCATGTACAAGGTCATGAACAAAATTTGAGAGGCAGTATGCATGCCTGCTGACTGGTCTACAAAAAAGGCGATCCTATGACATGTAAAAACCACCGAAGCATATCCCTGCTAAATTTTGCATACAAAACCTTATCCAACGTAGATGTTGTGTGAGCGTCTTAAGCACCTCAGGACAACCAGAACAATTTGAGACCAAATATTCAGACTGAGGCAAATCCAGAGCTTATTATGAAAATGTCTGAATTTGGGATCCCGAACAAACTGATGCAGCTGTTGTGTAACAGCTCATCTGAGCTTCAAGGCTATGCGGACGACATACACATCATCGGTCGTTCTCAAAAAGCTGTATTTGAGGCCTTCACAGGAATATAAAGGCAGGTGAAGCTCTTTGGTCTTGAAGTGAACGAGGACAAAAACAAAGTACATGCTATCAACAAACAAAAGAACATCTGTCCACCCACAGCCTAGGATAAAACGTCACTGTTGGTAGCAGCAATTTCGAGGTAGTTAAGGAGTTCCCATAAACGACTTCTTAGTGGAGATCCGATGAAGAATTACCGTAGCGATCCGTTGCAAAATTGGCTCGGCCAAACAACTGGGCTCAAAACTCCTCACTCGAAGGAAAAAGTGCCTACTATACAACCACTCCCACTCTACGGTCCGGCGCCACCAATTGCTGGGATGTTACTTATTTTCTTAAGGTGGCGCTACAGTCGGTCCCTACCTAGCTGTCTCCAGTCTTGCGCTCCAAGTTGATTAAAGTCCTCTTCCACTTAGGTGCATGCGCCTCTTGAGTCGCGGTCTTCCTCTACTTCTGATTCCTTCAGGAATAATGTTGAAGGCTTTCCAGGACGGAGTATTGCTGTACATGACCCTTCTGCCTGGGTCCGTGTCATTGTACAACTTTCATTCTTCAGATTTTGTGAGTGTCCATGCTTCTGGATCATACCACAGGACTTTGATGATGAGGATGTTGTAGGGTTTAACCTTAGTTAATTGAGAAAAGGCTTTACCATTAAATTGCTTTCTTGGTCCATGGAAACAGCGATTAGAAAGAGGTATACTTCGTCTGATCTCGGAGCTGGTGTTATTGGCCGTGTTTATAGCGGAGCCTAGTTAGACGCACTCCTCTACTACATCGAAGTTATATGCGTTTATTGTGTCGTTCTGTCCGAGCCGTCGGTGTTGTGTGTCCTTCTTCGTTTTGCCTTCATTTACTCTTAAACCCATTTTTGACACTTCAGTCTCAAATCTCACAACGGTGCCATTGACATCACGCAAAGCTAGACACAGCTTGATACAGTTCGTCTCTGTAGATGCTGTCATACGCGGGCTTAAAACCGATGAAACGATGGTGGGTGTCGTTTTGGAGTTAATAGGTGTTATCCAAGGTCTGACTTCCCTGGTCTGAAGCCACATTGATAGGAACCAATCAGATTGTTGACGAAAGGGTTCAGACGTTCAAATATTATGGCAGACAGGATCTTATAAGCGAGGTTAAGTAGGCTGATTCCTCTAGTTTCTAAATTGCGCCAGGTAGAGGATCTCCGTTCTTCAGTATTGGACAAACAAAGTTACCAGATCTCCTTAATTCTCATACTTTGAGTGATGAGGAGTAGACTATTATGCAGAAGGCAGGATTTCTTGAGGGCCAATGATGTTCGGGCAAAAGTACTTTGCGCGATTTCGTTATGCAGGATTTTGATTTGCGGTCTTTCGATCCTAACCCTTTTCATCTTCTCCATTATCATACTGTCACTTTTTGAAGTATGTAAAAATGAAAAGTTCTTAGCAAAAAATAAGAACTTTCTTTACCTTTCCATTGAATTTCAGAGCAGTAGTCTAGTCGTCACATTATACGTACCTATTACACGCCATCGTCATAAAAGACCAAACCTTCGTTAATAAATTAATAAACTCAAATCCAACATTCCATATTATATTGTTCACATATTAATGTGTTTGTTATGCGTAATTTGGACCTCCCACATTTATTCTCTCACCGTAACCCACTCAATTAACCTTGCTGCTTTCATTACCGAATGTATGTCATACAGCCCTGTTCGACACATAAATCTAAGCTATTTTCTTCTATTTTTTGTCATTCACATTTATATCCTTGCCTACATACCAATTCCATCCATAGAAGACGACTCCTAATTTCAACGAGTCAAGGATAGCGCAATGTACAGGGTCATAATCTAAGAGGATAGTTAGAGGCTCGTGAAAAAATGTGTGACCTTAATTTTAACTGTCGCTTTGGGTAAGGTTATACATAAGCTTATTTACAAAGTATTTCAAAACGGAGTAAAACAACCTACTTTGAATTTTTCTTCAAATTGAATAGGTACTGCAAGCGAGATCCTACGACCCCCTCGCTTTCATAATTTCGCGTTCAATTTTTCCAAACATTTCGATGTGCGTTTTTTTTTCATTGCGGCTTTTTCTAAATAAATTCATTTAAGGCAACTGTGACAGAATGTGTGGAAAATTAATAGAACGTATTTATTTAACCGCCCATATACCCCCTCCGCCAGTTAGATAATTCCACAATGGATGTCGACATTCCATAACACGCACGTCACACGCGCATTTTGAATTTGATAAAGTAGCAAAAAGCTTAATGAAAATGTCAACGAAATTTCCACCCAACAACCAAAGTACAAAAAAAAAAGGAAAACCGCGTCACAGCGGAGTCAATCCGTACGAGGGTTAAAAAGTTTGAAAATATACATTTCCAGTCTATAAATAAAAATTGTACTGAGTTCAGGACTCGGAGGAGTCGTTATCGACAGTTTTGCGTGCATTCACTTGATGGTATGTTTGTTTTTCTGCTTTTTTTCTGAATAAATAATCCCCCAGCTCATGAAAATATTATCCGATTTGATTTTTTTCTATTTGATTGATTTTAATTTTACTTTTTTGTTTTATTTTTGTGTGTGGATTTTATTTATGAGTTTGAGCTATTTTTTTGTTGGTTTGTGATGACTTTGGCTTTGGGGCGTTTTTAGTCGACAATAATGTCGGTCAAAAGTGTTGACCGAATATTGGAACTAATTTGATGTTAGTTGGCGCTTTGTCGACATTTGGTTTCAATTCAATATATTCAGTCGAACTCAAACCTCCTGGCCTCAAGCTATGCGGCAATAAAGTGTGTCCTACATTTGAATAGAGTTTGCTCTAAACTGGATACTAGTTGGTGATGTGGTGATAAATCGATTGATTCCATATCCACTAACAAAATAATCATATCGATGAGTTGTTGCTGTATTTGTGGCATGGCCCATATTCTACGGTTAGAACTTTTTATTGGGTCAATATTAAAAAAGACACATACACGAGGTTTGAATAGATCAATTTAATAGATGGGCATAAAGTTAATCCTATTAGTTTTATGTTCAGACATTCAGGATGTTTTTTATGTTAAGCTGTTAATTGACGCATAAAAATTATTTCATCACGATTTATGTCATGATATTTAGATTGAACGTTAAATTAATTTTTAAATTTAAAAATCAGCAGTTTATCAAAGGTATATATCGTTGTGTAGAGGTGAGACTCCCTTATTTGTAATTTTGCAGTAAAAGTTTAAACCTATTTTTATAAAACTTTGAAGATATAGACTAATCGGAAGCTAGACAGTTATTATTTTAATAATTTAGTTTAACACTCTCATGATTTGAACAAGTAATCGGAAGCTTGTAACTGTAACAGAGCGTTACAAATACTCTTCTACTTTAGCCAAACCCAGTTAAAATTCCATCATCTAAACCTAACGGTAATTCAAGTCAGATTCTCCTACCATCCGACCTACAGTTGAGAACTTCAAATTTATTTCATTTGCTTCCTTACAATTCACATTGTGTCATTACAAAAAATTCATATGGGGAAGTGAAATTTTAAGCTTAAACCAGGTTTTGAAATTTCCGTTCCCGAGTACCAATTTAGTTTGCTAGAAGTTAGAAACGCATGGAGGCAAAAAGCTGTACTATAAGTATATATTCCTTATTTGGGGTACGTTAGGTTAGGTTTAGTAGACTTGCAGTTGGTTTTGTTACCGTCACACTTAAAGCAATGAAGATCCATTGTGGTACCCTGAAGTGTTGTTACTTTGCTTAAAAAGAAGTTACCTAGAGGTTTCTTCTTAGTAACAGCAAGATAGAGTAAAGGACAATGGCAGAGAAAGTGAGCAGAATTTGCATGCTCGTCTTTGTCACAGCAGCCTCTGCAAGGATCATCGGTAACTTAGCCCCATTTTCTTTTTAGGGTAACTTTTTTGGAGTAGCTTTTGTAATTTGTGTGTCCGAAATTCACATCTTCTAAGTTTATCGTAGTTCGCAGACACTAGTCGCTCTGTCCTAAAATTCCCTTCCATTGATTCTCTACCGTTTTCAATCTGTGGCTTCCTTTCATCAAAGAGCACCCCAAACAGGAGCGTGTTACCCGGAGTCCGCTCACAGTTCATTCTCTAAGCTTATAGCTCCGAATATTCGTCGAACATTTTTTCTTACGAATGTGCCCAGTATCATTTCGACTTTTTACTTATCGTCCAATATTCGGTGCTGCCGCGCCGTGCCGTATTATAGCCCTCGTTTAAGCAATAAAGTCGACTCTACTTAAAGCACTCTAAAATTTTCTTATTTTTAAACACTTTAAACGAGTCTTCTAACTAGATTGGACTTTAAACAAAACATTGTGTGAACTCGCCTAAAAGTGACAGGTCAACAGGAAATTTAAATTTAAATTTGTCAGAATTCTTTGAATTTTCTGATTTGATAGATAATTCCCAGTTGTATTAAATATATAAATAAAAATGAAAGATGAAAAGGTTTGTTTTTAAGTTATTAGCAATTATAAAATCTGTTCATTGACCTATCATATAGGTAACCGCTTTTAATCGAAGCGAGACGGTGAGCAAAATTGGGATCAGACGGAAGTTGGTTGAAATGCATCTCAAGACAATTGAAGATAAAGGTATGTAAGTGAGAAGAAAGACACAAGCTTCGGCATCAACTCAAGTGATTTGTTGCAACTAAAACAAAAAGCTGATGTTGAAACTTAAAACTACAAATAGATATCTCACAGTGCGTTATTCATTATGTGATGTATATATGTACATTACTTCATGCGTTTTTGGGGATTTTAAAATTCGTTATAATTTAGTTGGATTCGGGTCGAGTACAGCCCGTATTAGGACGACCATTCCAACAATTTTCCTAGTATCAAAATGGATGTCACATACCTATGCTAAAATTTGAATAGATTTTATTTTTTGCTTAAACAAATGTTCTAAAAATTGAATGCATGTCTAATGGCGTTTTTAACTGGCAATCTGGAAGTAAAAAAAGCATTCTGAAACCGTTCAATTGGGCAAAAGTGACAGTTCTGATTCTGAAATGAAGAGTATTCTCTTCTGATTTTAAAACCAGAATGCTTCTTTTCAGATTCCAGATTGCCAATTAAAAACGCCATAACATTTTTGCGAGTGTAAGTATCGAAAATTGTTGCATACTTACTGTTGAGTGCTGACGGCCGTGTTAGGGGCTAAATTTTAGAGTTATTACAGTATGGTAGTTTTTTTTTTTTGAATATACATATGAATACGGCCGCAGTACAAACTGGTTTTAGCTGCTAATACCACGTTCCATGTTTATATGCAGCTGCCCGTAGGTTAGTTGGTAAGTGCGTTGGCTGCTAAGCAGAACGCCGTCAGCACTCAACAATTTTCGATACTCAAAAAATAAAACTAATTCAGATTTAAGCAAAGGTGACAACCATTTTGATACCTCCGTTGGATTCATACGTGTAATCGGTTCTTGAATGTTCAGCTTTTGAATTAAAAATCGAACTGTGGTCTTATCCAAGCGATATCTTGAATATAACTGATTTTCATCAAATTCTGCAAATGGATTCGCACGAATTTGATTGACTTTTTTCTTTCTAATGATTTCAAAATCTTCGAAAATCTCAAAATCTGCAAAATCTACAAAATCTGCTTCCTCACCAAACATTTTTTTTGTATTTAATGACAAACTTCAAAAAAAAAGCTATGCTTTAAAAATTTAAACGAATGATTTCCCTCTTTTAAAGTTAGACGACCACTTTAACGATAAAGTATACTTTAAGTCGTTTAAAAATAAGATAAAGTCGACCTTGAATCTAAAATTTGTTTTTAGAGTCGACTCCTACTTTAAAGCTCAAAGTCTTTAAGGTGAAGAGTTTTGAACCCAGTTGTTTGGCCAAACTGAAGAAGCAGTGGTTCGCTATGATAATTCTTCGTCGGACCTCCACTAAAGGGTCGTTTGTAGGATAAAGTTCTTCTTCCCACACTTTGTTGTTGACCTGTCACATGCACCACATCAAAAAACCTTCTCCATCCTTAAAGAGTTTCGAAAATACACCATCCGACCCGGTGAACTTGTTATTTTTCAACCTTTGGATGGCTCTTTCTACCTCTTCTGTGCTGGGGCCTGGGAACTTGGGGTTCATTGACTGGTCTCGCTTCTCTTTCGTCATTGGCTCGCTTGATATTGTGCTCATTCAGCAGCATCTGGAAGTGCTGCTTGGATACATATACACTTCCCTGTGCTTCGGTGACTAGGTTTCCTTAACTGTTTCGAAGAGCCTGTGTTCTTTAAGAAAGGGTCTTTTGCAATACGAAAATTATTTGAAGGATAACGTCTCGTTTGTCGTACACTAGTAAGCTTAATTGTCATTTTCTGATATCTCTTTTCGATGCCAGTTGTTTAAAACTATCCGATCATAATGGGTTCTTCTAAGAAATTGACAAAAAAAAAACCATACACTCGATTTCTGCAGCCCTTATAAAGTTGATCTTTAGACTCTGCTGGATTCCCGGTCGGTATTCGGTAACGTTTCACATACACGACATGATTGAAATCCTACCACATAAAACCCAGAAGGAAAATTGATAAAATTGTACTTCCAATGAAAGGTGGAACTTCCTATAGAAACGTGGTTGGGGTCAGCTCATTCTCATTCGCCATTTTTAGAATCAAACAATACTAAATTGAATGACTGTTGTTCTTTTAAGTATCAATGGTCTATTTAACAGGTCTTTAAATTTCTTTCATGCCAAACATGACCACAACTAAGGATGTCAGTCACTGAAAAAAAATATAACTAGCAGACCCGTCTATCATTGTTCTAGTAAAAAGTAAAGCTTTTTAGCGTTGTGAAGAACATTTCCTTTAAGCATTGGTAGGAGTTTTATTTTTCATTTTTAACCAAAATTAACAGCAAAATGAACAGTGTGACTTTTGATTTTCGATCTCCTTGATTTTTCTTGAACGATAAATGAGTCCAAATTTTCTGATGTTTTGACAAACGAAACAAATTGTAAAAATGGAAAAATAAGGCATCTAAGTATAACAGTGAATTTTTTATACGTCAAAATAGTTTTCTTTTTTTTTGTCAATTTTTCTAAAAACTGCCAAATCCGGCATATCTGTCTTCACTGGCTGAGCAAAGCTTACCGAAATAAGTTTTTTCGAATCATACTTCATAAGTGTTTATCTATATTCTACTTTCATACTTTGGTTGTTGATCAATAAGAAAATTAGGGGCGGGTGCTACACTTAATGTTTTCTCTGTTGTTTTCATGTTTTACAATGTTAAAGGATTTACAAACCATTTCGAGGGAAAAGTAATTCAAACAAATATTTCCTATTCTTCACCACCAAAATTCTCTGTTTCTCTCTATGAACTGCCACTTCAATCGCCCTAGTTTGAAACAACTAAAAATAATTACAACGCACTTTAAATAGAATCCTCATTTATAAGCACAGAGGAATTATTAATTATTTTCCAAATTTACCAGTAAACAGTATTATCGCCCCCTTACTTTCTAAAAATCATCATTCAAATATATGTTATTCCAAGTTATGCCTGAAAACAAATTTTTGATTTCCCAGGAACTGAGTGTTTCAATTAAATTGCTCGGCAGTTTTCCTTTGTCAGACGAAAAAAAAAAAAACAAAAAAAAAAAACAATCGATACTGATTATCTTTCCAAAATTAACTGTCTACCCTCGCACTCACAAACTGGCCCTCATGATATGGTCAAAGTTCACTTACATCAACGCACACGTTCCACAATATTCTCAATTCCACCCCCTCGAAATGAAACATTGAAAAATATGTCATCAGTCATTTGGTCTCATAGTGGTGTGCGCAAAGTGTGTGTGAAATGGTTTTGGACTCTCTAAAAAAAACAAACGGAAAATTATTATCCTTAAGGATTGAGTGCAAAAACAAAAAAACGAGCAACAGGAAAAAAACTTGTTTGCGTGAGAAAATCTTCTATGAAATTTTTCGACAAACCGGGCAGAGCGTGGCGCGAGGCTAGAATTTAATTTCACCCTCACCGCCAAGAGGCGAAAATTCCTCACATACACCCATATGAGGGTAATTTAACCAAACTCATTCACTTTACGATCCGATATGCGATGAACTGCGTAGCTAAAAACTTAACATACATACAAACAACACCAACGACGTCATCATTGCCATCATCCCCATGCTATATGAATTGAGTTCACATTTCTGGAAACCCAGGTCCAATCATGTGGGTTACCATATTCTGCTTATATACCATCTAGCACACCGAGCCTGCTGGACCAAAAAGAGTACTCTCTCGGGCCTCTCGGAAATCGGAATACAGTGGCAGTTTAAGAACAACTATGAGTTTGTGGCGCCCCTCAAGTAATTTGACCCAAATTTCGATGAGAAGTGGAAACAAAACTCCGATCTGTTTTTCGTTTATTTGACTTCTTCAGGAGGGGACCGGCCGGGGACCGGGCCAGGGACCGGGCCAGGGAAGGAATTGTGCACACATCAACAGCATCCAAATCATCATCGCCGAGATAGAGTGCCTAAGCTATTCATCAGAAAAGGTCATATAGCTTGCTCAAATCACTCGGAGGGGTTGAAAAGCTGGAAAATTTTCGAAATGAAATAAATTAGATACGACAAACACACCAAAGGACTGAGACTTATAAGCGGAGAACAAATGCCGTGGCACAAGGCTTGATGATAGGCCATGGGGGATTGTTGTGTAGTTTTATGATTATTATTCTTTTTGTTATTGTTATTGTGGTGTGTGTTTGTTTGCTTCAGTGCTGATGGTGGCTTTTGGCTGATGTTAAAATTATATTGACGAACGACGGACAAGCGGCATCGGACACACGCATGGTCATCGATTTGTTGATAGCTGGGGTTGATGATGATAGGATTTGGTCGAGATTATATAGCAAATGAGTTCTGCGGAATTGATGGAGCAGGGATCGGATGTTTATTTAAGTACGTTTGTTCTAATCTGACTTACGAATGAGCCGTTCATTTTTAAAGTGTGTATTGGACTAAGAACATTCCATCAACTTCAATGCAAGCCTGCATTGAAATTCTCAAAATTGTAATAGATTGTATAGTTGTTATGCCTAACATTATCTCCAATCTTACGCTATAAACATTATAATGACAATTTTTTTAACAATCTAGTACTTTTTTGGAAGATTTATTAAAAATCTATAACCTTTTCAAACATATGTTTCTCTCTTGGTCGAACTTAAGTCAAACGTTTGGGCAAACAACTTGACTAAGTATTATAAATTGACAAATACTTCGAAAATCTAGTACATTTTTTATGTCAACTGTAGCTTGTTTCCTAGTTTACTTGAAGATCGTTTCAAAAAATTTAATATTTGAAAAATTTTGCTGTCTTACGTGAAGAATCAAGTACTTTTCTATAAATATTGAATTCGGTAAATATTTGAAAAAAGAATTGAAACAATTAATCTTACTTACTTACTTATGGTGGCGCTACAGTCCTGGTCGGACCAGGGCCTCACCCAACAAACTTCTCCAGCCAGCTCGGTCCCTGGCTAACTGTCTCCAGTTTCGCACGCCAAGTTGGTTCAGGTCCTCTACCACCTGTGTGCTCCACCGGAGTCGCGGTCTTCCTCTTCTGCGACGTCCTTCCGGGTTGGATTCGAAGACTCTACAAGCCGGAGCATTATTTTCCATTCGCTCAACATGACCCAACCATCTAAGTCGTTGGACCTTTACTTTTCTGGCTAGGTCAGTGTCGCTGTACAGCTCGTACAGTTCTTGGTTGAATCTTCGTCTCCATTCTCCATTAACGCAGACAGGACCAAAAATCACTCGAAGAATTTTCTCTCAAAGCAGCCCAAAGCGTTTTCATCAGATGTTGTTAGATGAGGGTTTTGTAGAGTGTCACTTTAGTTGCACGGGAGAGGACTTTACTACTCAATTGCCTTCTAAGTCCAAAGAAGCAGCGATTGGCAAGAGTGATTCTTCGTTTGATTTCAGCGCTGGTGTTGTTGTCTGAGTTGATAGCGGATCCCAGGTAGACAAAGTCCTTAACTACCTCGAAGTTAAATCTGTCTATGTTGACGTTTGCTCCAAGACGTCGATGTTGGTAGTCCTTTCTTGTCGACAGCATTAACTTGGTCTTGCCCTCGTTAACCGCTAGACCCATCTTCCTGGCCTCCGTCTCAAGGCTCACAAACGCTCCACTGACATCACGCTGTGTTCTTCCAATTATGTCAATGTCGTCTGCGTATCCTAGTAGCTGGACGGACTTTTGAAAGATTGTGCCTCTGGTGTTGACATTGGAGCTTTGCACAATCTTTTCAAGAATGATGTTGAAGAAATCGCATGACAACGCATCGCCTTGCCTAAAACCTTTTTTGACATCAAAAGCGTCCGTTAGGTTTTTTCCGACCATGATGGAACAGCGTGAATTTTCCATTGTCATCTTACACAGACGGATGAGTTTTTCTGGGATGCCAAAACTAGACATTGCTCTATATAGTTGGTCTCTATAGACGCTGTCATACGCGGCCTTGAAATCGATGAAAAGGTGGTAGGTATCGATTTGAAGTTCTGGGTCTTCTCCAAGATCTGCCGTAGGGTGAATATTTGATCGATGGTGGACTTTCCGGGTCTGAAGCCACACTGATAAGGACCTATCAGGTTGTTGACGAAGGGCTTCAAACGTTCACACAGCACGGCAGACAAGATCTTATAGGCGATGTTAAGGAGACTTATACCTCTGTAGTTGGTGCAGTTCAGGGGATCTCCTTTTTTGAGGATCGGGCATACGATGCTGAGGTTCCATTCATCGGGCATGCTTTCCTCCGACCAAATTTTGCAGATGAGCTGGTGCATGCTCCTTACCAAATCATCTCCAGCTGCTTTGTACAGTTCGGCGGCTAGCCCGTCTGCTCCAGCGGCTTTGTTCGACTTAAGTTTAGATATCGCTATCTTCACTTCGTCCATGTCGGGTGGGTGGAATTTTGGCCTTCTGCACCCAAATTGAATGGTTCTGTATTGCTGACGGAGTTTTGGTCGTCATCGCCACTATACAGCTTGGAAAAGTGGTCTTTCCATATCCTTGACTATTAATCTAGTATATTTCAAAAAATAATAAAATTGACTTTACTCGTTATATTTTATTTGAAGACTTTAAAAGTTCAAGAGGTAGTGATTCTTTTTTAAATGTACTAGATTGAGTATTAAAGTCTTGCAAAACTGTTGTAATTTTTATCATGGTTTTCCTATTTTTTAAAGCGAAATCACAGAATGTAATACATTTTTTCTGTGATGTTACTTAATCTAGTACTTTTCGAAGAAGAACTCAGATTAAATTCTTTAAGAACTTAGCTGAAAATAACAACAATATTCATTTCACACAACCTGCATCCGAACCCTAATCGAGGGTTGATGTTAAATACAACTGAAACATGAATAATACGGGTAAAAGTTAGAAGAAAGCAAAAACAGTAGAATGAAACTGACAATTCCGCCACATCTCTTAACCATATTAAGAGGACTTAGGGGAGTTGCAATGTTCTATCATGTGATTTCAATTACTCGTTGAAATTGAACGTACTACGTAATTCGTTTTTTTTTCTTTTCTCATTTCAATTCCCTGGTGGAACATTTTTCACCAACTTGCATTTAATTTTTTTCTAAATCTGTTAAGAAGAAACTTTTGACGGTTGTGTTATTTAATTTGCAGATTTGTATGTAGAGCAAAAATGGGGTTGGGATTATTTTGGTTTAAAATATGAGGGCGGATTTGTGTTCTTCTTAAGTTCATTGCAGTTGAGAAGTGGTTCTTTAGATTTTTTTCGGAGTAAATGATTTTCATAAATTGTTTTTTAAAATTACTTTTCGTTCTTGAAATGTCATGTGTGAAAAATTCAATGATACGGAAAATGGGTTTTCCCTTGCAAATATAAAAATTCAATTTGGAAAAATCGACAGAAAAATTCGCCACGGGTACATCTGCGTTAAATTCTAAGCAACAATGAGATCGCGGAAGTAATGAGAAATGCAGCTAAAGAGCTTTATGAATGAGTTCAAATGCTTAAACTAAAAGAAGGGAGAGAACACAGAAGAAAAGCTTGAAGTCTATTTAGTCAATTATACCAGTTTTCCCATAAGGAGAATATCGTTCAAGTAAAAAACTGTCAATTTTCAAACTATGCCTTCCCATGCAGCAATCATCAACAAGGCTTCAGCACTTCACAATTAAAAACCAATTTCCACTCTCTCAGCAACAAAGACTGACAACAACCAAAACAGATTTGTCAAAAACGCTTCCCTTTAGCAATTCGTTATCCCACTCTCGTAATCACCTAATTCGACCTCCTTCTTTAATGACTCACTTTCGTATTTTGTCGAAACCTCACATACGTGTGTGCTTCTGCGTAGCGTATCTTATACCTGCACTGCCAGCTAGCGATTCCAAGCTAACTTGACGCTCCCCCGAAGGAATTGAATTTTATTAGTGTAATTAAATTTGATCGCCACTTGTCGAACTACTTTTCGAAAATCATTAAAAATTTACACGAAAAACGGTCCTTAATTCGGTAGCCCCACCTCTTTGACAGTTCTAATTACCGAATGGGCTAACAAGACCACTAGCATTGTGAATGTAGCTTAATGCATGCGACATCACAAAAGCGATACGGCCGCAGCTAACGGCATGCATCTCTTGGTTTTAAGTATAATGACCGGGTTCGTTGGTCTTAATGTCTTATTAAACGACATGGGCGCCGCGATCTTTAAGAAAGTCACCATGGATAATCTCGAGACCCTGTTGGCTGGTGCAAACGCAAACTGTCAATGCGTTCACCAGTGAGTGTTGTCATTTAATTTAGTGATACGATTTTGAATAAATTTTTAATTCCCCAAACTTAAGTGAAGGTAAAAAAAAAAAATCGCTATGGTCTTAAACAATCTCCTGTGTGCGGTTTTGTTTTACAGTTCGAGAAGAAGGGGGACGATATGAGACAAAACACATAAGACATAGGTATAAGCGATTAAGCCACAACACATGTTCGACGTGTGTCACATGTGAACCAAAGTCATGAGGTGACCATAATGCGAATGGCTTTTATTTCAGAAGTAAGTTCCCTTTCAAAGGTTCATTTGTCCATATTGTAAGGGGATGTTTGTATTGTGGCAAAATATGGAGATAAGTTGTTATTTCACTTTGAATTAGTTTTCAGTTGTGTATGAAACAATGTATGATGTGCTTTTTGGCTTTCAGCTGAGGTTTTGCTTGCCGGTCTTGCAAAGAGCTTATTGAGGTCCTCTGAAACTTTTCACAATTTCTGGTGATACGTCTGGCTATCTCTGGAGAACAGCCGTTGGTTGCTTTTATGGTACGGTTTCACAGGTCCTTGGACAAAATAGGTACGGTACGGTGATCGTGGATGATACCCTACTTGGCTGTCGAAAGGTAGGATGATGATGGCTCAGATCAGCAGGTATAACGCCCCTGATGGCACGGATCAGCAGGCACAATGTCCCTGGTAGCAGGGAACAGCGGGTTCAATGGCCCTGGTGGCACGGACCAGCATGTACAATGCCCCTGATGACACGGATCACTATGAACAGTACCCCTTTGTGGCACGAATCAGCAGGTGCGATGCATCTGGTGATTTGAATAAGCCGGAACAATGCGCTTGGTGGCACTGATCAGTAGGCATAATGCCCCTGGTGGCACGGATCAGCAGGTACAATGGCCGTGGCGACAAGGATCAGTAGGAACAATGCCACTGGTGGCATGGATCAGCTGGTGCAATGCTTCTGGTGACTTGAATCAGCAGGAATTATGTGCCCGGTGGCACGGATCAGCAGGTACAATGGCCCTGGTGACACGGATCAGTAGGAATAATGGCCATGGTTGCATAAATCAGCAGGTACAATACCCATGGTGACACGGATCAGCAGCTATAATGCCTGACTTTGACCAACATTACTAATTTGATGCTATTGTATCATTTGGTAGTAGAAGTAGCGGTAGTACTAGTCTACTTTTAATACTTTCCGAAGGTAGTGAGTGTGAATTGTATAACTAAAGTTCAAGGGAAAAACAGACTGCCTTATGTACGTCTGAACCAAGTAGTCGATGTAGATCACACTTTTGAATTCCAGAAAACTGTGGCCATCACCTTTCTGGAAGATGGGACAGTCCTTAGATACATTTTGGAGTACGTTCCTTTGTCTCTATAGAGTGACGCGACAGCTCTTCAAGAGCCAAGGCCTAAGTGGCTTACTCTCATCAACTCTGATGCGTGTGAAGAATTGATAAGCTCTTGGAAGTTGTTTAGTTCTTCGCAAGAGGTAGTGACCTTGAAAGATGAAATAAAAACTTATGGGCACAACGCACATTACCACTAAACCACGGGCACTGGCCCTGAAGAAATGATGCAGAATTTTCATTGGATTGCGCATAAACAGTTTTAAACACTCACTCTGAAGTGCTATCACGGTTGCGCTTGTTGTCCAGAGTGAGCAAACGCAGCACCGATCAATCCAACAGCTTTCTCATTTCCAAAATTTCATGAAGAACATAACTCACGCGATCTTTTGAAATGAAGACTATCTGACTTCAATCGGCGGCTGTCTCGTGGTAGCTGTTCTCAGGGCATCTGGACTTGATCCATCAAAAACTGATGTATGACAACGTTGAATCCCGTAAACGAAGGAGAAGAGTCACCGTATACAGCGTACAAAATTTAATGCGATATGGTTTATTGCACCATCTTCTGATATAGGACCGTTTTTGATTAACCGGCAACGGGGATAACAAGGAATCCATACCTAAGCTCATCAACAATAAAAATTTGTCCAAATACATTTTGAAGCCTGATACCGTTGAGTATAAAAGCCATGAAATGCCGGATCAGCTAGTGATTTCATGAAACACGAAAGTCTTCAAAATATGAAGCATGATTCAATATGAAAACTTAACAAAACCTCCAAGGACACTCTTGTCCTTGAAACTTGAAGCCAAATGGTCACCTCAATGCAACAAACCTTCCTCAAACCACAAACAAAAAGGAAGAGAAAAACAAGACAGTAGTTGGTTTCCGTATCAGTGTGTAGAGTATGCAAGGCATGTTTCGAGTTCCGTCAACGTATGCTAACTCTATACGCTAATTTAAAATGTGCAACCATCAGCAGCGACATCAGCTCCAGAAACAGCACCAGCAGCAGGTGAATAACACAGTTATTTTTTTTTCCTTTTCATTTAATATTTAAACTTTTTTTACTGTAGCATTTTGTTTACGTGCTTCGCAAGGTGTGTATATGCCAGTGCCTCACTGCCTGTACAAGCACCACCGCACACTCACCGACCGACCGGTGTGAGAGGGTCCATACTGTGTTTATTCATACAAACATCAGTCTTGATTAAATATAACTTTTTTTCTTCGCTCACTTCGGTTTTAGAAGGTCAACGGAAGTAAAGCGAGTCAAAGTAAAAATCTGTCCGTGTTGTTAAGTGAAAGTCGGTCTTCGACTTTGCTGTATAGAAATCGTAACGCATTTCACTTGGCTTTGAAGTTTGAGTTTTCGTTATGTCTTCGACTTCCCGCTCCGTCTTCACAGCGACCATAATTTGGCTCTTTAATGATGCGATGTTGTCATGGAAAGCAAAAAAACAAGCAAAAGCGACACCAACCGAACGCCCGCCTCAACCTCGACTTGAAACTCTCCAAAACGACACTCTCTCGATGAAATGATGGCGATTTCGAAAACAATTAGTTTAGCCATTTGTTGCGATTTGCGTTGCAATTTTATATCGGCAGGCCTCGAAGCAGGGAGAGATATGTCAGCCCTGGTTCTTTCAGTTTTGCAATGGTTCCAACTCTTTGGTGTTTCTTTCTCTTGGTGTGCCTATTGCCAATTGACTGAAAGTAGACAAAACTAGACACTCGTAGTGAACTGCAGTTGCATTTTGCATTGCATATCCGCATGCCACAGTGTTCCAAACGATTATTTTACAATTGTTTTCCACGCCAACAACTATCCAACTATACGGCTGTATAGTTACGGCTATAACTGCCTTGAAGCTTAAGCTATCTCTTAACTGTTGGATAGGTCGGGACTCGGGATGGGATGTGTTGGAAGGTATATGTTGTCGATGGAACTAACAGCAACATAAATGAGAAGGAAGAGAAGGCGGATGAAGGAGTAGAAGAAGAAGCCGCGATTTTTATTCGTTTTGCAGCATTATTTAGCCTGATAAGTAGGCTGAGTGGCTGTCTGTCTATTTGGCATCAGACACACTGAAGGAGTTTTTTTTTCGTCATCGTTGATGTTGCATTGTTGTTTTGTGTTTCTAATCTGTTTGGCAGGGATATCTGGGTTCAATTCACTCAACAACAACGATGGACGAGCGGCGAAACGAAACGCGAAACGAAATGATGGTATGGTACATTATGCTTCTTTTGCATTTTCTTTTCTCCCCACAAGCACACAATTGGTTAAATGATGTTGATTAAGTAGATGCAAAATGGATAGCATTAGCTTAGCACTGACGTTCGAAAGTTGCTGGACACGCATAATGTCTTTATTTGCGGCATACGTTCTACAATTGTTGTTTTGCAAATACAAATCCAACTGCCTACACAGAAATATTTGAAAGAATATTAATGCTTCGTTCTCCATGATTCTCAGCATTTGTTGTCTCCTAAAATGTCTGTTTTTGAAAGAGGGTATGGCCTTACATTCAGGGCAGACATAGAACTATCGAAAAATGTTTCAGATTTCGATCTCCTTAATTTTCATTACTTTGAGTGTTGACTACGAGTAGATTCTTATGAAAAAAGGTAGATTTTTTTCGCAAATGATATGCGGGCAAATGTACTGCGGGAAAGTACTTTTCGGGACTTTCGGGACGGATTTTGATTCATAGTCCTTTGGCCCCGAAAACATTTGAAAGAAATTAATGCCCTATCTTAATCTCAAGACGTACCTGTCGAAAAAGCAGTCAAATGAGATCAATAAGGCGTTGGAGAAAGCAGTCCGTGTCTCTTGAACATGTATCAGGGGGATTATCGTCACCAAGTTCACCCAATTATTGGCAGACACAGACGACATTTATCTCTACAGTCCTCATTTATCCAGGTCGAGAAGGCGGCAAAAAAAAACCTGGGTCTGCATATTAATGAGGAAAAAACTAACCATGTAGATGGCTCCGTTTGCTGCAACCGTTGGCAATAGTATGGTGAAGGAGCACGAATTCCAAGTAGTGCGACAATTCATTACGTTGGGGTCATTAGTAACAGCCGATAACAATATGTAAGAAGAAAGACGTAGCGGCTGCTAAAAGCCAACAAAACCTAGTTTGGTAATTTTAGGCTCTTGAGATCCAGAATTTTTACCATTAGGGATACCTTCGTTTGTGTTTACTGCAAAGGCCGCTGACTTACTTACTTACTTACTTACTTACTTAAGGTGGCGCTACAGTCCATTGTGGACTTGGGCCTCAATCAACAGTCTCCGCCAGCTAGCTCGGTCCTTAGCTAGTCGTCTCCAGTTTTGCACTCCAAGTTGATTGAGGTCCTCTTCCACTTGAGTGCGCCACCTGAGTCGCGGTCTTCCTCTCCTCCTACGTCCCTCGGGAATAGTGTCGAAGGCTTTCCGGGCCGGAGCATTGGTGTCCATTCGCTCTAAATGACCGAGCCATCTGAGTCTCTGGACCTTGACCCTTCTGGCTAGGTCCATGTCGTTGTACAACCCGTAAAGTTCGCTGTTGTATCTTCTTCGCCATTCCCCTCTCGAAACAGCCTAAGCTACTTTCATTCGATTTTGTCAGAGTCCATGCTTCTGCACCATACAGCAGGACTGGGATGATGAGTGTGTTGTACAGCTTTACCTCAGTTGCTCGAGAGAGGGCTTTTCCACTCAATTGCTTTTTAAGCCCAAAGAAACAGCGATTAGCAAGAGTTATTCTTCGTCTAATCTCGGGGCTAGTGTTATTGCCCGTGTTTATAGCGGAGCCTAGGTAGACAAACTCCTCTACTACCTCGAAGTTATACGCGTCTATTGTGACGTTCTGCCCGAGCCGTCGGTGTTGGGTGTCCTTCCTCGAAGACAGCATATACTTCGTTCTTCCCTCATTTACCGCTAAACCCATTTTTGCCGCTTCTGTCTCAATTCTCACAAAGGCGCCATTGACATCACGCTGTGTTCTTCCCATTATATCAATATCATCGGCGTACGCGAGAAGTTGAACAGATTTTTGGAAGATAGTGCGTCTGGTGTTGACGTTGGAGTTCTGCACTATCTTCTCAAGAACGATGTTAAGGAAATCGCATGACAGTGCATCGCCCTGTCTGAATCCTTTTTTGACGTCGAAAGGTTCCGTAAGCTCGTTGCCAACCTTGATGGAGCAGCGTGAGTTCTCCATTGTCATTTTGCACAAGCGAACGAGCTTGGCAGGGTCGCCAAAACTAGACATAGCTTTGTACAGTTCGTCTCTGTAGATGCTGTCATACGCGGCCTTAAAATCGATGAAAAGGTGAAAGGTGGTGGTATCGAATTGGAGTTGACATTTGCTTGGGTCGTCATCAGTGTATCCGTCCGTTTCCGAGGCCGTGGTCGGGAAGTCAACCCGACGCACAACCCCCAACCTGGAGTACCAGGCACTTGATGTGACTCCAAGTGCAAGACCGGAAAAGCGCTCCTTTTACGGCCTGGGCTTCAAATAAGTCGAAGTAGCCCGTAAAGGTGTTCACCAAGTAGTTCGGCCTAGCTGAAACTGGAGACGCCACCGTTGATTCCAAAGAAGAAATTCATTCGCTGCCGTCCTTCGATGGGAGTGCCTTGATGGGAACACTCCTTCGTTGTGGGGTAATTGGTAGTAACAGCCTACTCCGCTTCGACCTGTCGACCATGGGAGGTCCTTCTGCGAAATCAAGTTTCGCGGTCGCATAGGTCTAAGCTTCATAGTAGTAGTTACCGTAAGCCGCTCCGCCACGTCAAGGCTTAACCCGTGGAGGGCCGCTGACGCAAAACTAAAAAAAGTTGAACTGTTGAAACCAGATGTCGTTAGTGCCAATATCATCGAATTCAGGCCAAAAATAGTAAGGAATCATAGACTCGTAGTGCAAGCTGTTGACGGTGGCGACCTAGTCATATTGTTCTCAAAGAAATTTAGCCGATCGTGCAGATTGTAGCTGCAAGCCTAAGCTAAGAAAAGGAATTTGACAATTGTAGAAGATGGCCGCTGCCAACTCTCACAATTCAAAATGTCTTATTGTAGATCCTCCTTTATTAGTTGTCATTCATAAACACTACCACCAGTAAATGGCATGAATTACACCAACAAAATATAGCTTCATCTCCTACAAACACAGAACGTATCAGAAAGAGTTCTGTATGAATTTTTACTAATCGATTACAATTCACATACAGTTTATGTAAGAAATGTCCATAAGACAGCGCACCGTCGCCGACGAAAAATTCAGGTTGAGGAGTGGAAACTGCCTCTAAAAAATACGGAAACCGTTCATTAGGCCAAAGTATACTCCCGGACTTGTCATTTGAAACACCGGTTAATCGCCGTGGAAAGCCGGGGGTAGCTCTGTTGATACACTAGGAAAAGTATGAGACTCACGAAGTATCACCATGAACTAATTCTTCCACATTTCCAAGGATAAAATTAACTTCTTCTTTTTATACTTTAGCTTCAGTTAAAGTTATGTCACTTCCGATAGGTAATTGTAATAACCTCAACTTTACTGCACAATCAGCATGTGATTCGCTCTTGCGGGGCCCACCCATTCCCCCCCCCCCCCCCCCCCCCCTTCCCCCCCCCTTCCCCCCCCCCCCCCCCTCCCCCCCCCCCCCCCACCCCCCCCCTCCCCCCCCCCCCCCCCCTTCCCCCCCCCCCCCTCCTACCCCCCCAATCCCCACCCCACCACCCCCCTCCCCCCCCCCCCACCCCCCCCCCCCCCTCCTCCATTCCCCCCCCCCCCCCCTTCCCCCTCTCTCTTCCACCCGGCCCCCCTCCTCCTTTCTTCTGAATCCTACTCCTCTCTCCTTCCCTTCTCTCCCTCCCTCCCTGTCCACCTCCCTTCCCCCCCTTTCCACCCCATCTACCTCCCTTCTGCTCCGACCTCCCCCCTCCTTTCTTCCGTCCCCGTCCCTTTTCCTCCTTCCTCCTTCCTCCCCTCTCTCCTCCCATCTCCTTTTCTGAACCCCACCTTTCCTCCCTCTCTCCTTACCCCTCTACCACCTTCCTCCTTGTCCTCCCCCTACCTCTCCTTCCCTCCCCCCCCGTCTCCCGCTATCAGTCCCCTCCCCCCTCTCCTCCCCCCTACCCTGCCCCCCCTCCTTCTTTCTCCTCCTATGGCACCCTCCCCCTACTTCCACCTCCGTCTCCCCCCCCTGCTCCTCCCCCCTGACCCCCCCCCCCTTCCCCTCCTCTCCTCATTACCCCTTCACCTCCTCCGCCTCCCTACCTCCTCCTCTCCCTCTATCCCCTATCCCTCTCCCGACCCCCCCCCACATCCACCCACGCCCCCCCGCTTCTCCCTTACCCCCCCTCCCCCTTTTACCCCCCCTCCCTCCTACCCCCCCTCTCCCTTCAACTACCCGTCTCTCTCTACACCCCGCCCCTTTTTGTCTTTCCCCCCCCCTTCGACTCCCCCCCCCCCCCCCTTCCCGCCCTTCTTGCCCCCCTTTCCAATCCTTCCTCCCTCTTACCCCTGCCCCCTCTGCCCCTGCCCATCCCTCTTCCCCTGCTTACTCCTCTCCCTCCCTCTGACCTTGCTCTCCCTCCCTCGGGGGGCTCTCCCTCCCCCCCTTCCCCCTCCCCGCCCTCCCCTCAATCTTCCCCGCCCGGACGTTCCCCTTCCCCCTCTGCCCTTCGTTACCCTTCATCCCCTTTCTCCCTTCCTCTCCCCTCCCGCTCCCCCCCTCCTATTCCTCTCCCCTCCCTCCCCCCCATTTCCTCCCCTTCCTCTCCTCCCCCTTTCCTCTCTTTCCCGTCTTACTCTTCTTCTCTCTCCTCCTCCCCTTCTACCCCGGCCCCGTCCGACTGCTCCCCCCCCCTCCCTCCCCCTCCCTCCCCCTTCCCCCCTCCTCCCCCCCTCCACTCTGACCCCCCCCCCTTTCCCTTACTCCCTCCCCCCCACTCCCCCTTCTCTCCCCCCACTCCCCTCCCTACCTCTCTGTCCCTTTGCCCATCTCCTTCCTCCTACGTTTCCTTCTCTCTCCGTCTCTCCCTCTTTCCCTCCCTCCTCCCCCCCCTCTTCGCTTCCTTTTCCCTGTTCTCCCAATTCCTTTTCTCTTCCACCCTTTCCGTCTCTTCCTGCCCCCCCCTTCTTCTCCCTTTCCCTTCCTTTCCCTATCAGTTCCATTGCCTCCCTCTTTTTTTCCCCTTTGCTCCTCCTCTTGTTTACCCTCCCCCCCTTACCTTCTTCTCCTTCTTCTCATCTCCCCGCCTACCTTCTTCTCTTTCCCTTCCCTCTCCTTCTGTTTTTCTCCCCTTCCCTTTTGTAACCTCCCTTTCCTTTTCCCCTCCCTTCCCCCGCTCCCCCCCTTCCCTCCCCACTTTTCTCCACCCTTTTCTTCCCCCTTCTTTTCTTCGCCTCACCCCCACCACGTCCCTCACTCTTCCTCTTTCCTCTCACCTTTTTCCTCCTCCCTCGTTCCTTTTTTACCTCCTCCTTCCTCTTCCCCTCTCTCTCCTTCTTCCTTCCCTTCTCTCCCCTTTTTGTTTCTTTATCCCCCCTTATGACCCTTTTCCCCACCCTCCACCCCCCTCCCTCGTCCTTCCTTCTTCCCTCCTCCCCTTCTCTCCCCCCTAAGCGTCCTTCTTCCCCCTCTCTTACTTACCCCTGATTCTTCCATCACTGTCCCCACACTTTCCCATCACCCGCGTTCCTCCCGCTTCTCTCCCCACCTCTCCTCTTCTTCCCCATTCCCCCCCCTCATCTCTTCCCCTCCTCTTTCCCCTTTTTTTCTTTCCTCCTCCCAACGTTCCCCTGCCCTTTCCACCCCCCCTCCCCCTTTTTCCCTTTCTCTTTACCCTTTCACTTATCTCCTCCCCCCGTCCCCCACTTCCCCCCCCCCCCCCTCCCTGCTCACTCTTTTCCTCCCTCTTTCCTGTCCTCCTTCCTCAATTTCCCTCCCTTCTCTTCCCCTTTTCCCGATTCCCTCCCCCCCCCCCCGCCCCTTTCCCCCGCTATCTCAGTCCCCCTTTATTCCTTTTCCCTTCCCCCTTCCTTATCCCCTCCTCTTATATATTTTATTTCTATCCCCTCATCCCCTTCCCTCCCCCTCCTCTTCTCTCACCCCCCCACACCCTCCCCTCCCCCTTCCGCCCTTAACTCTCCTTCCCCTTTGCCTCCTTCTTTCCCCCCTCGCCCTACTCCTCTTCCCCTCCCCCCCCCCCCTCCCACCTTCTCTCTCTCTCCCCTCTTCTAACCCTTTTTTCCTCCCTTCTTCGGGCCCCCCCCCCCCCCCGCCCTCCCCCCCTCCCTCCACCCCTCCCCCCCTCCCTTTCCTTTTCCCCTCCGCCCCCCTCCTCCTTTTTCTTCCCCCCCTACTCATTTCCGTCCTCTTTCTCCCTTTTTCTTCTCTCCTCCCCTTTCTCTCCTTGCTCCTCTTCACCCTTCTTATCCCTCTCTTCCCCCTTCTTTGTCCCTCCTCCTCTCCTCCTCTCTCTTTCTTCTCTTCTCCTCCTCTTACACCCCCCCCTCCCCCCCCACTTATGTTTTCCCCCCTTTCCCCGCTTCTTCGGGTGTTTAAAAGTCGTGAGCGCGGGTGTAAATGTTAAAGAAAATTGGCGCATTTAACGCTTCCTGTTTAAGACAATTTTAAATTTTCAAACTCAAATTCCTTAATTGTGATTTTTGCCGCAAACCATACTAAAACAGATCTCTAGTAGAATGACTTATCAATCGATTATTGACAATAACTGTCTCTTTACTTTTCCTTGACATAATGAACCACCCATATCGTTTTGAATAGAAAATATCGATCACTTGGGTACGACCTACGACACTTTGAAATCAAAGTCAGTGTACTTTTCACACCGACTGTGTGTCCAGCAAAATGATACAAAAACAAACAGCTTCACATCTTAACCCAGAAAAAAAGCGAACAAAAAAAAAGTATCGTAGAAAACTATTTTCATTTATTTATTTTTATATTTTTTGCAGATTTCTGCACAGACAAACACAAACTGATGAAATGCCACAAAATCGAGGCGAATTATAAAATTTCATTTAAGCAAGAGAACAACAACAAAACAAGCACATAGATAGAGTGGAGGAGCCACCAGCCACCCATATACACATAGTCGAATGGAGTTTCGAGTGTTTGATGCTGGCAGTTGAATCTGAAGCGCGCTGTAGCCAAGAGGACGAATCATAATGGCCACAGAATGCAAAAACATAAAAAAAAAATAGTGCCACAGACCAGTGCAGGCCAAGCCAGAGTGCCAGCCTTAAAGTAATAGTTCTGCAAATTGAAATGAACTCTCTATGGCGATGCAATGTTATGCGCTTACACACAAAACTGGGTGTAAGCGGATTGTTGGTTCGGTTGGCACAGCAGTTCAGTCAGATGTATCAACAACATGATCATGGAGTATGTTGTTGCAGCAGCAGCAGCTATCGAGAGTTCGGTGATAGAAAAGTAACTCGAACATCACTGCACAACTAAGCCTAATAGCATCCATAAGTTCACAAGAAGTGGCGCGGGGCCGGCCCGGTGGGGCGGTTGGTGGAGTAAAAAAAACAAAAATCTCTTAAGCCCATTCCAATAGAGCGCGCAAATAGTTTTATTGAGTTTGTGTCTTTTTTCTTTACATTATATTTCTTAATATTGAGGGGGTACAGGGTGTACTCTCCCAGAAATAAGATGATATGTTAAAAAACGACTGAGTGGCTTAGTGTGAGATCTAGCAGTCCACCGTCTTCAAACATATTTCAATTAAAAGTCGCACTTTTCGAAATTCAAATGTTTGGATTCTAACATTATTGTACCTAATATTAAGCTCTTAATCCTGAACACCCTGTTGAATGCAGATGAATCTCCAACAACGGCCATTGCCATATTGCAGCCGGTTTTTTGCAAATATTTTGCGAAAAATCATAATAATTGTTGAAAATAAAACAAAAATTAAGTGTTTTGCTTTTGATATGGCATGGATACAAGGTAGGGGACCAGACGGGGGCTTCTCGGTATACCTAGATTTTTGTATTTATCAAGGTAGTTGTAGAGGGTTAGTGTATGGCAACTATACCGTTCACTTTTTATCTTTTGCACAAAAACCCTAACGATATAACTCTTATTTGATTTTTGTGCTTATTTTTTGTTTTTTTTTGCTGGAAGTTATTGTCGGTGGGGTATAGCCTTCTTGTTTGGTGTGTGTGCCTTTGCCTTTCAAGTGGATCACGAGGAGGTTATAATATTTCCCCCTTTTAGTGTGTTCTTTTTGCTGTAGATGCAGTTATATGTGAGCTTTTGGATACTTTTGGTGTGTTTTCATAGTTTGGATTGTTTTTTTTGTGTTTTTTTGTGAAGTAGCCTTCCTATACCAATAAAGTATTTATTTAATATTTTTATTGAAGCGAATTTTATTGGAGTTGAGATTTTTGTTTGTTTGTTTGTATATTTGTTGGCGCTTTCGGACAATTGTGCTGAAATGAACAGGTAGCCAAATTTACGTAGCGCACCGTTGCTGTAGGTCGAAATAAATATTGGGGTTCAATGCAAAATGAATGTAGGGATTGTATAGTTGTTGAGTTGGAAATAATATCAATCGATTGGATTTTGAGTGATTTTTTGCTTAAGCCACAACAGTTTTTCACTTCAGATCGGCCCCTCGCATGCGTTTTCCAGTCGTCAGAACCAAGCGCTCTGGCATTCACAGTTACTTGGTCCGTATACCGAAGGTTCAGTCTTCCTGGTCGTCTTGCGAACCTGGGGATTGCGAAGGGAAGTCTTTCTTGGCTGAACGTTTTTGTCCATTCGCTTAATGTGGCCGAGTCAGTGGCTTTCTGGACTACATCCACATCTTGGAACAGCTTGCACAGTTTGCTGTTGAACCTTCTTCTCCATTCGCCATCGTCACATACGGGACCGAAAATCCGTCGAAGTATTTTTCTTTCGAAAGTGCCCAATATCATTTCTTCTTTTTTACTTATCGTCCAGCACTCGGCGCGCGCCGTAGAGTAGAACTGGTTAAATCAAAGTCTTGTATAGAAAGTGGAGGCACTTTGTCTCTTGAGTTAGGGATTGTGAACCCAGTTGTTTGGCTAAACCGAAGTAGCAGCGGTTAGCTCGTGTAATTCTTTGTCGGATTCCCACTAAGGTGTCGTTTGTGGGATTGTTGTTTGTTGCAAGGTAGGTGACCTCCTTAACTACCTCGAAATTGATGCTACCAACAGTGACGTTTTGCCCTAGGCTGTAGTTCTTTTGTTTTGATAGCATGTACTTTGTCTTGTCTTTATTGAATTCAACCTGTTCTTCAAAAGCTATGAAAGCCTCAAGCACAAAGCTCTTTGGGACCGACAGATGATGTATATGTCGTCCGCATAGCTAAGGAGTTGGGTTGATTTGTTGAAGATATTGTTTTCCGTACTCACAGCTTCCTTGCGCACTATCTGCTCCAGGACTATGTTGAAGAAGTCGCATGACAGCGCATTTTCTTGTCTAAACTCTGCGCATGTATGACACAAATCAGATGAGCTGTTACTCATTTGCACACAGCACTGTGTATTGTTAGGGGTAATGAGGCATAGCTGACTCAGTTTGTTCGGGGTCCCGCAACCTCTACACGGCTTCAGGTTCCAGGAATGCTTATCAGTGTTCCTCTGAACCCAGTATTAGAAATTGTGCTAAGTCGTATCCAAGTCATGCTTCGCGAATGTAGATCATCTAAGCAAACCCCGTTTTTCTCATTCATTGCAGTATGCAGAAAATCAATGTACACCAATACCTTCAACTAAGCCATATGTCCCTTCCCTGACTGAGGCACAGAATTGCCAGACACATAGATTTTGTTCAAAATATTCAAATCAAATTATTTTATGAATACAAGACTTGTCATTATTTTAATTGTTCCTACCTACATATGGGTACGTAGCAATCAAGATACCAGACTTTATTGTAGGGTCACTGCGGCGAATGCTTTTTATTTTTATTTTCCAAATTGTCAAATAATTTACAAGGTATCGTCTTTGACCGAAAAAATTTAGGCCAATGAAGGAATAACAGGTATCGGTGCAGTCATATTTTAATTCCTTGTAAAGGGTTTTTCAATAGGGACGCTACAAAAGTTTCCTTAAATATCAAGGAAATTCTTTATTCCTGTGGAAGTACATTTGATGCCATTATGTATGGAACGACTTGCGAAGTCCTACGTACCATTTTGCATGGTTTCAGCATAACGGATGCTGCAATTTCACGTTCGATATTCGTACGAAGTTCATCAATCGTCGCTGGCTTGTTGGCATAAACCAAAGATTTGACGTAGTCCCACAGGAAATAGTCTACCGGCGTTAAATCGCATGAACGAGGCGGCCAATTCACAGGTCCATTTCTGGAGATAATGCGCTCATCGAACTTCGTTCTCAATAATTCGATTGTTTGGCCCGCTGTGTGACATGTGGCACCGTCCTGTTGAAACCACATATCGTCCAAGTCCATATCATCCAATTCATTCCAAAAATAATCGGTTAGCATTGAGCGGTAGCGATTCCCATTCACAGTAACGTGCCGGTCTTGATCATCACGGAAGAAGTACGGCCCAATGACACCACCAGCATGTAAACCGCACCAAACAGTGATTTTTTCGGGATGTAATGGTGCCTCGTGAAGCACATGTGGATTGCTGCCTGACCAATAACGCATATTTTGCTTATTGACGAAGCCATCCAGCCAGAAATGAGCCTCATCGCTGAAGATGATTTTTCGATGAAAATCCGGATCATTTTCAAGTTGTTGCTCAGCCCAATTCACGAACATACGACGCTTCTGGTGATCTAGCGGCTTCAGTTCTTGCGTCAATTTGATCTTGTAAGGATGTAGGCCAAGATCTTTTCGCGAAATTCGCCACAACGACGTCACAGAGATGCCCAACGCTTGAGAACGACGTGTGAGAGACTGATTTGGGTCTTCCGCAATTGATGCGCTAGCGGCAGCAATATTCTCGACACTACGGGCACTTCTTTGTCTCACTGGCACGGGAACATTTTGTACTGAGCCTGTGGATTCAAATTTTTTCACTAGACGCTCAATTGTTGATCTGGCAGGACGGTTATGACGACCATAAATTGTACG
Source organism: Sphaerophoria rueppellii (assembly GCA_920937365.1). Lineage (NCBI taxonomy): Eukaryota > Metazoa > Arthropoda > Insecta > Diptera > Syrphidae > Sphaerophoria > Sphaerophoria rueppellii. Next base: position 101,239,683 of record CAKKXW010000001.1, on the reverse strand, counting down.
TAGCGCTCTTAAAGTGTTGACCACTGACTCCGAATTTCGGTAGTAAATTTTAATAATTTCGACTCGTTGTTGGATCGTATACCTTTCCATGATGAAATGGAAAACCTTACTGAAGAGAAATGTCAAGAGAGCGGTAAAAAATATGGCGTCGTTTGCTGTCCCTATCGGTCTACTTTTGTAGCGTCCCTATTGAAAAACCCTTTATCATTTTGTATTGAAAATGTTTGTATATTCATAAACTTAGTCTGATAAATAAAACAAATAATTGAACGTTTTTTTTCCTTAGCCATTAAAACTTTGTATACTAGGTCACTCTTATGAAACAAATTTCTCGAACTTACAATAACTAAGTGCTTAATCACACTTAATTCAACAATAATAATAAATCTACCTGGTAATTGCGCAAGATATCATTTCATAACCTCAATAGGTAAACACAAATTTTCGGCAAAACAAAGTGAAAAAATCAAGAAAACAATCACCACACCAACAAAAACCAACCAAAAATTACAAAAAAACGAAAAAATAAACCCATAACCCGAACTACCGAAATAATATGTCCATGTAACACTTTTTGAACCTCTTTAACACTTTTGCTTCATCTTCTTTATTAGCTTCTCATAGTCTCTTCATATATCTCCAAAGAAAAAGCAACAACAAAAAATGTAACCACCTGTAAAGAATACAACAACAAAACAAAAGTAAACATAAGCAAGCATCCCACAATCAAGTCCCCCCGCGCAAGAAAAAAAACCAAAAACAAAACAATTCATCAATTGAATTTCTTCATCTCTCAACAGAGGCACATCACAAACGATACGAAATAATTTAACCTCTCCTCCCGTCCCCCCGCTTAAAATGATCACAGACTTTTATTATCATGATCACTTTGTTTCCATTGCATCGAACTTCTTCGTAATCGTAGTCATACAAAAAAGAAAAGAAGACGAAGCAAAAATCTACTTGCTTTAAATGAGAAAAGGTTAAAAAGCACAAAAAAAAAATAGTAATAACAATAACAATACGACGGCTTTTTGGTATGTATGTCAGTGCATCAAACACATAACCAATTAGAAAGTACTACCAGAGAAAGAGAACAACTAAAACTAACTACTGAAAGATACAAAAATGTATCTGTAATATGCGTTGTTTCGGTATATTTGTATCTATTGTGGTTTTAAGTCGCTTACTGTTTCCCCAAAATGAAAGGAAATCATAATGTGACGAGGTTATCTTGATTTATGTCAGGGCCGTATACAGAAATTTCTTCTCAATATTACAATGGGCCTTTTTCTGTACTAAATGTACGGGTCCAGTATCCGGAAGCACTTTAAACCTATTATTTCTTCTCAAGAAATAAAAAATCATAAAACTAAGATTCTTTAGGGTAAACATACCCTCAATTCCGCCATATTAGTTTTCCTCCCAACAAAAACGGGACTGCGTGTTGTGTCATTACTGATGTATGTCCCAACTGCAATTGCGATAGGGGGTCCTAGTACCCTTTTCTTTTTCTTCTGCTGAATAAAAGATCAAAATTCCTACGTGATTAGATTTTCTACGAAACCCAACAAAATTTAATACCATCAACGAAAATTTCGGGGTAAGTGACAGTTTCGGGGTATCGAAAAATAAAACTTGAATGAATACAAAAATCTTCTCGTAAGACTTGAAGTCATCGCCAAGTCAAGTCAGTCGTGTCCATAATTCACCCACACTTTCCTCCGGATCTAACTTATTATTTATGCAGATAAACGACCCAGCAACGAGTGTGTATAGATTTTTGTCGGTGCCTGTAGGGTGTGAGAGGGGGCTGGACAGCTTGGAATCGACGGAATATGTTAATTGAACACGCAATACACATTTAGTTGTACTAAATGAGGTATACACAGTTTTATTACTTTTTTGTATTCTTCTTTGTCCGATTATTTGTCTTAGAAGCAAAATGACGGATTAATAAACACAAGGAGGAAAAAATCATTTCTGCTCTAGAACCAGCACTATTATTCAAAGTTTCTTTCTCGATTGAAATTCTGAACTAATTGAAAAAATGAATAATTCTATGTTTGAGTCAATGGCAGCAGAACCGAGGGGTGGCTCGGACGGCAGCGGATATTCCACCCGTGTTTGGTTATTCTTGAGCTGCTCTCTAAGATTTATGTTAATACATGTCTCGTAGCTGCTTTACACAATTCTTTGTATACGAACTTTATTCTTTGCGTGTTTTATGGAATATATACGATTGACTGACTGTCTGTGATTTGTATTTTTTTTTTTTTTTTGAGAATTCTGGGGTATAATCTACACGCCCATATTTGTCTTTAGGGTGTTACTTGATCTTTTGCGCGGCTCTCAGAAGTAACCTTGTTATACTATCTACTTTTTTTTTTTGATTTGATAATTTTGCTTTATACACTTCAAAGGCGGCAAAGTGGCGCGTCGTATCGTTGTCGGCTACACAAAGCTTCAGAAAAAAAAATTTAAGATAATAATATAAGTCTTGAAATGCAAGTACAGTGATTAAATGGAACTGTACAAGGTGTTGCAAGAAAAAGTCTATATCGCATACGATTCGATTTAGAAAGGCATTTTTGAGATAACAATTTTGTCAAATGCGGAATACTTTTTTTTCTTCAAATAGCTTCTCCAACTTTATCAAATTATTATGCGTTTGCCTTAACTTCACATTCTTTCTTTAAACTTAAGAATTTGGACACTCGAAACGATGAGAATCATGGAGAACGAAGCAAAATTATTCTTTGTATACATTTTTCTGTTTTGCTTTTGAGATTTTTATCAATTCTAATTTAGATTTGGTATGGAAGGATGGACAGATAAATAAAATTCAGTTATTTTTTTTTTAAATCTGAGCGTTTTAAAAGTCAATGCAATATGTGAAGGCCTAAGAAATGCTGAATAAATGAGATCAAAATGCGAAGAACACATTTTGTCCGAAGAAAATTATGCAATTTTTTAGAAGCTTTAGAATATTTTGGAGTATTTAGTCAGTAAAAATATGTGCAAAAATAGAGAATTCTTTTTTCACTAGTATTTCAAAATCTTTCCTTGAAATTGAGGTACACTGTAGTGCCCAGCCGTGTTCTCTAGCAACTGTGGCACTACACCCTTATTTACAGGAAACAACTCAGGGCATTATCCACACCCCTCTAACTTCTATTCTAAAGAAGCCAAAAATTTCAAACTCACATTGTTTGTTAAGCTAGTCAAGAAGAAGCATCTCAGTAAATTTCAGATATTTAGCATAAGTAGTTTCTAAGATACAATTTTCCAAATATCACAAAAACCGTAATTGACTGACTCACTGACTCACTTATTCACTCACTCACTGACAGATCATCAAAATTATGAAGCACTTCCCGTTGCCCTAGAAACTTGAACAGTGATAGGTCATTAAATTAGATTAGAACCGCAGTCAGTGCTTAGGATATGGAAAGACCACTTTTCCAAGCTGAATAATGGCGATGACGACCAAAACTCCGTCAGCAATACAGAACCATTCAGTTTATAAGATATTGTATCTTACTGAGTAAATGTAAATAATAAAACTATAAACCATTCAATTTGGGTGCAGAAGGATAAAAAGTCCACCCACCCGACATGGACGAAGTGAAGATAGCGATATCTAAACTAAAGTCGAACAAAGCCGCTGGAGCAGACGGGCTAGCCGCCGAACTGTACAAAGCAACTGGAGATGATTTGGTTAGGAGCATGCACCAGCTTATCTGCAAAATTTGGACGGAGGAAAGCATGCCCGATGAATGGAACCTCAGCATCGTATGCCCGATCCTCAAAAAAGGAGATCCCCTGAACTGCACCAACTACAGAGGTATAAGTCTCCTTAACATCGCCTATAAGATCTTGTCTGCCGTGCTGTGTGAACGTTTGAAGCCCTTTGTCAACAACCTGATAGGTCCTTATCAGTGTGGCTTCAGACCCGGAAAGTCCACCATCGATCAAATATTCACCCTAAGGTAGATCTTGGAGAAGACCCAGAAACTTCAAATCGATACCTACCACCTTTTCATCGATTTCAAGGCCGCGTATGACAGCGTCTATAGAGACCAACTATATAGAGCAATGTCTAGTTTTGGCATCCCAGAAAAACTCATCCGTCTTTGTAAGATGACAATGGAGAATTCACGCTGTTCCATCTTGGTCTGAAAAAACCTAGCGGACGCTTTTGATGTCAAAAAAGGTTTTAGACAACATCATTCTTGAAAAGATTGTGCAAAGCTCCAATGTCAACACCAGAGGCACAATCTTTCAAAAGTCCGCCCAACTACAAGAATTCGCAAACGACATTGACATACATAATTGGAAGAACACAGCGTGATGTCAGTGGAGCGTTTGTGAGCCTTGAGATGGAGGCCAGGAAGATGGGTCTAGCGGTTAACGAGGGCAAGACCAAGTTAATGGTGTCGACAAGAGAGGACTACCAACATCGACGTCAATCAGGGACAGATTGAACTTCGTTATCAACTCAGACAACAAAACCAGCGCTGAAATCAAACGAAGAATCACTCTTGCCAATCGGTGCTTCTTTGGACTTAGAAGGCAATTGAGTAGTGAAGTCCTCTCCCGTGTAACTTAAGTGACACTCTTTAAAACCCTCATCATGCCGGTCCTCATGTATGGTGCAGAGACATGAACTATGACAACATCTGATGAAAACGCTTTGGGCTGCTTTGAGAGAAAAATTCTTCGAGTGATTTTTGGTCCTGCCTGCATTAATGGAGAATGGAGACGAAGATTCAACCAAGAACTGTACGAGCTATACAGCGACACTGACCTAGCCAGAAAAGTAAAGGTCCAACGACTTAGATGGTTGGGTGATATTGAACGAAAGAAAATAATGCTCCGGCTCGTAGAGTTTTCGAATCCAACCCGGAAGGACGTCGCAGAAGAGGAAGACCGCGACTCCGGTGGAGCACACAGGTGGTAGAGGACCTGAACCAACTTTGCGTGCAAAAGTGGAGACAGCTAGCCAGGGACATGTGGTCATAGTGCAATAGAACAAATAAAATATGAAATTTATGATTTTCAATTGAGGGGGCGTGGTTCCCACCCATTTAAAAATAAATTTTATAAAATCTAATTAATTTGGCAAACTAGCAATTCTGCCAGTCAATATAAAAAAATACAATTATTTTTTTGGTTTTTCTGCTAAGGAGGCATTGTACCCGCTTTTTTGCTGTTCAGGTTTTCTGAAAAGTTTGGAAAACTTGAAAAATTAACTAATATAAAGCTATATTAAAAAATATAAAGCTACCAGAACTGGTTGTTCTTCTTCACCGTACTATTTCGGTCAAATTCAGACATAGCCCTACTGAACCTGCTAGCGTAAGCAAAAATATCTCGACTGCAAGGAAGCCACGGAATCACATTTCATCGCTCGACGTGGTATAGATTAGCGTAACGCTATCTGTGTAATTGTGTGTACTCGATCATCGGCTCAGGAGCTGTTGAAAAGGCGCTTAGTCAGAGCGAAAACCCTTTGGCCGTGAAAACAACTTTAATATTTCAAGAACTGGTCCAAAAAATACTGGGCTATTCCCTTTTGCTCGTTAATCGCTGTCAATGAGACCCAATGATCAGTTTGCAGTGATCGTGAAATTGCTGAGTCTTTCTTTATCACATTGCCATTAAATTCTAATGATTTCGAATTTTGCGGCAGTTCTGACGCAATTAAATCGTTGATATACGCAATTTCCGGAACAAGGCTACCATAGCAGCTGTTTCCACTTTTTCTTTTGGATCTTCGATTATTAAGAAACCATAGTACAAGACAGCTTACTCTCGATCTATTTTCGCCGTCAGGTGTACGTCTTAATTCACTGTACTTCTCTAAAGTTTGAGGTACGGAAGATGTTTTATCGATGAAACATCAGTTAAGATTGCTTTTTTTGCTCCGAAGTTTCCATCGTTTGATCTTCAAAGAACCAAACTTCCAGGAATTCTCTGTACAAAACAATTTTCGAATTGTGAGATGTGGGTAAATAAAATGTAATATTATTTATCACTCCTTAATTTCAATAATCGAAACCTTATTGAGTTACTCGTTTATCAGCAATTCCCTTCACTGAGTGCACCAACACCGATAACCTTCAATTCAGTCAGTATATTATCTCCTCCATAACATCTACCCATCGATTGTCGTCGTCCCTTTGTTGCTTCCAGAATCCAGTCAAATCAGAATCATTAATTTAATTATCCGTTCGCATTCCCTTGCTTTGGTCAAATTGTCTGTCCATTTGTCCGTTGCGTCGCTAGCTCCCCACCAAAAACGAAATCCATTTTATCTTTAATTCAAATTCGTCGGTGGTCTCGACTCTTCAAGTTCAAAACCATGCACAAGAAACATATTTTTATAAGCGTGTTAAAATAAGACCAACAAGTCAACACACAATATCAACAGCCGCAGTCAGAATCAGAACAGATATTCAGAAGATGAACAAAAAAATATGGAAAAACCTCGAGAATGCGTATAACGACAAAGAAGCTCATCTCGAAAGAATCTCGCCGGCACACATACAATGTTACAAATCGAACCGCTTCTCTCATTGCTCACAGATCCGAGAGCTCACACAATAAATCACTCAATAATAAAATCATTCGGTCGCCATCGCCATTGTAAAGAAGGCCCCCAAACCTACCAACAACAACAAAACAAAAGAAAAAAAGGACACTAAAGTACATACGCATTTAGGTAGTGTTCTCTTTTATTTTTCACAATTTTTTTTTTTTTTTTTTTTAATTCGTCAAGGCGTTTCAGCCAACCATCATCAGGCTGAGTGTCGTCTGGCTGTGCCCTCTGTGTCTCGTTTGACCGTTGCGTCTCGTTCAACGAAGACGCGAAGCGACGAACGACGAAAACAAATGAATCCTATCAAGTTCCATTTTAAATTGTTTGCCTTGTCCGATGGCGGTTCAGCAACAGCAGCCGAATATATTGGCATTTTTGCAGGATAATTAAGCCGATTCACATCACACGTGCACAAATACAAACTTACAGTGAATATGCGGGAAATCGATACCTTTGCAAAACAGTGATGTCAACCGATTTCTTTTCTTGCAACGAACAAATTTTAAAGTGACCAACGTTTGGATTTGTGTCGAACTTGTAATCGTTTGTCGAGAAACGTATACTTGTTTAGTAGTTTTTCTAGTACTTTAGTATTTCTTCTACTATTTTGAGCCCATTTTGCCAACAATACTATTGTAGTGTCTTGGTATTCGCCTTTTTACTTCCGAAATCGTTCGTCTTTTTCTTTTCATCCAGCTTTTCGTGTTTTACAGCAGAACTAGTCTCAAAACCAAAGTAGCAGCAGTTCTCTTACGTATATTTTCCCAGATGTCTGCTAAGTGGTTTTTGGAGCGTTTAAAGTTCTCAATAGAAAAATGATCTCTTTCATGACGCCTTAGTTACAACAGTGATCTTATATTCCAAGCAGTTGACAAATTGTTCTTTGATCTTCGAGAGGATGTAGTATGCTTCGTTCTAATGCTTCCCCTCATACAAGTCCAACGAGTTTCGTCGGTTCTTCGAATAACTCAGCCAGGCTGTTGATGTCAAAAAGACTTAAGAAATAGTGAATAACTTTCATATAAGTCTCATGCACGTCAAAAGGTTGTCGAAGACAGAAGAAGAAGAAGAAGAAGAAGAAGAAACGCCAGTGAACTTTAAGAGATATACAAGGCAATACACCTGGCCGAAAAAAGTATATTCGAAGCACTAAGACGGTTGGGTCATATCGAGCAAATGTACAACATTCGTCTAGCTCGAAAAAACTTCGACTTCTAAGCCGAAGGATGATTGCGGCTGATGGGGACGGACAAATTTGGAATGTGCAGGGTTAGACGGTCAGTTCAGAACAATTTAAATGTACTCCTATTGTAATTCCTATGACGTATGGTTTTGGGCGTTGATCAGAAGGTGTGGTTTTGAATTTCAATTGTGGCTTACTGTTTTTGTTTAGTTTTCTTTCTCAAATTTTGGTCTTCGTAATTCCGTTTCAGGATCGGATCAAAATTATAGATGTCCTCAATTCTTCTCACGCAAATCTCAGGACAGAGTAAGCCACTTAAGCCTTTTCTCTATAAAGAGTTGCTTTGGCAGCCCTTGAATCGTTTTAGAAAAACTGAGTTTTGAAAAACTTCAAAATTTTAAAAAGTAGTGAAAAAAGAAGTATTCTATAATTTTCCAGATATAGTTTTACTGCTTTTAGGTATCAAAATTTTCTTAAGATTTGAAAAAAGTGCATAATTTTCTTCGGCCAAAATGTGTTCTTTTTTCGCTCAAATTTAAGGAAAAAAACTTTGTAATTTAATCCTTTGCTTAGCTCTCTGCAACAAATTCCAACTAGAACTGATTAAGATCTCAAAAGCAAAACAGAACAATTTAAATGAAGAATCGTTTTACTTCGTTCTCCATGATTCTCATCGTTGCGAGTCTCCAAATTTCTTAGTTTAAAAATGTGATGTGATGTAATTGCATAGTAATATGATTTCCTAGAGTTGACGGAGTCACCTTTTAGACAAAAAACTAAATTGGAAGGCAAATATTGATGAAAGAGTAAAAAAGGCTACTGTAGCGCTTTTAACTTGTAAAAAAGACATAGGCTCAAAATGGGGCCTTACCCCTAAAATAACCCACTGGCTATACAATTCGGTTATCAGACCGATACTCATTTATGTCGTATGGTGGACCGCACTGGTTAAGATGGTAAATCTAAATAAACTCATCAAAGTCCTCCAAGATCTTCTTGGGAAGAAGAGAGACCCTTAGAAGACAATACGGTTCACTTCTATAGAGACGGTTCAAAGACCGATTATGGAGTTGGAAGTGGTATCTATTCGAAACAATTGAATCTCAGTCTATCATATAGACTTCCCAATCAATGTAGTGTGTTCCAGGCAGAAGTAATGGCGATTAAAGAGGCACTATCCTGGCTCAAAGAAAACGTTATATCTTGCAAGGATATACGTAACTTCTCGGACAGTCAAGCCGCCCTCAAATCTCTCGCGTCTGTCTCCACAAACTCTCAAATAGTCTACGACTGTCGATCATCTCTGAATGAGATGATGGAACAGTTTAACATTCACCTCATTTGGGTGCCGGGCCACAGAGACATCCTGGAAATTGTAAAGCTGATGAGCTCGTCAAAAACGGAACACTTCTGCCTACCGTTAGACAAAGACATAACATAGGAACACCACTTGCGACATGCGAATATCTTCTCAAACAATATGCTCTAGAATCAACAAATGCTAGATGGTCACAGGGTACCACCTGCCTAGCAACCAAACAAATATGGCCAAGCATAGACGTGAAACGGTCAAAAGGCTTGATTTCCCTGAGCAGACAAAATATTAGCTCTACAATTGGAGTCATAACAGGACACTGCCTCATAGGTTGACATGCTTTGAGGCTAGGGGTCTACGCAAACGACTTCTGTAGAAGCTGCATGGACGAGGAGGAAGAGGAAACAGTCCAACACCTTCTGTGTACATGTCCGGCACTCTCCAATAGAAGGCATAACTATCTCGGTAATCCCTTCTTCGATAATACCAGTGAACTGGCAACGATCGACACAAAATGTCTCTCTAACTTCATTAAAAGTACAAAATGGTTTGTTTAAGTTCATTACTCTCCCATGAGTAACTTCTTTAGTGGTATCACAATGGACCCTTGAGGTCTAAGTGAATCAGTAACATCTAGACAGCCACTTCAACCGAACCTAACCTAACCTAAGGAGCCACCTGAAAAAAAAAATGGATTATAGGAGCCACTTTTGATAGGTTTTTAGTTTTCAGTTAACGGGAACTACGAGATTACGATTCAACGTATCAAAAAATCAAACGACAACCATCAAATTTTTTTATATCTCGAGAAAGTATTGACATATATTTTCGCAGGTCTTCAAAAATAGTGCAAGCTCTTCAGAAAAAACCTTGTCTATTTAAAAACATTTCCGTCCTCTTTATGATTGAAAATGGCAACACTTTTCAATCCTAACCGAACCGAAATTGACGTACAACAAAACAGCAACAATGGTTTCTCATGCCTACAAAATCTCATGTCGCCGGTGTCCCTCATTGATTCAGATATTCATCCCGTTTTTATCCCACATAATCAAAAACAACAAGCACCAACGATGAACAAAAAAATTCCCCTGTACATATGCAAGTGTGTGTATCAGAATCGATGTAAGTATAAGTGTGAGATACAAAAATTGTAAAAAAGACAAATTTCCCACGATAAGGAAAAAAGAGCCTCTCTGGCGAATGTTTTGCCTTCTCTGCCTATCAGTCAGGGAGTCAGCGAGTCAGACCAAACGGAAAAAAACTAGTATGAGATTCCTTTCAAAATATATACATACTCGACTCGTTTCTTGGTTCATACTTTTGGTACTTAGATTTGTTGTGCCGTTTTGTTATATTGACGTACAAAGTGGGAATGGAAGGGCAAACAAGAAGGGAATCCCCTTATTTTTTCTGTGCTCGATTCTCGAACTCAAACTCAACCTCGCATTCAAAGAGATGAACACGAAGAAAACGGAGACGAAAGGTTCTTCCACAGCTCTCACCCTCGTTTGGTGTTTACTTTTTTTCCTTTGGTTTATGTATATGTTTGTGTATCTTTTTATATTCAATTTTATCCCTGACTTCCTTCTTTTGCCGAGTCGGGTTTGGGTTTTTGGTAGTTCGGGTTCGAATGGAATCTGTGTGTACCTCGATTTTGTTCTTCTTCTTTTCGACTCTGATATCTGACTTTGACTCTTTTTTTTTGTGATATTTTTGTCGGTGTTAAGTATGTGTGGGTTCGTGTCAAAGTGTGGTATTGAATTTTCCAAAACGACGGCGATGATGACGAAGACAAAAAAAAAACAACATAACTATTTTTCTTAATCCAAAAAAATTTCCCACAGGAACACTGCGATGCAAACACAGTTGTGTGTATTTTTTTCTTTTCATATCTTTTACTCTTTTTTGCTGTGGGAATGAGACCATAAGACAGGAGAGATGTCTTTTTTGGCAAAGGAGAATATATCCTTAATAATGTAGGAAAGGAAAAAAAGAAAATGGTTGGGATTGAGAGGATGTGTGAGAGAGTATTGAAATAAGGTTAAGTCGGGCTCAGGATCTAATATGAGAAGTCAGGATATAGGACAACGTATTGATCTGCCTGTCGAATGAAGTTCGTGCTTTGGGCTCTTCCATTTTGTTCCAAGCAAAATTGTTCGACAAAGTGGCGCCCAACGAAATGACAGGTGGGCCATCTAGTTGTTTCTTTTGAAATTGTAGGTCATTCTGACATCTCGCTACAAATGTAACGAAAAGTCCTGCCCGTCCGACGTAACGGAGCATATTTATTTATTCAATTTTTATTAAGTTGTTCTAGTAAAAAACTATAAAGTGCGCCAATAAAATATTTTTACACCCAAAAGCTAATGATTTCCCAATAAATTATGTTCAATAAAAATAATGTTCAAACCGAATTTATTTCAACTCATTTTTGTTGCGTAAGGTCGGTGTAGCAAATAAAGTATCCACTCGACTTGACTTGACTTTACAAAGCAAACACTCGCATTCGCAACTCCCAAACAACTTCTCGACATCGAAGCTTATTGAAAAACCAATAGAAAACTAATTAAGAAAATGTTCAAAAGAAAATATCGATAAAAACTAAAAACCGAATAAAAATACCATAAATGAAATCAATATGTCAATATTACTAATGTCAAACATGACATTTACCCAATCATTGTGACATTCAACAGCATACCAACGGTTCACTCTCAATTGGCTTGGTAGGTTTGGCGCGAGTAGGTATATGAGACTATCAGTGCACCATACATGCGCTGTTGGGTCTTGTCTGTCTAGGCAATAAAAGTAAATCGGTCCAAATTATGAACCTTACGGCAAAGCGCAAAGCTCAACTCTCACACTCTTTAGTCGTAGCCGACATCAATTATCGAGAGTTGTGTCTCTATTCGATTTTTGTATATTAAAAGGGGTCTCTATGGTCTTCGATTGCCTTTCAGACTAAGAGCCACAGCCACTGTCAATTCTTGTGCTTGCGAAATGATTTATGAACCCTAAAGCCAATCTCCATACAATGTGTGTTCTCGCCGTCTGTCTCAGTCGCCACTGGGCCGCTAGCTGAACAGCTATGGTGGCGAATTTTGTTTCGCATAATATTTCGGTCATGTTAACAAAAAGTCGTAGCCGCCATCGTCAGTCATTGACTGGCTGGTTGAGGTCGGTGAGACCTATTCTGATGATGCGAAAGAAGTCATCTGAGTCGCTTGATCCGATCAAAGAAGGTGGGTCGGTCTTGCATAAGCATTGGAGGGCATAATAATGATCATTGATCTCTGGTGCCACATTTGGTGATTTAGACAAATCGTGCCGCTACGGCCCAGGGGAGCACAAGTTGTTTGAATATATTGGTTTTTGTGTCTTGTGGTAAAGGTATACAAATAAAGGTACGCATGAACTGTGAGCCTGAGAAATTTTGTATCGCTACACAATTATTGCACTGGGATTTGGGGTTTGAGTTGCTCATTTGCATGAAGGTCCTACAATGAATCAATCAAAGCTTCAGGAAAAGTTAATCTTTTACATGCAATTTTAACAACATCGTTCGTCAATATATTGAACAACAATTACAAGTCGACACCATCAGAGGCAGGAAAAAGAATATCAAAGAGAAGAATAAGAAAAAGCAGTCTTCGACACCGAACCCGAACGACGATTGCGGCTTAAGGGACATTGAACGTTGAAGAACTTAGAATGCGCAACATAAGACAGCCAGTTCATGACAATTCAAGAGATTTCAATGCAAAAATCGGGGAGGAATCTTTGGCGGATTAGGTGGAAAGCACACAAAGTTACAACAGATAACGGCTTTCGACTACTGTTCGACTTTGCTGCAGCTCATAATATGGTGATAAGCAGCACTAGGTTCCCAAGAGCATCTACACAGCAACCTCGCGATCTAGGGGTGGTCGAACCACCAACCAAATCGACCATGTGCTAATCGGCTCAAGTCACGCATCTAATATCTTGAACGTGCAAAAAAAAAACGTGCGACCCAAAGAAAAATGTTCAACATCGGTTGCCTTTGCACTACGGATAAAGCCAGAGACTACAGTGAGCGTCTGAGTGAGCGACTCTCTGCCGTCGTCGTCCCAACTACCACAGATGTCAATATCTTGTGTAACCAATATCGCGAAATAATTAAAATGTAGCCGAGATCACCAGCCACCCCCCGAAAAAAAACCCGTGGTATGATGATGAGCGCGTGATATTGAAAAGAACCGGAAAATTCACGTTTGCAGATGCTGCAACGGAAAACAAGAGCAGCAAGAGAAGAGTATGGAACAAAAAGGCAAAATGGGAAAAAGACCCTGCGAAAAGAGCATCCGTAGATCAAAGACCTAGAAGAGTCTCGGTCAAAGAACAACATCCGAAGTTTCTTTAAAAGGTCGAAGCAATTAGGTTCTGGTTTCAGAACCGGGACACAGACTCTTCGAAACAGTGAAGGAAACCTAGTCACCGAAGCACAGGGAATTGTAGAAGTTTTTAAACAGCACTTCGAACAGCTGCTGAATGCACAAAGTGTGGAGCGAGCTAATGACGAAAGAGAAGCAAGACCAGTCAATGAAGACCCAGTCCCAGCCCCCAGCTCATATGAGGTAGAAAGAACCATCCAAAAGCTAAAAAATAAAAAGTCTGCTGGGACGGATGGCATTTCTGAAGAACTCTTTAAATATGGAGGAGATGTTTTGATGAACCGCATGCACCAGGTCATCAACAAAGTGAAGGAGGAAGAATGCATGCCCACTGACTGGTCAATAAGCTCCATATGCCCCATCTTAAAAATGGCAATCCTATGTCATGCAAAACTAACCAGGCATATCCCTGCTTAATGTTGCATACAAAATCCTTACTGTTTGAGCGTCTTAAAGGGTTCTGGAATACAATAATCGGCAAGTACCAGTGTGGCTTTAGGCCAGCCAGAACAAAGATAGACCAAATATTCACACTGAGACAGATCCTGGAAAAGACCAACGAATTTCAAGTCGAAACCCACCATCTTTTCATCGACTTCAAAGCTGCTTATGATAGGATCCACCGCCAAGAGCTTACGATGGTGAAGTCTGAATTCGAGACCCCGAACAAACTGATCCAACTGTGTAGCACGACGCTAAAAAATACGCAGTGCAGTTTGCAAATGGGAAACAGCTCATCCTAGTTGTTTCAAACATGTGTAAGGTTCAGACAAGGTGATGCGTTGCCATGTGACTTCTTCAACATAATCCTGGAGAAGATTGTGCGCAAGGGAGGTGTGAGCACGGAAAACACCATCTTCATCAAATTCACCCAGCTCCTAAGCTATGCGGACGACTAGCTGTTCTTGATGCCTTCACAGCGATTGAAGAACAGACGAAACTCGTTGGTCTTAATGGGAATGAGGACAACGCAAAACACATGCTATCAACAAACAAAGCAACATCTATCCCCCGCCTAGGACAAAAATTCACTGTTGGAAGCTGCAATTTCGGGGTAGTTTAGGAGTTCACCTACTTTGGCAAAAACATCCATCCCATAAACGACAAATTAGTGGAGATTCAAAGAATAATTACCCTAGCGAACCGCTGCTACTTCGGTTTGGCAAAACAGCTGAGTTCAAAACTTCTACTCGAAAGACAAAGAGTCTGCTATACAGAACTTTGATTTTACCAGTCCTACTCTACTGCGCCGAGTGCTGGACGATATGTAAAAAAGGGGAATTGATACCGGGCGCTTTCGAAAGAAAAATTTTTTGAAGGATTTTCGATCCCGTATGCCACGATGGCAAATGGAGAACGAGGTTCAACCGCGAACTGTACGAGCTGTACCAAGATGTGGATGTAGTCCAGAAGGCAAAGAAAAGAAGACTACATTGAATCGGCCACATCGAGCGAATGGACAACTACGTTCCTGCCAAGAAAGTTTTCTCATTCCAGCCCCTGGTTCGTGACCGAACCTGCGGTATAAGATCCAAGTGACTGCGGATGCCTGAGCGCTTGGTTTTGGCGACTGGAGAGTGCATGCGAGGAACCGTTCACAATGAAAGGCTGCAGTATTTCAGGCTGAGATCCTTCATGAACCATACCCGTGGCGTATGGGTTCCTTGTCGACCAGTGACATCGTTCACAAACATGTTTTATTGCATACGTGGATTACCACAAGTCATGAGTCATGACCAATATGATCTTGACGAGGCCAGTGATTCGTCACTGCTGGCTATCAGAATTGGTCGTATGGGCTTATAGCAAGCACCGTTTTACGACCAATGGTTTGCCAACACAGTAACTGTGTTATACCACCACCGGCTCTTCTTAATATTAATATTGAAATTACTCTTGTAAGTACATGGTAGAAATTCGAAAAGACGCGAAATTTGTTTGTAGTTTGGAGCAGTAATTCTCTCTTCTCTTTTTTTCAGTCATTTCGCCAATGGTTTGATAACAGCAACTCCTACATTGTTAGTTAGTCCATTCAACCCCGAAATGATTTTTATTGTTTCATCCCAATTACTCAAATCT
This sequence comes from Sphaerophoria rueppellii, assembly GCA_920937365.1. Lineage (NCBI taxonomy): Eukaryota > Metazoa > Arthropoda > Insecta > Diptera > Syrphidae > Sphaerophoria > Sphaerophoria rueppellii. The sequence goes on along the minus strand of CAKKXW010000001.1, from coordinate 101,224,066 downwards.
ACTTGTATTGTGCCGATTGTTTGACATTTTGCTTGCAATTCCCTCAATGCATCCAATGATTTTTATACTGCGTTAAACTTTATCCCGAGTCTTGATATGTGCTTCCATAATAATTTACTACCGATACTCTATATAAATCAAAAAAACACAAAATTTCAATCAATTTTAATATAATGATTTCGTCTTTGAAGTTTTTAATAACAAGAGTTTTAGATTGGTCAATTTCTTAGTACAAAATTTGACTAGAGCAGGGCGTAACTTAAACGGACAGACATATATAGTTTGGCGTGGTGTAAAGAGGGTATGAGTGCTAAGACTCGTCATAGCTATTTCGAGGTTTTTACGAGTAGTAGTTAAATCTAATAACTAAAGGTTTTAATAATTTTCAATTCGAATCTAGAACTGACGAAAAGCAATTGCTTATATCATAGAACTATTTTAACGAAGAATTATTTTGCTTTGTTCTCCATGATTCTCATCATTTCGTGTCTCATAAAAGTTTTTGTTTTTGAGAAAGTGTGTGGAATAATTCAGGGCAGTTTGAAAAATTGAAAAAAAGTACTAGTTTTCTCACCCCTTAACTCCCATAACTTTAAGTGACGAAAAGTGAGTAGATTGTGCCAAGAAAAATGGTTGGACTTTTCTCCGGGCTTATGATATGCGGGAAAAGTTTTGCGTGATTTCGTTAAATTTGTCGCAATTTCCTCCTGTCAATTTCCAGACCAAAAGCCAATAAAAACGGTTCCACAAATGCGATAAGTATTGATAAACACTGGAATATAAACAATGATGTAGTCAAGTTCTTTTGTGTCTTCATCTTCATTATTATTTTATGACTTATACCTGCTGGATCTTATTCCTTTTTCGCCGAAATTGTGAAATAATACCCGAAAATTATGAAATAAACTCCCCCACCTTCATAAAAACCAGAGTAATGGCCTCTTGCTCTTCTATGTCAAAAGACAGCAACAAAAAATCCCTAAAATAAAATGCTGATAAGAACTCCATATAATCAGAGCTTCAGTCACGCTATCAACAAGCTGCTGCCATAAGCAATATGAGTGCATTCCAAAATCTAATAGACAGAAAAAAATAGATACCCAGATTAGATAGGCAGCTAGTTAGTGTTAGATACCAGTTTTTTTTTTCTATTTTTTAACTTCACTGCGGTTTTGCTTATATCGAAATGTGTTTGTCGCACACAAATTTTTTTCTTAGTTTTATTTTGCTTCGTTTTGTTTTTATTGTTCCAATTTTAAGCAACAAAGTACAAGTACGATTAAGAGGTATCGCGCTATTGTTTTGAAGGAGTACAGTTGCTGGTTCTGCGGCGGCGATGAAAAGGGACAGTTTGGGTGTTTAGGTGTTAAACAAACACAAGCACCTCCGGTAAATTAATTGTTCAGCGATTCATCTATCCACATTGTCGTCGTTTCATCGTATAATAGTTTCCAAGCCGCTTGGCTTGATCGCCAATCATCGCATCGTTCAAAGCTGGAAAAATAGACAATCAGCAGAACTGATAAGCGAATTGAGTGACTATCAATAGCGTGAGCGTTTGACTGCTGTTTTTTTTTTTTTTTTGCTATCATCGAATATGAGTGTGGGTGATTGGGGGGAGAGTTGACAATAGATGGCGTAATATTTTGTGATTTGCTAATAATGTAGTTAATGGCTTGTGTAATGTGAGTGAGTAGTAGGTAGCACCAACGAGTGTAATAGAGTAAACAAGGTTTTTCAGGGGCAGTTTTGTTTTGAAAAATAAGTGCAACTAATTGATTATCAGCAAAATGATTTTCGTTTGTACTATTTTTGTTGGCATGAAATATAGCGACATGAGTAATAAAATTTTAATTAAAATTGTTAATAGAAATTGTTTTTCTTCAGAATTTGAAATTTTATCAATTTTACTCAATCAGTGATTTTAGATTTTAATTAACGAAAGTTGTGTAAATTGGTGTTTGGAAATGAAATTTACATTAAATCGAGGGGAATTGAGAACAATCCTTGAAGGTCAAGGCACAATTCAAGCACATTTCGAAATTTGTTAAATTCTTTTTCTTGCATGGAAAGAAATTTCCCTGAAGGTTCAGGAAACAGGAGCTTGCAGTTTTAAGACACAACTTTGTTGCAAGATCTCAGAAGCGTTTTTTATGGCTTTCAGGGGTTCAGACTCTTCTTCTGCTGCCCATCATTAAGATGATTTTTAAGAGTTGTCCAGATCTTGTCCATATACTTCAGCGATGGAGAGAAGTAACGTTGGTATTCATCGCCAAATGCTCGCATGTCAACCCTTGAAATCTTAGACCCACTAGCCTATCATCATTCATAAATCTCTGGAACGATTGATCAATATCCATTTACGTTATAGCATTGATAAAAGACTATCTATGTCGCAGCATGCCTACTGCAAAGGGAAATCGATAGAAACAGCTTTGCATACTCTGGTAAGAACTATTGAATAATCCCTGGAGCAAAAGGAATACACTATGGTTGCCTTCCTTGTTATTGAGGGCGCTTTCCACAACGTTAAGACATCTGCTATCACTTCCGTATGACGACCCTTGAACGTCGAATACTCACTCTGTTAGTTGATTAATCTTATTCTTAAAAGCAGCATCATCAACTCTTAGATGGGAGATGTTTGTATAAGAAGGTCTGTCAGCAAAGACACTCCGCGAAATGGTGTTATGTCCCCTCTCTTGTGTAACATAAGCAGATTTTAACCAACTACTAACATCGCTCGAGAAGGAAGGCCACAGAGTGATTGCGTTTGCAAATGATGTAGCTAACGCCGTCACGGGAAAACATCCTAATACTCTGAGAAACCTCCTCCAAAACGCATTTAATATGCTGACTAGTTGGGCTGACAACTGTGGACCTAATATTGATCCTCAAAAAACAGACCTCGTCCTTTTACATGAAAATACAAAATTCCAGAAATTGTACCCCCTTCAATAGAAGGTGTACCACTCATTTTTACCAATGAAGCAAATATCTACGTCTGATATTAGACAATAAATTAAGTTGGAAACCTAACATTCAAGAAATAGTTAACAAAGCTACAGTAGCTCTTTTCTCCTGCAAGAAAGCCATAGGAGGCAAATGGGGTTTTCAACCTCGCATAACATATTGGCTTTATACATCGGTCATCCGACCAATACTCATGTACGGGGTTGCAGAATGGTGGACTGCTCTGGAGAAAGTCACCTACCAGTAGAGTCCAACGCACTGCATGTCTCTGCATAAGCGGGCATTGAGACCACACCCTCAGCGGCGCTAGACTTTCTCCTCCATCTGACACCCCTCGACATTTTCTGCAACAAGTGTACATAGACTACACCATTCCAAAACCCGAACTTGGGAAAAACTTCCAGGTTTCCATTCCATACAGAGATGAATGGGAAGACACAAAATTTCTAGAAGACAAAAGCATTCATTTACAGATGGATCCAAGACAAATGATGGCGTTGTTAGTGGTGTGTACTCAAAAAAGCTAAATATAAGCGTCGAATTCCGTCTCCCTAATCATTTCAGCATCTCCCAGGTGGAAATTTGACGATCATTTGGCGAGAACGTGATTTCAACTTCTGATATCCGCATGTTCTCTGACAGCAGGCGCTATTAAATCTCTCGACGGTGTCTCAACCAACTCTCAAACGGCCGTCGATTGTCGATCGTCTCTTATGGAGAGGGTGCAGCAATTTAATATTCACCTCTCCTGTGGGTGCCGGGCCACAGAGACATCACAGGAAACTGTAGAGCCGATGATCTCGCTTAAAATGGAACCGTCATACCCATCTCACCTGAAACGGAAATGATAGCTTAACCGAAGCTACATGCAAACTTATGCTAAAAGAAACAACCTTAACGATTATAAGCTCTAGGAGGTATAATTTAATAACGTGCGCAGCCACAAAACTCATATGGCCGTCACTTGACTTAAAGCGCTCCAAGGACTTGTTATCTCAAAGCAGATTTCATATTACTAATAGGTGTCCCTACGGACACTGTCTTATAGGCAGACACGTGGTATGACTTTGTCTAGCCTCAAAGGACTTCTGCAGGAGCTGTATGGACGCAGAAGAACAGAAAACAATTTCTCACCTTTTCTGCACATGCCCTGCTCTTTCCCTAAGACGCAAACTTCATCTGAGAGAATATATTTATGGTAATCCTAGTGAACTAGCTAACAAGGATATTAAATATCTTCCTCGCTTTATAGAAAGCTCAAAAGACTAGTAAGAAGTTATTCTCTAGATTCATGTATCACAATGGGCCTTTTGTTTTGGCCTAAGTGTGTGGATTCTGTATCTGCAACCACTTTAACCTTACCTAACATAACCTTCTTCTGCTTTTGATCCCCTGAAATATTTTATTCTATAATTTTAAGAAGATTACCAGACCATTCAATCAGTGTTATTATTCAAGATCAATAAACATAACTTCAACAAGCAGGTGCTGCTGTAAATATTATTTATTTCTAACAACATTTCAATACTTTACGGTGTTGTCTCTACCCGGCATTAAACCAGTTACAGTTTATTTCCTCCGGTCTTAAGAACTAATAGGATATTAGATAATTCCTGCAACTGCAACAATTTACTGAAATATGAGTTGCCAATAAAATTGCCGCAAATAAACTTCCACCATTGACATTCGAATTAACAAACGACACTTAGCAGTTAGCAGATCAACAGCATGCTGTTGTCGATCCACTCTGTGTGCAGTCGCCGATATTCCCAAACAAGTTGCTCTGCACCACCAGAATCCAGAATACTTTTTGCAACATTGTTGACAGCAGAAAATAAACAAAAAACGATTCATACAATTACATTGACAATAACTTGACTGCGAGAATACCAAAAAGCATAAACTACAAGTTCTTATCGCTTTTCAAGTTAGCTCTAGACTAGACTGTCGTGTGCAGCGTCATGCTTGTATAGGTTTACCAACTACTGGTCATAATTCTTAGACGAATAATTGTTTTTTAATTCGAATAATTTGTATTATGTTTTGTTTTCTTATTTCTTGATTTATTTTAGATCTTTTTTGTCTGACTATTTAGTATGCTACCGGTTCTAGCCGGTTTGCTGATTTCTTTGACTTCAGCTACATGACCAATGTCAAGTGGAAATCTGAGCTTATCGCTAAAAGCATGATTTCAGAGAATGCATTCAAATTATTTATAGTTTCAACTTTTATTTAAATTGAGTTTGGAGTCTATTAATCAAACTTGAGAGGAATGATAAATGGTATTGAGTTCCTCATAGCGGAATGTGTTTTAGACGCTTTGTGAGAATTTTTTGAGACCTTGTTCTAAGCTTTTGTTTTTGATTCTTATCATTACTCACAGAAGTATCGAATGTTATAGTTCTAAAATTAGAACATTAGTTCATTTAAAGTTTTCTGTTTTCATAAAAAGTAAAGCAATTTTGAGTCTAGAAACCAAATTCATAAACACAGAATAACGAAGGATTAACCTTTATTCTGTGGGCTAGAGTGGAAAACGCTATCAAAAAAATAAAATTTCTCGTAACTGAAGTTTACCACCGAGGATGGTGGATCAGCAAAGTAAAACAAAAATTTAATAAAACGTCTTCTCAGTCAGTTCATCAGATGGCGCCACAATCGATTCCCATATATGTTTATAGCAAAGGCAACTATAGAAGCAAGAAAGATTTAACGTCAGCACCTAGCAATTAAGCCTTATCTGACGGTGGACCTATCCACACCGTCGGCGTGACAATTTCCAACCGAAGTCAGCAATGTCACTATGTTTTAATTAAGAGGACACTAAACCTCTTCCGCGACTCCGGTGGAGCACACAGGTGGTAGAGGACCTGAACCAACTTGGCGTGCGAAACTGGAGACAGTTAGCCAGGGACCCAGCTGGCTGGAGAAGTTTGTTGGGTGAGGCCCTGGTCCGACCTGGACTGTAGCGCCACCATAAGAAAGGAAGGAAGGAAACCTCTTCCTGATGATCCACCAGCATGCAAAAGCACACCTCAACTTTCTAAAGAAAGAAGCGGGTACCCTGCATCTAGATTCACACCAGTACCAATTGAATTAGTTCCAGCCCTTATTCATCTTGGTTTGATTCTAGACTACTATTCATGCAACACACGGAACTGCACTCAACCGAAAGAAGAGCCGTTGTCCGGTCACGGAAACTGCACTCAACTTTCAGTCACCAAAAGAAGAGCCGTAAACCTTGATTTGCGAAAAGCAGACGAGGCCAAACTCAGACAACCACAACCCCCGCGAAGGTCCATCCCACTAGTGAGGTGGCAAGTCCTCACTACCCGCGGTACCCAATTGCCCTTGGGTGAGGGGTTTGTGTCACATTTTAGTTTTGTATAACAATAAGTTATGTATACATTGTTTTTTGTGATCTTTTGTTGTTTTGCAGCTTTTATCCAACTGGCGGATGAGGGACACCGCTCAAAACCTGTCAAGTATATCCACATTGATCGAATGGATGAACCAGCCAATCAAAGGACACACCCAACAGGGCGTCTAATTTCATTAACGTTTATCCACATTCTACAAACTACAAAAGTAGACCGATAGGGACAGCAAACGACGCCCGCTCTCTTGACATTTCTCTTCAGTAAGGTTTGCCATTTAATCATGGTATACGATTCAACAACGAGTCGAAATTATTAAAATTTACTACCGAAATTCGGAGTCAGTGGTCAACACTTAAAGAGCGCTACGTACAATTTATGGTCGTCATAACCGTCCTGCCAGATCAACAATTGAGCGTCTAGTGGAAAAATTTGAATCCACAGGCTCAGTACAAAATGTTCCCGTGTCAATGAGAGTGCTGGGAATATTGCTGCCGCTAGCGCATCAATTGCGGAAGACCCAAATCAGTCTCTCACACGTCGTTCTCAAGCGTTGGGCATCTCTGTCACGTCGTTGTGGCGAATTTTCGAAAATCTGGGCCTTCATCGTTACAAGATCAAATTGACGCAAGAACTGAAGCCGCTTGATCACCAGAAGCCTCGTATGTTCGTGAATTGGGCTGAGCAACAATTTGAAAATGATCCGGATTTTCATCGAAAAATCATCTTCAGCGATGAGGCTCATTTCTGGCTGGATGGCTTCGTCAATAGGCAAAATATGCGTTATTGGTCACTTGGTCAGGCAGCAATCCACATGTGCTTCACGAGGTACCATTACATCCTGAAAAAATCACTGTTTGGTGCGGTTTACATGCTGGTGGTGTCATTGGGCCGTACTTCTTCCGTGATGATCAAGACCGGCACGTTGCTGTGAATGGGAATCGCTACCGCTCAATGCTAACCTATTATTTTTGGAATGAATTGGATGATATGGACTTGGACGATATGTGGTTTCAACAGGACGGTGCCACATGTCACACAGCGGGCCAAACAATCGAATAATTGAGCGATGAGCGCGATTTAACGCCGTTAAACTATTTCCTGTGGGGCTACGTCAAATCTATGGTTTATGTCAACAAGCCAGCGACGATTGATGAACTTCGTACGAATATCGAACGTGAAATTGCAGAAATATCGGCCGATTTATGCTTCAAAATGGTCGAAAATTGGGTTTAGCGTCTGGACTTCTGCAAGCATGCTAGTGGTGGCCATGCAAAAGAAATCGAGTTCCATACATAATGGCATCAAATGTACTTCCACAGGAATAAAGAATTTCATTGATATTCAAAACCGTTTTTGTTTTATTTAAGAAAACTTTTGTAGCGTCCTTATTGAAAACCCCTTTATATGTACTTAGATATATTATCTTTTAAGGATCGCATTAATCTTCATCATACCTCCTGCTTCAATCCGTTAATTCCATTAGACTAAAGCTGCCTACGTCCGCAGGTTCATGATTATAAATTGACAAGAACCTCTCAGAGGCACCACAAGAAGGTGTAGGTCAGCACGTTCACTTACTGGGGAATATGTACTCGGAAACATGTTTCCTTTCTAGGTGCATGATTTTACCTCCACAAAGGCAACGACAAGTTATTAGTCATTACTATTCCGGGAACAAATTATAATAAGAAATCTTATTCCGTAGATTAACTCTTATTCCATGGAATAGTTAGCTATGAATTCGCGGGAGATTTTCTGAGACAAAACGAAAGAAATTAGATTTTGGCTATAATTCGGTTGTGCCGGAAATGCAAAATCTATGTTACGCTTTAGTTACGACATTCATTCTAAGGTTAGTATACTGCTGAAATCTATACAAAAATATTCATGCTCAAGATTGCTTGTAAATTCTCAAATTCAGTCATAACGACAGTAGTATGCTTAATGACTGACAGGTTCATTGCGAAAGTTAACAATCGACAAATTATCACACCGCATCCGTATTTTGGCTTCATATAATTTCTCAATTTCAAAGTTCCAAGTCACAGCCTTTTACCACCTACTGGCCCACGCAAGGCTTTAACAATTATAATGTGTTGTTAATTTTCATAAAGAATCCAGAATTCTTTAATTGTTGATGTGCAAATGTTTTGGCCGTTCTGCTTAGCCTGTTAGTCTCTCTGGCTGTATCTGACACCAACTTCTGCTGTCAACCATGTCGTAAAGTTCTAGAAGAAGACGTCTCCTCATTAAAGCTCCATCATGGTAAAACCAAACAAAACAATGGCTAATTCGGAGCATGCATAATTAAGACCAAGTCTGAGATGATGTTTGCAAAAATGGCACTGCACTCGAGAAGTTGGACACGATAGAGTCGACAGTCGAATATAGTTAACGGATGGGTACTGCCACCTCATAATTATGACAATGAAGGTGGGCAGATTCAACTTTTTGCTAATAAAACATTTTTTTTTCTCATTTTTTCGACGCAGACGAAGAAAAATTTCAGAAATGTAAATTATTTAGATTTTCATTGTCGTCATCGTGGTCGTAGTCGTCATGGAAGATCCTTCTTCTGAAAGTGTTTTTATTACTGAAGAATTGAGGTAATAATTAATTTGTCGGTTGACTGACAACACGGTCTAGTCTTACCATCTTGCCAAGTTATGGCCATTCGATGCGAAACGATGGATGATTGTTTTAACTTACAGGAGCGCTAATGCGCCATCCTACCTTATTTGGCGGAGACTAATTGAAATTGTAAATTCGGTTGGACGAACGCACTGAGCTGAGAGTGAGGAAAACATCGCGTTAGTGTAGATTAGGTATTGTTTTGCTGACTGAGATGTTTCATCGTTTCATGTCGTTTTGAAAGGGTTCATTTTTTTATTATATTTTTTTTGGTTTTAATGTTCTTAAATTATTCCAGTTTGTTTTTTTTTATAGACCTTGAATCTAGTTATCTGTGATGTGCGGTTGAATCTGAATGGTTGGTAAAGGAATGCAAACATGCTATGAAAACAATTTTAATTGATATTATGAAAACCATTTATGCCTTAACTCAAAGTCTGTAGAGACTTCGGGAATGGAGAAAAAGATTCCGGTGGATATATGGAACTACTCAAATTTGGCTGTGGATGCCAACGATTCCACCCAGCCGACCGACAACGACCGACGAAGTTAACTTAGCAGAATCAAAGCTTAAGTCCACGAAAGTCGATAGACCAAACGGCCTAGGTACCGAACTGTACAATTGAGAAGGGGTGGTAGTGAAAGACTGGAAAACGAAATCCCGGAAAGTACTTCCCGCAGTACTTTTGCCGTGTAACGTTTGCCTGGAAAAAATCCTACATTTTTTCATGAGAATTGGCTCCTTTTCGTCACACAAAGTTATGAGAATTAAGGAGATTTAAATCTGTTACCTTTCTCGATTGTTCTAACAGCCCTGAATGAATTGAGAACGAGATTAAAATTTTTCGTTCAAATAATTCGAAATAAGCAATTGCTTTTTTGTGAAATCCAAATGAGTCTGTTTCAGATTGTGCAGGTGCCCTCCCTGTCAATTTCGTTAATTAACTGTTATAGTTTAAGATTCGAGCGAATTCTTTATTTAATTTAAAAATTTATTAAAAACTGACGTGCCCTTCCTAATTGATTTCCCAGAAAAAAATTTGTTGAGGAAGAATTATTTCAACGAAAATTTTTAATGCTTCGTTCTCCATGATTCTCAGCGATTAGTGTCTCATAAAATTTATGTTTTTGAGAAAGGGTGTGACCTAATTCAGGGCCAGTAAATGTTCCGCCATCTTACGTTTTTTTCTTTTCTACTAGTGCTTATTTCGTGAATGGTAATACTTAGCTCATGTCTGATTTGTGTCCTTCCGCTGAACGAATATGGTTGTGTAAACGCTCGAAAATATTGCGAAATTACCTTGAAAATTAGGTAATGTTGCAGAATGTGGGCGGAAATTGCGTACGGATTTTGGAAGAAGAGAAGAACCGTCAGCTCCATATGTTCGTTATCTTCGTAATCATCGATAAACCAAAGCGTGAAAAGCTAAAAACAGTGCGTATACCCGAGAATATTGCTGCTGTGGCAGAAAGGGTGTGTAAAGCGCCATCAACATCAATTCACCGTCGTTCTCAACAATTGAACATTTAGGAGACACCATTGAGACGAATTTTGCATAAGGGCCTTGGTTTGACGCCATAAAGAGTCCAATTGGTCCAGAAGTTGAAGCCAACTGACCATTCAAAGCGTTTTCGCTCAGCTAAGTGGACTTAGAGAAGATTCCGATTTTGCCAAAAAAATCATCTTTTCAGATGAAGCTCATTTTGATCTTACCTCCACGGCATAAGCCTTGACGTGGCGGAGAGGCTTACGATAACCACTACTATGAAGCTTAGAGCTTCGCGAAACTTGAACTCCAACGTCAGCAGAGGCACTATCTTCCAAAAATCTATTCAACTTCTCGCGTACGCCGATGATATTGATATAATGGGAAGGACACAGCGTGATGTCAATGGCGCCTTTGTGAGAATTGAGACAGAAGCGGCAAAAACGGGTTTAGCGGTAAATGAGGGAAAAACGAAGTATATGCTGTCTTCGAGGAAAGACACCCAACACCGACGGCTCGGACAGAACGTCACAGTAGACGCATACAATTTCGAGGTAGTAGAGGAGTTTGTCTACCTAGGCTCCGCTATAAACACGGGCAATAACACCAGCGCCGAAATCAGACGAAGAATAACTCTTGCTAATCGCTGTTTCTTTGGGCTAAGAAAGCAATTGAGTGGAAAAGCCCTCTCTCGAGCAACTAAGGTAAAACTGTACAACACACTCATCATCCCAGTCCTGTTCTATGGTGCGAAAGCAGCAAAAATCGGATGAAAGTGCCTTAGGCTGTTTCGAGAGGAAAGTTCTTCGGGTCATCTTTGGCCCCGTGTGCATTGAAGGGGAATGGCGAAGAAGAAGGTTGTACAACGACATGGACCTAGCCAGAAGGGTCAAGGTCCAGAGACTCAGACAGCTCGGTCATTTAGAGCGGATGGACACCAATGGTCCGGCCCGGAAAGCCTTCGACACTATTCCCGAGGTACGTAGGAGGAGAGGAAGACCGCGACTCAGGTGGCGCACTCAAGTGGAAGAGAACCTCAATCAACTTGGAGTGCAAAACTGGAGACAACTAGCTAAGGACCGAGCTAGCTGGCGGAGACTGTTGATTGAGGCACAAGTCCACAAAGGACTGTAGCGCCACCTTAAGTAAGTAAGTAAAGTCATGTAAACAAGAAAAATTGTCGCATTTGGGGCACAGAGAACCCGCTCGCATAGATTGAAAAGCCGATACGTGCGCATTTTGGTCCAGAAGCATAATTGGGCCATTTTTATTCAAAAATGAGCTAGGAGTGGCCGTTACAGTCAATGGCGATCGTTATCGGGCCATGTTGAACGAATTTTTGTTCACAAAAATTGAAGAGGAGGATATTGGCAACATTTGGTTTCAACAGGACGGCGCTACGTGCCACACAGCCGAAGCTACACTCGATGTTTTGCGCCCTGTTTTTGAAGATCGCATTATCAGCCGCAAGGCTGATGTCGTTTGGCCACCTCGCAGCTACGATTTGACACCGTTGGACTATTATTTGTGGGGTGCCGTACCGTAAAAGATAAGTGTAACGCCAACAAGCCAGAGACAATTGACGCTTTAAAGGACAATATTCGTGAAGCCATTGGTGAAATACAGATGCACACAATCGATAGGGTGCATAAAAATTAGACCGATCGTGTAGGCAACTGCATGGCCAGCAGACGCAGCCATTTAAAAAAATTAATTTCCATTGCTAAACGGAAGGTTAAAATTCTTAAGTCCCATTAAGTCAAGATTTTCATGATATTTACTCCTCGGGGAGTAATCAGCACAAGTTCCCCTTACTTTCTTTAAAGCAATCAACACGTCTCTCAGTTCTAAAAATAATAAAAATATTCTCTGCTCTATTAACCATAATCATTCCCAAAGGCACCTTTGCGCACCTGCATCATAAAATTCATAATTTTCCATAGAAATTCAATTTAGTTTTCAAATTGAGCAAATCCTAATAAAATTCTCATCTGGCAGATTTTCCGCTGCTGCTCGCAGTTCTGAGCATTTTTACAAATACTTAGCGACTCTACGCGATGACAATGAGCATCTACAACCTCACGTTTTTAAGATGACGTAAAGTGCAGTCTTTAAATGAAAAAAAAAAGAAATATCAAAACAAACAAGCATTTTGCATATCGCAGCGAACAGATTAAAATATTGTGTACACGTAGAAATAATAATTACAGCCGGACCGCCAATTTCGGAGCGACAATCAGTGTGTATGAGTAATCGTCGCGTCGCGTCGCCACTGTTATTGTTCGCTGGCGGTGATTTTGATTTATTCAGCTTACACTTCTGGCGAATGGCAATAATAATGCACTTGCCTTCGCGATGCGCACAAACATTCATAAGTGCGACATCGATTTAAAAATAGTCTTTAACATCATCATCATCGTCGGTCGGTCGTGGAATCAGCAACTCTGGGTGTCAACCACCCCTGCCACCCTGATTAAAAGCAAGCGGGCGGGTTTATGATTTTTCATTCGTGTGTTTGTTTTGTTTTATCCAATTTTTTTTTTTTTGATTTCACCAAAAGGACATTAAACTCGAAGACGTCGACGACGACGGTTCAAGCCAAAATTTCTTTCGTTTTTTTTTTTGTTTTTGGTTGAATGGCCGCGTGAATGTTTGAGTGAAACTTTTGTGAGTTTTGCTTTCTTCGATTTGAATTTGATTAAATTGAGAAATTGGGAAAAGGTTTTGAAATCTGTTCGATGGAAAATAGAATTCTGAAAAGCCGTTCAAAAATACCATGCCTCTCCCTCAAAATCAAAACATATCCCTAGTAAGCCAATCAATTGAAAGTTTTCTTTTAAAGAACCGTCCCCACAGTTAACGTTGTTCGACCTTGCTCGAGTCATTCGATTTCGCAAGTTACTCTACATTCACCACAAAAACCAAAATTGGGCCACACGTGCTCTATACCAAAAAATTCCATAACAAAATGTGTCAATTAATTACGAGTGACTTTAAATGTTAAAAACAATGTTTTCACCAAATCATCCCATTCCAAAACAAACAAGCAACAAAATAAAGATAAAATTATTTTCCATTGAGAAATTCCAACATATCTGACCTTCTAAAAATTGTATCTTTATCTTTTTGGCCTAAGTGTGTGTTGTCATTGTCTTATCTTTCGACATACACCACAAAGTCTCATCGCTCTTCAAACGGAAAATAAAAGATTTTTATTGCTTTCTTAAAGCACACAAATTTAATTGGCTTCCAAATTGAATTTTCCTGTTTTGATTTTTGCTATAATTCGACTCAATTGCTCATTTTCCGAACCCCAATATAATCAGCACGCTCCGATTAAAGAAAAACCGAAAAAAAAAAACACCACATGTTGTGTGATTTTGCCCCATCCCGCCCTCTTTGCAAGGAAAACAACACAATAGTGTGGTCTTGTTTTTTATCGGCTTAGACCTAGAAAAATAAAATTAAAATTGTTAAAGAAATAGATAACAACACAGAAAAAAACTGTATTCAATGACATGTTTTCTACTCGTCTCGGCGGCGTGTCGTCGTCATCATCGTCGACGACTTTGTTGTATCTTACTTTCAATTGTCACTTTGCGGTTGCGCAACAAAAACGCGATAAGCTTCGATACAAAATAAAAAAAAAAACCTCAGCGACAGTGAGCTTAACTGTTGCTATACCAAAGTCGGTAACCGTAGTGTTAAAAGTAAACTATCTGCATACGAAAAAAAACGGAATATCTAAGAATGGCAAATGGTGTATCTTTGTGTATCAATGTTTCCAGTTCGGGTATACAATGTGTACACAACCGCTTGTAATTACCATTATGCCAGACAAAGCGATACGTAAAATGAAGTGAATTTCATTAAAACACCAAGACTAGCAATAAGCTATTGAATATCTAATGAGAATGACACTCACTCACTCTCTCCTTGGCTTGGAATTGGAATTGAACTCGAGGTGTATTTGGCTTTCGCCGAACGACGACTTTATGCGACCTGTTGAAAATTTTTTTCCTTCCCATATGATTTTCGGAAAAGGACTTGTCTAGACCGTTCTTTTTCTTCTCCAGTCAGTTGCTTTCTGAAGAATCCAAAGAAAAATCATCCGAGGCAAATAACTTACTTACTTACTTACTTAAGGTGACGCTACAGTCCGGGGTGGACTTGGGCCTCAAACAACAAACCTCTCCAGCCAGCTCGGTCCATAGCTAGCTGTCTCCAGTTTCGCACGCCGAGTTGGTTGAGGTCGTCTTCAACTTGCGCGCACCACCTGAGCCTTGGTCTTCCTCTACTGCGCCTTCCCTCTGGGGTGGATTCGAAGACTTTACGGGCCGGAGTATTGGTGTCCATCCTCTCCACGTGACCAAGCCATCTGAGTCTTTGGACTTTCACCGTCGTTACCAACTTTAATGGAGCAGCGCGAGTTCTCCGTTGTCATCGTGTTCAGACGAATACGTTTTGTAGGGATGCCAAAACTGGGCATGGCTTTACACAGTTCTTCTCTATAGATGCTGTCATACGCGGTCTTAAAATCGATAAAAAGATGGTAGGTGTCGATTTCGAGTTCTTGAGTCTTTTTCAGGATCTGCCCTAATGTGAATATTTGATCGATAGTGGACTTTCCTGGTCTAAAACACACTGATATGAATCTATCAGTTTGTTGATTTCAGGCCGCGGCTTTGTTGTTTTTAAGCTAAGATATTGCTATCTTCACTTCTTCAAGGTCAGGTAGATTTAAATCTTGGTTTGCGTCGTCTTCATTGAATTGTTCATTCTGCCTGACAGCGGAATTCGATTCGTCTCGTGGAGCTCGCGAGCTGATCTCGTCCGAGGCAAATAAGCTATCAAAAAATCATGACCTGGATGGCTCATAGAAGTGTTTTCTGAGCAGTTTTCAGCCACACAAATCTACAGGACCAGGCAACGTCACTCTGCTAATCTGCAACATATGGAAACCATGTGCTAGGTTAGGTTAAATGATCTTAGTGATTATTGTTCTTCAATCTTGGATTTGAAGGTAATGCTGAAGATCTAAATGTTTGTTCCTATTAGTTCACTTCGCGGCAGCAAGAAATAAGATTTGATTTAACCTTAGTTACAGCAGTTGCTTTTAGTACCCCTTGGTTATTGGTGTAAAAGACGTTATTAGCTCGTGGGTTCACCATGATTAATACCTGCCAGGACCTCTACCTAGAAGACACAACTGTTGCCTAGTCTGAAAGCCCAAAGGACAGGAGTTGCTTACCTTGAGACATTTAGAATAGAAGCCGCACCCGCATCAGTGTTTTTTTGGAGCCATTAGTGTAGAAAGCTATTCATTTATGTATGCAGTGCTTTTTTTCGATTGTGTAATTGTGTTCCACCATACTAGATTACCATAGGTAAGTATGTATTTATCTAATTACTAGCTGACCCTGCAGACTTTGTACTGTCTAAATCGATAAATAAAAGTTCTAGGCTTTGGTATCTCGCTACTTCTCTAAATGCTACTACTCTACCCGCTACTCTCTACCCGTTAACCCAGTACCCTCTACCAGCTACCCGCTTTTCGCTACCCCAGTAACCGATACCCGCTATGTCTTCCCACCACCCCACTACCATTACCGACCTCTACCCCGCAGTAGCATGGCATTGTTTGCCTATGTTTATTTATCTTTTATTATTTAACCTATCTTTCACAATAATAAGCTTCAATGTCACTATCACTACTGCGATTAGGAAGTGGTTCTTAAAAAGTAGGGGTAAGTGGTAGAAAGATGAAAATTAAGGATTGAATGTATTTCTTAATGCCGCACCATACAAAAATTATAATAAAAAAAATGTCCAAAAAATGCCAAAACAAAATATGTGGATGAGCCTTCCTTAACAATAAGCGGTATAAAAAAAGATATGGACCTATTCTCATACCTACTGAATATACATATAGAATTTCATCAAAATCGGTCAAGCCGTTTCGGAGGAGTATGACCACTAAAACTGTGACAGAAGAATTTTATATACATACTAGCTGTACCCTGCCACACTTCGCAGTGGCACATGTGATTGGATGGTTGAGAAATGAGAAACACAACAAAGATTACATTTCATACAAATTTAATTTTTAAATATTCTTTGTTTTTCTGTCTGCGTAGATATAAAGACTATCCGTCGCATCTAATCTAAGCCACACAATTCTACAAATCGACCTTGAGCTTTATTGATTGTGATTGCAAATTTATCAAGACCTAAACTGCTATCCGTTTCCCGCAACCCCGGTACCTCGTTACTCGCTATCCTACCCTTCACGCTAACTGCTACCCCTATGCCTTCTATACATACTCCTGTTTCCTATCACTCCGCTACCCCGCTACCCCACTACCCTGCTCATAAGTCAATAACGACTTGGTCGATTTTTCACAAAATACTTAAAAACCCATTCACGCCACTACCAGAAAATTCTGTCAAAATTCGGTGCAGAACACTCCACTGGTACAAAATAAGTGAGTCGACATCAATACAACAGAAACAATCAAAAATACATGTGCATCAAATAATCCGGTAAAAATTTGAAATAAATTCTACAGTACCAACAATTGAAATTTTCATGACACACGATATGAAATGATATTAAATATTCAGTATGATTATAATTTAATGACATGTATCAAACCAAATACAGGTTGTTCAATGAAATTTAACATTTTCAGTCATTTTTTTAACAAAAATAATCTCACATTTAAAGAATTTGCTGCAAGCAATTCAACAAATCAAAAGCAACGAATCTAAGAAATAAGACCTAGCAGACTTCGTACTTCCTCGTTTGATAAAAATAAGACCTTAACTTTTGTACCCGCTATCGAACTACCCACTAAACTCTATCCACAGCCCTACTACCCTCTACCCGTTTATCCGCTACCTGATTCCTACCCGTCACCCCACTACCTGTTACCCACTATCTTACTACTCCACTACCAGCTTTAAGACCTTAACTTTTGCACCCCGCTATAACACTACCCGCTTAACTCTATCCAGGGCCCTACTACCCTCTACCTGTTATCCGCTACCCGCTTCCTGCTTCTTTCCACTCGGTACCCCGTTACCCGCTACCTCTACCCACTACCCGTCACCCCACTACCTCGCTACTCCACTACCAGCTTTCCTGGATATATCTCATAAACGGCTTGGTCGATTTATAAAATACTTAAATCTCATTTATGCCACTACTCAAACGTTCCCTCAAAATACGATGACAAACGCTCCACTGATACAAAAGTAGTGAGCGAACTCAGCAACAAATCTAAAAAAAGAAAAAAAAATCGACAACTAAAAATGTCAAGTGTATAGTTTTTTTGAAAAACAATATTTGACAAATAATATTTTTCTTCACTGACATTTTATTTATTATTTTTTTTTTCACTGAAATCTGAAAAGCATTATTTTTTAACATCTGCACCGTTTGTGATTGAAAAGTTTACATTTTGTTTGTTCCCTTATTCCTCTTTAGTTTAAAACAAAATTAAGAAAATTGGTCAAAAGGTTATTGAGTTTTTCGAGCGTACACAAACCAACATTACATTTTTATATATATAGATTAAGTATTCAATTCCCATACCAAAGGTTTTTCCGAAAATCCTGTTGCACATATAGAAAGCAATCAAGATCAACGCCTTTCTATATCTTCCTTTGGTGCTCAGATCCCAGTTTAATTGTTTGACTTAAATTACAACAAGTTCATATGGAAACCATACTACTTTCAACGCTGTAGATGGTGTTCGATAGGTGCCTTAACTTGAGTAGTTGTGGGAAAAAGGAAGGGTTGTGTTGCTTCCTAAAGCAGGAAAGTACTGATTATTGATTTCTGATACCAGGACCTATTAGTCTATCATGGAACGATTGACTGGTATCCATTTAAGAAACTGCATCGATGCGATGCTTCCTCCTAAGTCTCAAAAAGAATACAGCTGACTGTTGAATTATTGCAGTATTATCATTTAAAAACTCAAAAAGCGATGTTACAAACAGTTGTTTTCTCCTCATGCCAAAAAAAAAAAAAAAACAAACAGTTGGATTTTCATCGGCTATTTGGCTGATTCTTATTTATGCAGTAGGGTAGACCGTATTGGACACAAAAACTTATTGCTGCGAGAACTATTGTAATGAAACATTTATAGCAAATAATAAATATCCCACTTTACCATCGACGATCGACGACAACCAGCTGCAGCGCACACCACCGCTCGACAAACAACACCTGCACACATACAACAAAAACCAACAGCCAACAGCCAAACCCAATATGTATTAGTGAGATATAAAATGAATAGAATTACCTTGTTTGCAAACGTATAATTCACATTTATGTTTTGGCACGAAATTGACTTATAGAGGTTAAATTTGAAGGCAAAGTCAAAGAACAATATCTTAGTGGTTAAGTACTATACTTGTTGTATGTTGTAATAGAAGAGTTTTCTCATAAATTTTGACAGACTGTGAATTAATTCACTGGGTCCTAAACAGTAGCGTCTGCTAAAGTGCTAACTCAGGCTGTAATGATGAAGTGCCATCTGCTTGTTCAGATTGTGATAATGCTATTTCAGTTAGTAATTTCATTACAAGTGGCCTCTGCTATCTCAGAGTGCACGGTATTGGTAAGACCGTACTAGTAGAGCGAATTAATTACTTCACAGATGGCTTCAAAACTGCTGAAGGCGTGATTGATAAGGTATACTCCAAAATGCTAAATCTATGTCTCATTCGGTCTTCCTAATGGCTAATGGCGATAACCTTTGCTATCACTGATTGTATTATCGCTTTTAAATCCATAGCATCTGTCTCCATAACTCCCTTGACTGTAGATTATACTACCATTGTTGATTGCCTGGTCACAGAGACATTGAAGGAAACTGTAAGGCTGACGAACTTTCTAAAGATGGAACAACTGTACCGATCTTACCACTGACCACGGTAAGAAACAGTAGGTATACCTTTTTCGCTACTCGTTAGCTCATGCTAAAACATTTACACTCCCATGACACAGACGAATCAAAACAGTAGTTGATCGCTTAGCTGATAGCTACAAGTCAAACCTCCAATTTTGATTCCATTCTTGTTCTACAAACATTTAGACCAATTGCAATTCTTCTTTTCCTTTCAAGATGTTTGAAACTATCATAAGCGTACAAATTTAGCAATCCTAAGAATTAAACAATTTTCTAACCTTATTGAATTTTTCTGAGGCATTTGATTCTGTTTCTCCTGTTATTCTTTGCAATTGTATCATTTTTAAATTTTTCTCACCTTTCCACAAAGTTGATTTAGTTTTATATAATTAGTAGAGTCCAAACCGCTTTCCATAATCAGTCCTTTTCATTTGTTCTGCCTGTTTCATCTGGTGTCCCACAAGGCTCTATTATTGGCCCTCTGTATACGAGTATTGGCGTATTTTCGAACAATTTAAAAAGAAACAGTTAGGATCATCACGAAAAGACTAAAAAACCATTTTGTCTTCAAAGACAGAGACGAAACTTAAAAAAAAAAAAACAAAAATAAAAAAAAGAAAATATGTTTGTGTCTATAAGATTTCATTAACAAGTCAATTTCCGTCTTTCGACTTAAGGTCGATTGATTCAGGCGATCATTTTTATAGTTACCCAATTTAAATAAACTTCGAAGAAGCAATTAAAATCAATAGTTTCAGATTAAATCATTGCATTTATAGAGTGATGTTACGTGCTGCATCAACAACGTTGAAGTTTTCATGTCGACAGCCTGTACGTTTCTTGTAATTTATTACTCCAAGTCATCACAACAAAAGTTTAACTGAAAGTTCACCAGATGCAACCCATAAATAATAAAAAGAAAAATAATAGACTGACCAATTTGTTTCCTAAAAAAGAGAAGAAAACAAATTCGAAATCCGATACGGATCATTACAGATCAAAGATTACAAATACGCAATCAATTTCCAATGCTCCTCTTGTCCATTCAAAAATATTCACAATATTTACGATCATCAATAATTTTCCACCAAACAAAAAATTGAATGAAAAGAAACCATCTCTCTTCCATTGTTCGTGTTTTAATTCATTTAATCAAATTGTCTATTTTTCTTTTTTTGAACGAAAATATAATCAATTCTTGTACTTCCTCTCTCTCTCTGTCCTTATGTGGGATCACACTCACACATGCCAGAGAATGAATTATTGTTTAAAAAATAAAAACAGCGATCCCGAACTAATTCACTAATTGAAGACAAAATGATATTTCCTCTATAAAAAGTATCTTTCATCAGCTGACCTAATTGCTTTTCGCATAGATTCGATTCAAGACTTGGTTTTTTTGTTTTTTTTTGTGACGGCGACAAACAAAATTTGTCGTTGTCGTTGAATCTCGATTCTCGACGCGCATCTCGAGACCTGTCAACACTTGATTATCACGCAATACTCAAGAAATCAGTGAACAGTGATATGGAGGTTTGTTAGGGTGGTCCTCTCCCTCCTTATTTATTGTATTGTTCAACTTTATAAAGTGCGCCATTATTTATGTCGGTATTTAAACGGTCGATAACTCTAACAATAAACAACCTATGAACTTGATTATCATCAACATCAACATTTCAAAAATTCCTTACCACCCTAATATGTACTCAGTGTAGAGTTCAGTGTGCCCCCTCGTTCGTTGACATGTCAATGTAAGCAAATTCATTGAGATTTCAGTTTTCAGTCTCCTTTAAATGTAGAAGTAATTTGTCGTCGACGACAGCAACAGCAACAACGTTGTGTCGTCGCCATCGTCAAAGTCGTCGTCGTCGTCGTCATTCCAAGGGTACGAAAACGAATAACAAATTGTTGCAACAAAATGACGCGACCCAAAGATGATGAGATGCTCACTTCGCCTACTGTCATGTCACAGTTGGGCATTATAATAATTGCACACCATAAGTCAACAATAAGTATGTACGGTGCTCAATACTCTGTATACAGATCTAATGTGAATCAGTTGTGTCAATTGCACGGAGGGGGGAGGGGGGGGGGTCGATCTATGTGACAAGCAGCTTAGTTCTGTGACATACGAACCGCGAGACACAGACAAACTTTATGCTTGTTCGATTGCTACCGATGTCATGCGGGGATAACTGAAGGGAATTATTGGGAGTGAATTGTCGGTGGGGGTATTAGAGCGTTTGACCTTGTTCCAAATTGTTACCTTATACACAATTTCATTGTTTTGTTTAATATCCACTCGTACATGCATAATTTATTATCGTTTTGGTTTTGACCAATAAGGCCGCGCACATCGCACACCAGATGACAGAGATTTGCAAACGTCTATATGCATTCAAAGCGTTAGCGATCACCAGCGACAGCGACTAAGCGAGACACGTCAACGACACCGACAATGACAGAGAGTGAATGGCAAAAAAAGCACCAGATGATCGATTTATGTATGATATTTGATGAGTAATGTCATTGTGAGACTTTTGACAGATGAATATATTTTGTTGAAGTAGGTAAGTGGTGTTGGATGTTGTGGAATTTTTGAATGGTGAAGTGGTGTTGTCATAAGATGACCAAAAGTGGCATTGTGTCAGAGTAAATTTGAAGTGATGACAACTGAGATATCATAACAAAGCGAATGGATTTTGACAGTTTTTATTCTTGGGAAAAAAGTTGGGTTTTCTGGTTTGTTGGGAAATAATTGTTTGACAATTTGTTTGCATGTTGATGATATTTGTTTGAATGCATTCAGAGACTTGTCGTTTCAATACAAAGATTGGTACATGCATTCAAGAGGACGCGCGAGTCCAAAGGCTTTTACAGAAACCATCAACAATGATTCAACTCTTTTATCGCCCTTCTACGTTGTCTTCGGGTGCTTTGAAGATTTTATCAACAGCCCAGAGGTAGAGGTATTTAGGTGATGTTGTATTATTAAGTCAATTCTGAACCACGAATTAGCCAAAAAAAATGGTAAGAAAATCACATAAGGAGTGAAGAAGAAGGAGTTGACCCTCGATCTTATAACTGCCCAAAAAAGAGAAGCATCATCGGTGGTGCTTTCATAGCCATTAGCCAAGATGTACAACGAAGCTCTTTCAGAGCTATGTTTTACGACATATTCTTAACTCAGGTTAGGACTTTTGGTTTGAGATCTTGTCTTCAAGTCTGGGGGTACTAGACAGGTTGACTGAGCGAACATTTAAGATAATCGATAGTTCAAAAAGACCAATAAACTTCGGCTATGAAAGTTGGAATACACTAGGTGTACCCCAAGAAATAGTTATAGCTTGAAAATGCCTTCAAGTAAACATAGAAAGTTATTCAAGATATTCTGAAAAAACGGAACTACATCAACTACTGAATGAATGTCAAATTGTAGTTAGTGGTCAAGAATAGACCCAAGAAGAATGTATTGTGTAACAAGTTTGGGAAGATCATGTTTTCTAAGGCTGAGGTTTGCCCTTTTGTCCATGGTTTAATCACCTAAGATCGAGATGAAGATTCAAACCAAATGATACAACCAACCTCCACCGTTCGTGATAGCGATGTGAGTTCAACAAAACCGCTGGAGCAGATGGCTTACATCTTCGGAAATTTATGCTACATATAAATAAATAGAGTGGCGTGACAGCTCTTGAAGAGCCAAGGCCTAAGTGGCTTACTCTCATCAACAATTTTTTTGTGCGCATGAAGAATTGAGGAGACCTACAATTTAACGCCAATTCCGAACGGCAAAGTTGAAAAGCACTTTTTCATGATAGATGATTCTCTTGGAAGTTTTGTCAGAACTTCGCAAGAGGCAGTGCCCGTGAAAAATGAAATAAAAACTATGGACACGAGTAGGACTCGAGCCCACGACCTTCAGCTTAGCAGCCAACGCACCTAACCACTAAGCTACGGAAATTTATGCTGCTCTACCTTTTATACAAGGCGTTACATTGTCATGCGATCATTCCTAAAAACACATCCTTAGGTCAGTGTTGTGTCAATTGGCTTTGGGTTCTTCACGCCAAGAAGTTGGGTTTAACCAGCGATGATGTGGGCCCGATCCTGAAAAAGGGAGATCCTCTAAACTGCGCCAAATATAGAGGAATAAGTCTACTAAACATCGTCTACAAGATCCTCTCTGCCGTAATATGTGAACGTCTGAAGCCTTTCGTCAACAATCTGATTGGTCCTTATCAATGTGGCTTCAGGCCACGAAAGTCAACCATCGACCAAATTTTCACGTTGCAGTAGATCCTGAAAATGACCTATGAACTCCAAATCGATACCCACCACCTTTTCATCGATTTTAAGGCCGCGTATGACAGCATCTACAGAGACGAACTGTACAAAGCTATGTCTAGTTTTGGCGTCCCTGCCAAGCTCGTTCGCTTGTGCAAAATGACGATGGAGAACTCACGCTGCTCCATCAAGGTTGGCAACGAGCTCACGGAATCTTTCGACGTCAAAAAAGGATTCAGACAAGGCGATGCACTGTCATGCGATTTCTTTAACATCGTTCTTGAGAAGATAGTGCAGAACTCCAACGTCAACACCAGAGGCACTATCTTCCAAAAATCTGTTCAACTTCTCGCGTACGCCGATGATATTGATATAATGGGAAGAACACAGCGTGATGTCCATGGCGCCTTTGTGAGAATTGAGACAGAAGCGGCAAAAATGGGTTTAGCGGTAAATGAGGGAAAAACGAAGTATATGCTGCCTTCGAGGAAGGACACCCAACACCGACGGCTCGGGCAGAACGCCACAATAGACGCATATAACTTCGAGGTAGTAGAGGAGTTTGTCTACCTAGGCTCCGCTATAAACACGGGCAATAACACCAGCGCCGAGATCAGACGAAGAATAATTCTTGCTAATCGCTGTTTCTTTGGGCTAAGAAAGCAATTGAGTGGAAAAGCCCTCTCTCGAGCAACTATGGTAAAACTGTACAACACCCTCATCATCCCAGTCCTGCTGTATGGTGCGGAAGCATGGACCCTGACAAAATCGGATGAAAGTGCCTTAGGCTGTTTCGAGAGGAAAGTTCTTCGGGTCATCGTTGGCCCCGTGTGCATTGAAGGGGAATGGCGAAGAAGATAAAACAGCGAACTTTACGGGTTGTACAACGACATGGACCTAGCCAGAAGAGTCAAGGTCGAGAGACTCAGATGGCTCGGTCATTTAGAGCGAATAGACACCAATGCTACGGCCCGGAAAGCCTTCGACATTATTATTCCCAAGGGACGTAGGAGGAGAGGAAGACCGCGACTCAGGAGGCGCGGATTCTGGTCACAGCCTTAGAAGCAGGTGTTAACGGCAAGCTCGAATTTATATTTATATCAATCCGGAAATGATGTCAAGATAAAACAAAGTTTTGACGTCCAGAGTATTTAAGAGACTCTAATAGTATTTCAAGATTGTTTTTGATGTTTTTGAGTAGTTATGGATACTTATCAACGTTTACCGCTCTCTAAATGTCTTTCATCTTTTTCATTTTGGTAGAAATTGAAGAAAAAGTAGGTAAGTTTCTTTTTCTTCTGACATCCTGATAGCCTTCTAATCCATAACCTATTGATTTGGATTAGAAAATCACATGCAGACTCCTCTCAGTTCTCCTCAGTTCTCACATAACCAAAAAAAACTTCAATATTTTAACTTGCTGAAACTGACTGGGCTTGTGTGTAATGTCCTTCACGTGTATCGTCCTAATCCTTCCAAAAAAGAAAACAAATCGCTTTTATGTCTGCTATCCACAACATCTCTTCTACATGCCTATATAGATTTTTTCATGAGATCCTTGAATATTCATTATGCGTCATATGACTTGGTTAGTGCTATGAACACAACAACTCTCAACCGTATCCATATGAGGATGTATGTGTATCCTCAAATTTAGCAAAAGAACCAACGAAACTTGGATCGAAAGTTGAGAAAGAATTTTCTTCAATTCCCCCCAGGATAAAAGCAGACATCGGAGCTACTTCTCGACTTTTTCCTGCTTCGAATTCTTTGAGTTGAGTTTTTCTTTCATGTTATCCTGTTTGCCTGGTACTTGATTTTTTTTTCTCTTCGATTTTTTGAAATTTTTCCAGACATTTCTTTTTTATTTAACATATATGTTTATGTACATATGTGGAAGAGTGAAAGTGTATATTTTGTTTTGTGTGGGAGGATATAGAAGGATGTTCGTTTGCCTTTTTGTAGATTCCAACCAATGAAGATGGTTATCTCCGTAATCCTTGTGGGAGTTTGTATCGAACTTGGATATTTGCAGTTGACTCCTCGCTTCATGTTAATATGCCAAAAGGAAGTATTTCTATACTAAGTACGCAGATAGGTGTATGAAACTGTTCTTGTTGTGTATGTGCAAAAAAAGGAAACAGCTAAATGTGTAAATTGAGCTGCAATTGCAACATTTATCACTCGTTCAATCAGGGATGTGGATTCTGTGAGGATTACCCTGATTTATAACATTCTCATACATACAAAGATATAATTCTTGATGTATTTAGACAGAAAGAAGGTACCTATGTGATACCATTAATAGACACAGCTATAGGACAAGGCTTATTTTTGTGTTGATTCCTTCTTCCGGTTTCAAATGATGGAAAACATTGAGAATGTGGAATCTTTGACTTTTATGATCTGGCATTTAAGATTTTTTTTTCATTTCATCCTTTTTGTTCTATTTTTAACTCTGAATTAAATCGTATCCACGAATTCTTATACATATGTACATATTTTTGAATTTGATAAGAAAACACAAGCATTGTAAAACCTGAGGAATGTGGCGACTCGAAACAATGAGAATCATGGAGAACGAAGCAGAATTATTCATTTTTGATTTTGAGAACTTATTAACAGTTCTAGTTGGACCTAAATATGGAGGGATAGACAAATAAGTAACATACAAAAGGTTATTTTTGAAATATGAGCGTTTTAAAAGCCAACGCAATAAGAAAGGGCCTAAGCACTGCCAAAAAATATGACTATAATACGAAAATACACATCTTTTCCGAAGAAAACTATACCCTCCTTCGACATTTTTTAGAGCATATTGATTACTTACGGCATATAAGAACCCAGTTTTTTACGATGAATGAGCAAAAAGTATTTTTTTAGTTCTAAAATAACAGAAGTTAAGTCCAACGTGTTGCCCAAAGAAAGAAGTTCAACAGTGATTGGCCATAGCACCCCGAAAAATGCGAGGGACTACAATGAGCGTCTGAGTCCGAGTGAGAGACCATAGGTTACCAGTAAGCTATAAGCTTCCCATCTGTAAAAAAGGCGATCCTATGTCATGCATAAACTATCGAGGCATATCTCTGCATACAAAATTCTATCTGTCGAAGGGTTCGAGCGTATTAAACCCTTCTGCAAAACTTTGTTCGGCACGTATCAGTGTGGAGTTAGGCCAGGTAGAACAACGATAGACCCAATATTCACACTGAGGTAAATCCTGGAAAAGACCAATGAATTTCAAATCAAAACCCACCATCTTTTCATTGATTTCCAAGCTTCTTAGGCCTCGGCCACGCAGTAAGCGGCTGAGCGGCTGAGCGGATAAAAAAACATAGAAGCGGCCACGCAATGAGCGAGCGGCGAAACAAAATTCTGAGCGGCTAAGCGGCGCCGCGCCAAAGGACGCACGTTTTCAAGCAGCAAATCAAAAGATTTGATAGACATACGTAGATATTGCCAGAATCTATCCGGAAATTTAGGTAGATTCAAAAATAAATGATTAAATAATGCTCCAAACTCCGATCTAAATTTGTTTATCGGAGAATACTAAATCGTCTTCTTTTTTGTATACGTTTAAGTAACTTGTACACATACAAACGATTTTCCGACAGTAAAACACGGCGAACTGTTCTTGACAACGGCATTTTAACTACTAATCGCTCAAAAACAGTCGTTCAGTGCCTGGCCATACGTCGCTCAGAGCTGCCGCTCAGCCACTAGCCGCTCAGCCGCTTACTGCGTGGCCGAGGCCTTATAGTAGCATCCACCGCCAAGAGCTTATGGTCAAGCGCGGATCCAAGGGGGGTGATCACGGGGGTCATGACCCCCCCCCCCAAACAGGCCGCATTTGAAAAAATAGAGCTAAATCGATATTTTTCAAGCCTATAAGAAAAAAAAAATAAACGAACAAAACCAAGTTATTGCTAACTTAAGAACCGGGAAGTAACCAAATGACCACAATTCATACTTTTCTGCCCTCTGAAAAAAATACTAGAACCAGAATTTTTACCTGTAGAACCAATCCACACGACCAATGGAAAATGTTGAAAAAATTTTAAAACAAGTAAAAGTGATAATCTTTTTGAGACATTCAAAAATAAAACTAATTTAGCCACACATTCATCTTAATTTTCCTTTATAAACAACTGTGTAAATAGTTCAGTCCTCATTTTTTTAAGAAAGAGAAAAGTTAAAGCACAATTTTTTGGGCCTTCATAGAATAAGCTGTATCTAAAATGGCTGGGCTGGAAATGCCAACAAATGGCATCCAATTCACTCGTTTTTTTGGAGTTAATTGATTTTTACATGTTGCAGATCCGCAAAATCAAAAAATTGATGATGTTGTAAATGGTGACTGCGCCGAATAAATACAGAAATACAAAAAAATTGCTATCAAATTCATCTTTAGTAAAAAAAAAAAACCTTAAAATTTACTCTGAATACACGTCGTAGAAATGTAATTTGTTTTGATTTTCAAGTTTTGAAGTAGTCAACTGATTCCGAAAGTCAGAATAATTGATTTGTATTTGACAATGCCTCTTTTGATTTCGTTCGGGACTTATGATTATAATTTTTTCGTATTCGTAGCGGAGCTCTACGAGGAACTCTGCATAGGGGTGTCTATGAAAGAACATCATCTCAATTAAAGCTTATTTGATTTGCTGTGATCGGGTACGGAAATTAAGCATTAAAGCATCCGTCAAATGAATCCTTGTTTTATCTTCTTACTTTTGCTGTTTATTTTCTGGTTTTGATTTTGGTACCTTTTTATTTTTTATTGCAAAATTCAATAAAAACTATCTTGATTCCAACTACACTGAAATCAACAATGGACTGTTGTTCTTTCAATGTTTTGATTGCAAACTGTGAAGTTAGCAACCTACCATAAAAGGCGCCAAGTCATTTGAAAACTTACGAGAAAACGTTTCAGACGAAAATTCATAATAAAAATATTTATTGGCTAAGATGTTTCTTACAGCCAGATTCTGCAGTTGTGACGACTCACAAGTAACAAGCCCTTTTGACTGTGAGGATAGTTGTGACTCGATTACAAATAGGAATTCTGAAATAACAGTCACAAGAAAACTGACAACAATATTCAATTCAGCATGGTGAGTAAAATTATTGTTGTTTTAAAGACAGATGAATCAAAAGGGAGATTGGAAATCAAGCTGTCGTAGTTAAAATATCTACAAGTTTACTGCAAGAGTTTGCGTGTTTTTACCAATACTATCTCAGTAAACTTCGATATGCCAACTGATTTTTGTTGCTTTTTTTCTCATTTATTCATATACAAGAGGTAATGGTTAAATAAAATTTGTGGTAGAATGCCCGACGCTTGCACTTTGCAAAAAAGATAAATGCCCTCTTATCTGAATGCAGCGATAACGCCATCGCTGGCATGGATGCAGTGTCAGTGCAGGACTGCATGGAAAGATTATCGAGCCTTTTCAATAGGTTCGAACAAGAACATCTCTCTTCAATTGCGTTGGCCACGTACTTGGAGAGCACAGATGATTACGAAGATGAGTTTGATCGCCTAGACTCATTGTGCACCCAAACACGCCAAAAGCTAGCCAGAAGAGCTAGCGATATTGCCAGTGCCGGCCAACAACGCGCAACAGCAACAAGAGATCCGACGCCCATACAAGTAGAGGTGAAGTCGGATAGATTAATCGATACCTGGGGATCGTTCGGAGGGGACCACGCGGATTTCCCAGCCTGGCGAGACAAGTTTAAGGGAAATGTACACGACAATCCCTCACTCAACAATATACAAAGGTATGAGCTGTTGCAGAAAGCATTATTGGGCGATGCCAAGGCCACCATTGCCGGTTGGCCACAAACGGAAGCAAACTATCTAAACGCGTGGAAGCGCCTCCATGAAGTTTATGACGATCCATACATGGGCATCCAAAGTACACTACGGAAAATGCGTTCGTTAAAAAGAATGCAATACCCATCGCATCAAGCCCTCCGAAGCATGCTTGACACAATTCATATATGCCAGGGTCACTTGCAAAACTATTTTGTCCGTTCAGAGGAATGGAACATAATTATTATGTTCAATTCCCTGGACTGTCTTGACGCCAAGACATACGAGGCCTGGGAGACGTATCGCCAGACGTTAGGCCAACAGAGCAATGCCGCTGACACCGAAGCCGTCGACCACAATAACGCAGAGATTAATGCCAACTCTAACAGCGATCCGTACAGGGCATTGCCGCCTTTCGCTAAGTACATAGAGTTCCTCGAGCAACGCGCTCGAGTGCTTATGCACACACAAAACCAGTCAAAGGATACATACAGGCCCCCAGCTATACAATCCAACCGAAGTGGGTCGCTTGGCTATCGACATGGCCCATCGACATCAGGTGCCAATATTGCCCAACGAACAAGTGGACGCCCAGGAGCCCCATACACAGCCCAGACACGACAAGCCCGTTTTCCATTATGCCGCTTGTGCAAACAGGATCATGGCTTATTCCGATGCCCGGAATGGATTGCCATGTCCTTTGCTGACAAAGAAAACCTTGTCCAAAAGGAGAACTTATGCAAGACATGCTTGCACAAACATGCGCCAAACCAATGCCCACAGCGCAGAAAGCCCTGCCCACGCTGCCCGAGAGAGCAGTTTCATAACAGTACGATATGCCCGACTGTTGAAGCCGAAAAAAGGTCGACACTGCTCTCAGCTATCGGTAATCGCCCAGAACCGATAACATTCGAAAAAGGCAAGACTGCGAAACGCCCGCACGCCGATAGCAACCGCAAGCTATGAATAACGAACGCCAAACGCCCACGCCTCGGTACAGCCAACAACATGTACTGCCCCCATGCCAATCCCAGAACAACAACTCAAACGCCAATAGCCATAAAACCTAAGCCAACACCTCTCAAAACGCCATCTGAGATACAACACCTGATGCCTACAGGTCTTCACACTACGGTTGTACTAGCCACAGCCATGGTGCGTATCCAAGATGGAACGAATATTTCAACGCCAAAACGAGCCATAATGGATACTGGTGCCCAATGCAACTTGATCACTAGCGCCCTAGTGGATCTACTCGACTTAAAAACAACAAAATGCCATTTACCATTATTTGGTATCGGAGGCCAAGCCGGCATACTCCACAACAAAGTCCGCATATGCCTTAAGCCATGGTTTGAAAGCCCAACCACAATTGCCACAGAACTTTATGTGATTCGTGAATGGAAAACGATACACCCAAGAGCAGAAGTTCAAAAAGAAATGCCCATCGAAAACGATATGTTTTTAGCAGACGAAAACTTCAACATGCCCTTACCAGTAGACATGCTGCTCGGTGCTGAAGTCTGGGCAGCAGCTGCTGGTGGAAACCGATATAGCCAAGAAGACGGTAAAGCCTTCCTAGAGTCCTCATTCGGATACTTAGCACTAGGCCGCTTTGCGTTATCCGATCGGAATGCCTTTTCAACTGAAATATTTAATATAAACACTAGTGAAATGCCTTCACTTGATGCTAAACTTCTTCAAAATGCCTTGAAGAAGTTCTGGGAATGGGAAGAATTAACTAATGCCAGAAAATTAACGCCCGAAGAAGAAGCCGTTGAAAAAATATTTGAAGACACACACTACCGTAGAGCAGACGGTAGATACGTTGTGACAATGCCCATAAAATCGAATGCCTCAACTCTGGGCGAATCAAAAGCCATCGCACTAAGAAGGTTCTTCCAACTTGAACGTCGTCTACAAGCCAATGACGACATACGCCAAAAATACATTGATGCCATGAGGGAAGAACTCTCCAGTGGATATATTGAACGTGCATGGGGAAGGCCATCCACTGCATCGTACTATATTCCACATCACTACGTGGAAAGGAGATTCAGGATCGTTCATGATGGTTCAGCCCGTACATCAAACGGCCTATCTCTAAATGACATCCAAATGGTAGGCCCAAAACTGCAATATGATTTAGCCGATCAGATCATGCGTTTTCGTCGTCACAAATATGCCGTTGTGGCCGACATAAAGCAAATGTTTAAGCAAGTGAAGGTTACCCGATCGCAATGGGACCTACAGCGAATATTTTGGAGGGAAAGCCCAAAAGAACCCCTCTGTGAATATTGGCTTACATCTGTTGTATTCGGATTGGCCTCATCCGTTCATTGTTCATGCCGAGCAATGATTCAATGTGCCCGTGATAATTCAAAAATCCACCCACAAGCCGCATATGCCATAGAAAATGATTTCTATATGGACGATGGTCTCACAGGCCACGAGACCATTGAAGCCCTAAAAGCCTTATGCCAAGGCATGAATGAAATATTGAAATCCGGTGGATTTGAACTTAGAAAATGGCAATCGAACGAGCCAGAGATCGAAAGAATGATGAAAACACAAAGCCCAGCCGAAGTAGCCATAGAAGAGAAGGACGTTACAAAGGTACTTGGTCTCTCATGGCTTAAGCCAACCGACGAATTTGCCATTCGTGTTAACATCAATGCAGATGTTGGATCGAAAGCCGATACCAAGCGCCAACTTTTAGCCAAAATTGCGAGTCTATATGATCCGAATGGATTCGTATCGCCCGTGATAGTAAATGCCAAAGCTATCATGCAAGAGGTATGGAAAATGAAAGCCATAAGCTGGGACGAGCCACTCCCAGCAGGAATAGCAAATAAATGGGCAGATTTCTATTCCAGAATAAATGCCCTTGCAGACTTCAGAATACCAAGATGGCTTTCAACCAAAGCTGATGCCAATTACGAAATCCACGGATTTTGTGATGCCTCCAATAAAGCCTATGGAGCCGTGATATATATACGAGCCACTAATGCCAGTGGAAGTATTACCACAGTTCTAATGACATCAAAGTCAAAAATTGCGCCCATTAAGCCAATTACAATTCCACGCCTTGAACTGCAAGGCGCAGTCATGTTAGCCCAATTAATGAAACGCATATCGAAAGTATGTGAATTCAAAGGCATCGAACAATACGCCTGGACCGATTCCACAATAGTGTTACACTGGTTACGCCAGAAGCCAGAAGCCCTAAAAACATTCGTTGGGAATAGAATAGCCTCTATCAAAGAAAACACGCCCGCAAAAGTATGGGCACATGTTGCCTCGCAAGACAATCCCGCTGACCTCATAAGCCGAGGAATGAATGCCAATGAGATTGTTGCTTCAAAGTTTTGGAAACAAGGCCCGGCCTGGTTGTCAAAAGCCAAACACAACTGGCCAGTTTCAAAACTTGTAGCAAATAAAGACGCCCAAGCCGAAATATTGAAAGAGACTAAGTCACAGCAAGTGCTAGCCTTGACTATATGCCAGCCACTTATCTCCAGTGAACTAAATCTTTTGGAAAAATTTTCCAACTGGAGGAGAATTACTCGTATAACAGCCATTATACTGAGATTCACTAAGAACGCCCGAATAAAAGACCCAAATAAAAGGGTGACAAATCAAATAATAAGCCCCGACGAACTCATCAATGCCGTTGAGTTCTGGGCCAAATGTGCTCAAGCCGCAACATACAAAAAAGAGATAGAATGTCTCAAAGCCGGAGACTCTGAAATGCCAACAAAGAGCAAAATACTATCGCTCAATCCGATTCTAGACAAGAACGATGTATTGCGAGTTGGTGGCCGTTTGAGAAATGCCCCTCTCGACTACTTGCAAAAACATCCGATTATAATTCCGCCCAAATCAAGATTATCTTACTTGATAATATCTCAAGCCCATATAGATACATTACATGGTGGAGTGCAAATAATGATCGCCCATATTCGCACCACTTACTGGATACCAACATTGCGCCTACAGCTGAGAAATTACATTTCGAAATGCCCGAGATGTATACGTTATGCCAAAAAGACACAAGAGCAAATTATGGCCGATTTGCCACTCGAACGTGTAACGCCAGCACGACCTTTTCTCCAATGCGGAGTCGACATGGCTGGTCCATTTTACGTACGTCTGGCCGACAAAGTAAAAATGTCTACTCGTTCCAGAGCAGCCCTGGAAACTGAATTAAAAGGATACGTTGCCGTATTCGTATGCCTTGTTACACGTGCCGTACACTTAGAGCCAGTTATGGCCCTTACATCAGATGCCTTTAAAGCCGCTTTTCTTCGCTTTATAGCAAGAAGAGGTCAATGCGACAAAATGTTCAGCGACAATGGACTTAACTTCGTTGCCGCAAACAAAGAGCTTCGTGAAGCCCACGAAAGCTGGCGAGCAACTGAACTGAAGTACTTCATTAACTCGCATGGTACCGAATGGAAATTTATTACGCCCGCTGCACCACATGAAGGAGGCTTGTGGGAGGCAGCCGTTAAGTCCATGAAACATCACTTACGCCGAGTGATGGGTCCGCACAAATATACATTTGAAGCCATAGCCACATTGCTTGCTGGCATAGAAGCATGCCTCAACTCACGCCCACTATCAGCCCTATCGGACGATCCAAATGATATAGAAGCTATAACGCCAGCTCACTTTATCATTGGAGGTCCACTCAAATTGCCATTGCCCAACGCCACAAATGAATTGCCCAAACTTACCCATAAAGGGTTGTATGAACTTATCCGTACGCAACAAAACGCCTTTTGGCAAGCTTGGTCATCAGACTACTTGTCATCGCTAATGCAGCGACCTAAATGGAAGAAAGCCAGAGAAAATATCAAGTTAGGCCAACTGGTATTAATCAAATCAGAAATATATGCGCCCACATATTGGCAGCTAGGCCGCATTGCCAAAGTTCATAAAGCCCAGGACGGATTTGTCCGTTCAGCCACAATCAAAGTAGAAGGTGGTACCCTCGACAGGCCCATTAGGAAGCTATGCCTCATTCCTACAGACGATTCAAGCCAAGTCTATTTTTGTTGAGGAGACCTCAAGGGGGGGAGTGTTTCGAATGTAAACATTCGGTTCCTCAAATGCCAATATACTATGACAGCCCATATGTATATTTCACCTCGACACCTCGAATGCCAATATACTATGACAGCCCATACGTATATTTCACCTTTTATGCCCACACACATGCGCAAGCCCATGTAAAAGCCATACATTGAAATGCCTCATGCTGGTTCTCTCCAAATGGAAATCGAACCAGTTAACGCCTAACTCCCGAACAGAGCACACGTCGAGTGCCCGCCGTGCTTTATAAATATAATAAGTCGAGTGCCCGTCTTAGATATAATAAATCGAGTGCCCGTCGTGAGTGTAATTGAATCGAGTGCCCGTCGTGAACGTCGAATGCCCGTCGCGAAGATAATACGTCGAGTGCCCGTCGTAGATTTAATTATACTCATATGCACAACGCCCATATATACAATCGCCTGTGTATACTCCCTATGCCTCTATGGCCCAGCCTAAATATATATATTGCCTTATGCCTTATGCCGATATATGCCCTTATGCCTCACGCCCCCTACCGTATGCCCCTACGCCCATTGCCTATATACATATTATACATTATATATTATTTCGGTATGGCAGCAAAAGAAAAGCCCGTTTATGTTGCGTTCGCCCGTACATATACATATGCCACATGCCAATGCCCGAAACCAACCGCTGTTCAAGGAAGGAGACAAACTAATTCTTTCAGTACTAATAATAAATAAATAAAAAGCGATAATAAAAGAATACAAAGTGTTTTACTTTTAATATCCACTAATAGCCTCTCCCAAACTCCTTACTCTCGAACAGTTGTGATACTTTATAATTTATAAAAGATTGTGTTTTATGAAATATGTTTGTTGGTGCTTCTAGAAAAAAAATTTCCAGGATGGATGATGGAAGCAGAAGTACACCGGATAAAATTCAAAAACCAGATCCCACACTCGCCACCAACACTGCAGAGTACGTTTTTCGTAGCAGAAACATTCTTACATCTTGTATCTTGTATTAAAAATTAATATTTTTGTATTAAGGGCCGTGTGCGCATTGGGTTAAAAATTGGTTAAAACTTGACGTTTGATTAAATTCTGACACTTCGCATTGAATAAAATGTGTTAAAAATAGACTAGCTGCGGAGCAGGTTAAAATATGACGTAGTGGTTCGTGGTGTAGTGTAGTGTAGTGGTCCAATTCGCACAAGTTACACAAATGAAATTCAGCAAACTTGACGATGGAACATTTGTGTTGCTTTCGTAACCCGAACCAGTAGACAGTCAATGCATTTCTTTCTTATGGGAAAATCTAAATATCCGAAGGCCATAGGAAATTGAATGCATTGACCTGAGTGTCTGCTGCTTAGAGTTAAGTAGCGTAGGTTATAAATTATGATTGAGACATCAGTCTCATTTTTGACCATCAATAAACACGTTACAAAGTAAACCCGGTGTTTATTATTTTTAACTCACACGGCCTATTTAGAAAAAAGCATACGACGTCTTGCATGACAAGAATCTTCATCTACATGAATGTAGATTGCAATGAAGAAGACATCAAAAAGTGCCAAAAGTACGAACAAAAGTATAAGAAAGAATGGGAATCAACAAGAACTTGGCTGACCAAAGATGATGATTCCCAAACTGCTTTTTGCGAGCTCTGCAAAAAGGCTTTGGCAAACAACATAACGAATGTTGAACGTCATGCAAAGTCACACAATCACATCAAGAAGGGAGCAGAAGTGAAAAACCAAACAATAATTCGAAGTAGCTATACTGAAGAAGCTCACCACCTCCGAATTATTATTTATTGATGTTGTATATTAATACCGCTTAACCAAATAAACTTCTTAATAGTTTTGTTTCGAAAATTAGTTTTTTTTTTTTTATTTCTAAATCTGCTTCGAAAATTTTGCATCTACTTCAGTTTTTTCAGCATTTACTTCGAAAAATTTAATCTGAAGTCTGAACCCTGCTTTATAATTATAATTTTTTCGTATTCGTAGTGGAGCTCTACGTTCGGAATTTTACTACGAGGAACTCTGTGATAGGGGTGTCTATGAAAAACCTCACCTCAATTAAAATTTATTTGATTTGCTCCGATCGGGTACTAAGCATTGAAGCATCCGTCAAATGAATCCTTGTTTTACCATCTTACTTTTGCTGTTTATTTTCTGTTTTTTATTTTTATTTTGTTACCTTCTTTTTTTTATTGCAAAATTCAATAAAAACTATCTTGATTCCAACGACACTAAAATCAACAATGGACTGTTGTTCTTTCAATGTTTTGATTGCAAACTGTGAAGTTAGCCACGCAGCCATAAAAAGCTCCAAGTCATTTGAAAACACACGAGAAAACGTTCATTCAAAATAAAAACATTTATTGGCTAAGATATTTCTTAGTTTTGAGAGTACCTACATTTTTTTATACCTAAACAGTTTATAATTGAACATACACAATTTATATACCTACGTAATGAATTTTCAAGTAAAACAAAATGGACGAGTTTCTGAATTAGTTTATTGTGTCTTTGTTTTTTATTAATTGACGATATTTGGTTTGCTTTGTTTATTTGGTTATTCTTGTTACTTTTCTTATTTTTTAATTGTTTTCTATCCTGTGGCCCCCTCCAGAAAAAAATTCTAGATCCGCGCCTGTACTGAGATCACATACAACGCTGGTATTTCTTCCAACGTTTCAACAGAAAAGTCTCAACAATTTGTATCAATTTGGTTTTATTTAATTTTTTTTTCTCAATCCTTAATTGTTTGGTATTTTATGGCAATGCTTTGGTACAAATTTAACAATTTAATGTAAAAATTAATTTAATATGCAGTTAAAGTCACTCTAATGAGCTTATCTTCAATTTCAGGGCAGATTGTTGGGAATATTTCCTTAAAGTTAATGCCCAAGTCCACATAAAATCGCATGTAAGTAATTACGTTTAAATAAATTAACATTCCGAACGAGTTTTCAAAACACCCTCTAAGAAATCAATAATTAATGTGTAATCCTGCAGAAATTAACACCCAGAATAATTAATTCGACTTGTCCTCAAGTTTGTTACACCTTCATTAACTGTTTGAAAGAAACGATAACCAAACTTGACATTATTCAATGAAGCACGTGAGCTTATTCCCAATTCCATTTCCACATTAAGTTCGTTTGTTGTGTCCTTTTTCTATGCATATAAAGTGCAAAGAAAATTTAGCAAAACAAAACAAAATCTAATCGCATCATTAAATGACAATCAGTCAGCAATACAATACGACTCAAAGCCACTACCTATGAAAACCGGATACACCTACAGCATTATCAACAACAGGACATCAACCAAACCAAAACGTCTGTCAGCAGATTGTAATTTTTTGACGACGACGCAGTTGTGGACGGGGAAGTTCTTTTTTTTTTATTGACCTTCCTAGTTTTACATTTTTTAGTTTATTTTCAATATTTTCACTGCTACCGACCCGAAAGCATGCAATTCATTCAATTTTACCAATTGAATTCAAAACATGTTGAAGCCACACAGAAAATGGACACGTAAAATGAGAAGAAAGTTTTTACTACAAATTGCCAATACGGCCTTAGTTAAACGAATTAACTACTTGAGTGATGACGAGTTGGATATTTTCCACATTGCCATTGGTCCAGGTGAGATCATTTCTAACTAGTTTAGTTGGGATTCAATTTGGTAAAGTTTTTTTTTTCTTTTTTGTTTTGTTTATTTTAGTTCTGAAGGTGGCGCAGTTCTTCTCAATAATGCCATTGCAGCACATCACCGACCCGGATCCGGAACATGTTGAATTTAAACTTTCAACTTTTCCGGTTTTCAGGACAGCGTGTTTCTTATTCTTCGGTTCAATTCAGCTGATTTTGGTTTTGATCGATTACTTGAGTGTTGGGATTAATACAACAAATATTGGTGAGTTAATATAAAGATGGATACTATTTTTTTGATATCATGAACTGCACATTTTTAATGCCTTGTTTACGAATTGAGTTAATTATACGGTTACTGTTTTCTTGTTTTCAATTGTTATCAATCGGTGGTTAGCTTTTAATTGGAGGTTTGGTGTCTATAATTTCTAAACTATGGTTCCGTTCTTGATTAAGAATTTATTTGTTTACCATTTTTATTTGAAATATAATTACTAATTTTTGTGAGTTGGCTTTCTGGATAGTTAAAATTAAAACAAAAATTTTGGATAAGGATCGAATGCTCTTAATAGCATAATGGTTGTGTACCCCAAGTCTCCGTATGTCAGTAATACTTTTTTATACTAAATTATCCTTTGTTGGAAACTTGAATCCCCGAAAAATTCTTCAAGAATTTAACTGTCCTTGACAGCATCAATTAATGACAAATTGTTTAGTTAGAGTAGTATTGTCAACATTAATGCGTTTGGCTTGTTTCATTTCCGGTAGCCATCGAACATGTGTGATGAAGAGATTCGCTCTGTATTCGGCTCCTAATAGAAATAAGAATTCCGGATAACGAAAAGTATAGCAATGTACTTTCTTGCAGTACTTTTGGCCGGAAAAAGTCAATGCTCAATGTTATCAGAATTACGGAGATCGAAATCTAGTACCTTTTCGATTTTTCTAACATTTCTGAATTAAAGCACACTCTTTTCAAAAATAGACGTTTTAGAAGCCACTAACTGGTGAGAATCATAGAGAAGGATGCAAAATAATATTTTGTTCAAGATTCAAATACTTACTTACTTACTTATGGTGGCGTTACAGTCCAGGTCGGACCAAGGCCTCACCTAACAAACTTTTCCAGCCAGCTCGGTATCTAGATAGCTGTCTCCAGTTTTGCACGCCAAGTTGGTTCAGGTCCTCTACCAACTGTGTGCTCCACCTGAGTCGCAGTCTTCCTCTTCAGC
The DNA here is from genome assembly GCA_920937365.1 of Sphaerophoria rueppellii. Lineage (NCBI taxonomy): Eukaryota > Metazoa > Arthropoda > Insecta > Diptera > Syrphidae > Sphaerophoria > Sphaerophoria rueppellii. Next base: position 101,184,601 of record CAKKXW010000001.1, on the reverse strand, counting down.
GACGTCCTTCCGGGTTGGATTCGAAGATTCTACGAGTCGGAGCATTATTTTCCATTCGCTCAACATGTTCCAACCATCTAAGTCGTTGGACCTTTACTTTCCTGGCTAGGTCAGAGTCGCGTTACAGCTCGTACAGTTCTTGGTTGAATCTTCGTCTCCATTCTCCATTAATGCAGACAGGACCAAAAATCACTCGAAGAATTTTTCTCTCAAAGCAGCCCAAAGCGTTTTCATCAGATGTTGTCATAGTCCATGTCTCAGCACCATACATGAAGACCGGGATGATGAGGGTTTTGTAGAGTGTCATTTTAGTTGCTCAGGAGATGACTGTACTACTCAATTGCCTTCTAAGTCCAAAGAAGCAGCGATTGGCAAGAGTGATTCTTCGTTTGATTTCAGCGATGTTGTTGTTGAGTTGATAGCGGATCCTAAGAAGACAAAGTCCTTAAAAACCTCGAAGTTAAATCTGTCTATGTTGACGTTTGCTATAAGACGTCGATGTTGGTAGTCCTTTCTTGTCGACAGCATTAACTTGGTCTTGCCCTCGTTAACCGACCCATCTTCCTGGCCTCCGTCTCAAGACTCACAAACGCTCCACTGACATCACGCTGTGTTCTTCCAATTATGTCAATGTCGTCTGGGTATCCTAGTAGCTGGACAGACTTTTGAAAGAATGTGCCTCTGGTGTTGACGTTGGGGCTCTGTACAATCTTTTCAAGAATGAGTTGAAGAAATCTCATGACAGATCATCGCCTTGTCTAAAACCTTTTTTGACATCAAAAGCATCCATTAGGTTTTTTCGACCATGTTGGAACAGCGTATGTTTACCATTGTCAACTTACACAGACGGATGAGTTTTTCTGGGATGCCAAAACTAGACATTGCTCAATATAATTGGTCTCTATAGACGCCGTCATACGCGGAATGGAAATCGGCGAAAAGTTGGTAGGTATCGATTTGAAGTTCCTGGGTTTTCTGCCATAGGGTGAATATTTGATCGATGGTGGACCTATCAGGTTGTTGACGAAAGGCTTCAATTGTTCACTCAGCACGGCAGACAAGATCATATAGTCGATATTAAGAAGACTTATACCTCTGTAATTGGTGGAGTTCAGGGGATCTCTTTTTTTTAGGATCGGGCATACTATGCTGAGGTTCCATTCATCGGACATTCTTTCCTCCGACCAATTTTTGCATATGAGCTTGTGCATGCTCCTAACCAAATCATCTCCAGCTGCTTTGTACAGTTCGGCGGCAAGCTCGTCTGCTCGATATCGCTATCTTCACTTCGCCCATGTCGGGTGGGTGGAATTGTTGGCCTTCTGCACCCAAATTGAATGATTCTGTATTGATGACGGAGTTTTGCTCGTCATCGCCATTATACAGCTTGGAAAAGTGGACTTTCCCTATCCTCAGCACTGACTGCGGTTCCACTACGATGTTCCCTACAGGCTTCAATTCGGATTGTATAAGCCCTGTAGGTTTGTTTCACCTTTTTGTTTCTTCGCCATCGCAAAGTGAAAATTTGGTCGATGGTTACCTTTCCTGGTCTGAAGCCACACTTTTCTTGAGTGCTTTTAAAGAATTAAGGTGACCTTCAGTTGTAAGCCGATTCTGAACGGCTGAGCTAAGAAACAGTTTTCAGTAACAAACGAGGCCCTTAGAAGCCTCGGAAGAGGCAGGTACCCATTAAAGATGAAATGAAAAACATTCATTCATTTACTTGATTTCTTTATTAAACGGAGACAAATTAAAATGATAAAAATTATCCTCGTTTTTTCTTACTTTCAGTTGGAATCTTCTTTTTTTCATGTGGCTTGAGTGCTTGTGTCCTATTTGCTCGCCTAGCCGGTTATTGGCCACAACTGATAAGACATTGGACACAAGTGGAAATTGTTTTCCTCCAACCACCCTACAGGCCAGCCGAAAAGACGCTGAAATATAAAACTCGGCTAGCTGCAGCAGTTATTGGAGTTCTGTATTTAAGTAAAAACATTCCCAATAACCTGTTGACCATTAAATTGAACATTTTTTTTTTCAGTTGAACATGGACTGTTCTTTGCCTCAGATATATTCAACTATAAAATGCTGAAACAAATATGCTCAGGAGTACCCCCCAGTTACAATGACTTTATCAAGGAGTATTTCATGAAATACATTTTTAATTACGTTACGTATCACGTTTTATTAAGTTTTCCACTCTTGGTAAGTAAGAGAAGTCAGTGAACTGATGAAAAGATGTTCTCACGCTGAACTGACCTTTCTTGTCGTTAAATTCTCAAATAATGTGTTGGGTTTCCGGTGTGATTTCAGTTTTTAAATGCGGTTTTTACTTTCATTTGGAATTACATGGATTTGTTTATTATACTCATAAGTCTTGGATTAGCTCAACGCTTTCATCAAATTGGCGAAAGGGCTATGGAGCTATCAGAAAAGGTTAGACAAAGTTGCAAATGAGACCAAGAGTCAAGTGGAATCGTCTGCTTATACTTGTTTTAGGCCAGTTCTTACAGTTTTAATGTCAAAGGTTGTCATTTTTTATTTCGTACAGAATGTCCCTCAATACATTTGGCGCGAGCTCCGAATGCATTACGTCCAATTGTGTGAACTCGTCGAAATAGTGGACGGAAAGATGTCCTGGATTATTTTACTCTCCTCAGTAAACAATTTATACTTCATTTGCTATCAAATTTTGAATATTTTCAAGTAAGTCCTCAAAGGAAATTAATTCATCGGCATGCAATTTCGTGCTAAAAAATTCTTTTATTTTTCAATTTTTATTTTCCGTTAAAAGTAAGCTACACTGGCCAATCAACTATGTGTACTTTTGGTATTCGTTTTTGTACCTGATTGGAAGGACAGCTGTTGTATTCCTTTGTGCATCGAAAATCCATGATGAATCGAAAGTGCCACTGCTAGCATTGCGATCGGTACCATCGACTGGATGGTGTGATGAGGTGTTAAAAATGATGCTTTTACGGAATAGAATTTAATTTATTTTTTTTATCTCCTCACAAAGGTTGAAAGGTTTAGTATTCAAATTTCTAGTGAATGTGTTGCACTATCGGGACGGAAGTTATTTTTCATTACGAGGAAGCTTCTGTTTGGGGTGAATATTTGTTCTTTTGGTTTTGGATTTATTCAAAGAGATTTCTGTTTTAAGATGGCTGCTACAATTGTGACTTATGAGCTGGTTCTGCTGCAACTTGACGATTTGACTATGAATAACAATTTAAGACCTTTGTGTGGATGAACGATTTGTTTGTATAATTTAAATAAATTATTTTAATAAAATAAAAGTAAAACAAATAAATAGAGTGACGCAACAGCTCTTGAAGAGCCAAGGTCTAAGTGGCTTACTCTCATCAACAATTCTCAGAGTACCTACGTATGAAGAATTGAAGGGACCGACAATTTATCGCCGATTTCGAACAGTAAAGTTAAAAAGCACTTCTTCATGACAGATTGATACTCTTGGAAGTTTTGTCAGATCATCGCAAGAGGCGCAGTACCCGTGAAAGATGAAAAAAAAAGATGGGCACGAGAAGGACTCGAAACCACGTACGTTCTGCTATGCAGCCAACGCAAATAACCACTAAGCCACGGACACTACAAAAAAAAAAGTTATCAACTTTAAAATTCTGTCTCTTGACTCGGATGAAGGTGACAAACTATAAGTTGATAAAGCTATGCCTACGTTTTACCCAAGATAATTATGGTGGCGACATTAACAAATCCTTACATCTTCTTTGATACAGTCTCGGGGCTCACAATAACCTAAGAAACCACTGTCAATAGGGATGTCGTTTCTTTAAAACCGGAGGTTATGAAATTTTTGAACCAAAATCCCATAAAACCCGGAGACCTGTCTAAATCCAAAGCTATTAACAACCCCCTTATCACCCAGGCCAAGCTCCGTTTGTGGTGGGTTATTTCGAATTTGCATAGAATTCTGGGTTAAACTGTTCAGAAATTACTGAAAAGTACAATTTTTTACTTCATTCAATTAGTAAAGAGCTAACTATAATGAATGGAACAGAGCGGACGGAGCCGTCCGTAACTGAGCGAATACAAGGAATTCGTATATTGTGTCCGCAATAGCGGATTGCTCCGTTTCGTCAATTTTCGTTCAGTTTTGCTTATGGACGTAAACTGCGCTCCTCTTCGCTTTTTACGGACGAAAATTTGATTTGTTTTGTTGATTTTTCTGAATAGGAATTCGATTTGTTGTTGATTTCAGGTAATTAATTTGTAATTTCTTGAAATTGTTTGTTTGTTGCATGGCAACCGAAATTCACAAATTATTGAAAACAAAATACATACATTTGTTTTTGAATAATACTTCCGTACACATCCGTTCATTATGGGTAATAGTGTTTACATGGCAGTTCGGAAGGAGCGTTTCGTTCGGTTCTGACACTAGCTTCCGTTTGCTTCCGCTCATTATAGTTAGCCCTTAACCCAAAAACACAAGAAACAAGTTTCAAGTTAATCACATTGCATTTTAACGAAAACATGTGTTTGACTATTATCCTGGAGTTGATCGAAACAAGGTTCGCGGGAACGGCAAGTCCCATTCAAAGAAGATCTGCTAATGCAAATATCTCGACAACTATCAAATGTGTAGAATCCAGCGAAATCAATTTTCTTATGATTTTCTAAAAATATCATGGACTAAAGCCTGCATTACACGGTCAACGAAATGGGTCAACACGTTGACTCTCTGACGTCAGTGACGTAGAATTGTGTCCTAAAGTGGTCACGTCGTGTGATGGTCAACGTAAAACGCTGTCAACGCGTTGACGTTAGCGTTGACGACAGCATTGAGCATTTTTAAGTCAATGCGTTAACTTTTTCGTTGACTGTGTAATCGTCATGTCAATGCTGTTGGAACGCTGCTTTGTATATGGAACAACAAATACTACCAAGATTGACAGATCTGTCAAACCAAGCAGTGAACCCACAATACAAACTTATGTAAAAAAAACTGCTTCTGTAAAAAATTCTCAACATAGCACCACCATCGTTGTCCATATACAGTAGACGCTCGATATTGTGAAGTAATAAAAACCAGCCATGTTCACTATTTCGAGATTGTTCACTATTTCGAAGGGGAGGCTGAAAACGATTTCCAAAGTTAAAATTGATTAAAAATGCATATTTTGTGCAGGGTGAAGAAAATTATATTTAAAGAGTCCAGAGGAAAAACGGCGCAATTCCATTTTTTTTTGCAAAATTAAACCAACGATGCAATCCTGTAGCTTTCTGTTTATACTTTTTGATGTTCTATTTCTTTTTAAGAAAAAACTTATATTAACTCAAACAATTAAAAAAAAAAACCCATGATGCGGAAAAACGACCTACGAATACGAACTACCTTATACCTATAGAAGATGGGCACAAGAAAAGGGATATCTCTGACTAAAATAATAACACTAGTTTACAAAGTTTTTTACCCAAAGATGAAACTTATGTTAAATGATAAAGTAATAAACCCTATGTTAAAAACTGAAGTTGGCAAAAAAATAGGACGTCAAGTTTTTGAAATATTAACCTTAGCTTTTTCTAACAATCTTCTGTGTCTTACCAACAAAAAAATCAAAAATGACACAGTTAACTTCCTTTTTTGGACGGATTAGCATCTGTTTCTCTTTATATACACTAATGGTAATCTTTTAAGATATTTTTTTCTCAAAAGTCTTGGAAGATTTCTTCATAAATCTTCAAATCCCGATGAAAACGTTTACCACATTCATCGCTTACACTTCCCAGTTTCTCAGGAAAAAATGCAGTTGTGAATGTAAAAAAAACGAATTTTGAATGACATAATAAATCCCATCTAAAGGTAATTCTTTTAAAAATCGGCAAAAATGTCTTCATAATCTTCTTACTTATGGTTGCCCAAGAAATTTTGTACTACTGGGCTGCTTTTAATTAATACAAACATTGAATATAAAGTATATAATGCTTTAGTAGTGGCACCAGGCTGAATTTTGAGTGGAATCTGTTATTTGCTCGTATTTTAAAAAGAATCAGAATAGTTCTGCTTGGCATTCATAGGGGCGCTGTTGTCGATTCTTGATGATGCCATTACTAGAGCAGTATATATACAAAGATACGAAGTATCTATTTCGACACTGGATAAACGACCATCAAAACGTTCATCTTTTCTTATTCGGGACCCACAAAGATTCCTTCTTTGACTTTGATATCAGAAAGATTGGGGAAAAATGGTTTTAAGTATTTAAGACTCGTTTAAGGGTTTTCACGAGTATACCTCCCGCTCTTTTACTGGAAAATTTTACCTAAAATACAGCAAAATTTATTTGGATTTATTTGAAACTATCTTTTAAGATAGTTTAAAGCCATTCAAAATGCTAACTTATACGATTAATACAAGAAAAGCGAATATTAATTAAGTACCAGTTATTAGGTATAGCGAATATTATTATTATTATTATTATTTATTAACAGGTAATTAAAATTACATGGTAATGCACCAAGTGTGAGCCTAGCTGCTGGGACTATTGGCTCTGTTTGAATAAATTACAGTATAAGATTGCATTTTTGTATGAAGTTCGTTATTAATTCTATATTGTTCTGACTAGGGTTTTTTAAAATATCATAAATGTTATTGTTTTTAAACATGTTTCTTATTATGGGTTGCAATAATGGGCATTGTTCCAAGATATGGTTTAGGTCTAATCTTGTATTGCATGTAGTGCATAGGGGGGGCGAGGCTTTGTTGAGTAGATGTTGGTGAGTTGTTGTGGTATGTCCAAGGCGAAGGCGTACGAAGTTGGATATGTCTCGTTTAGAGACATTTGTGGGGTATATGACGGTGTTTTTTTCGGGATTGACTTTTTTGTAGTGATGGTGATATAGGTTCCAGCTGTGGGTTGTTATGAGTTTTGAGGCTTTTTGGATAGCTTTCAGTAGGTCTGTTTTAGTGAAGACATTAAAGTTGTATATCGGTGAGTTTATGGCTGAGTTGGCAGCGGTGTCCGCGTATTCATTGCCAATGATTCCGACGTGTCCAGGAGTCCACATCAGTTTCATATTTTTTGAGGATCTCATAAGTTCATATCTAATTTCTGATATGATATCGGAGTTGTTGTTAGGGTTGGTTACAGCGTTTAGTACTGAGATGCTGTCGGAGCAAATTATGTATTTATTTTTTTTGGTTGCGGTTTTGAGGGCTTGAAGGATAGCATAAGCTTCTGCTGTGAAAACTGAGGCGAACTCTGGCAAGTTACCGATGGAGCTTATAGAACCGTTTTCAGATACAACAGCGAATGAGGTATTGATGTCTGTTTTGGATCCGTCGGTGAATATGAATTTCCATCCGTCAGCTTTAAGGTCATGTGATATGGCTGCGAAGAGTTGTTGGTAGGTACTGTTCTTCGTGCTGGGTTTTTTGTACTGAGCCATTGTATTTATCACTGATTCCTGACTGAGGGACCATGGTGGATATCGTGGAGTTAAATTTCGGGTTTTTTTTGTAGGCAAATTAAATTGGATTGCTGTAGAGAGTATGGTGGTTATGGTAGATGGTATTTTCTTTGGGAGTTTGAGGTCGAGAGCATTTTTTATATCATTGTCGATAATCGAGTTTTTGGTGAAAACTAGTTTGGCCAGCAGCTTATTTGTGATTAAGTCTCTTCGTTCCTCAATGGTGGGTAATCCAGCTTCCGCTAGTATATTGATAATTGGGGTGGTAGGGAACGCATTTACACTTCTCCTTGCTGCGACGTTGTATGTTGGTTTTATTATGTTTAGCGTTGATTTAGGACAATATCCATATATGTACAACCCATAGTCTATTTTACTTAATACTAACATTTTTGTCGCATAAGTTAACGAATTTATATGCATATTGCTTTTATTTGAAGCTAGATATCGAATAATATTAGTCCTCGCAGCTAGTGATTTCTTAAGTTCTAGACAATGAGTGTTCCAGGTATATGTTTTATTAAATATAAGTCCTAAAATACTTAAATAATTTACATGTTCGATAGTTATGTTATTTACAATGATGTTAGGTTTAGAGCATTTACGTTTTCGACAAATATGAAGCAATTTACATTTTGGAATTGACAATTTAGCACCTGACGTGTTTGACCAATTTATAATTTCATCGATTGCGATTTGAAATAAGAATTTACTCTTTTCAATATCTTTAATTTTACATAGAATATATATATCGTCAGCATAGATGCAGTGATCAAGCGATTTGTGGTTTGTTAAGATTTTATTTAAATCATTAAAAGCTATAATGAATAGAACCACTGAGAGGGGTGAACCTTGTGGAATACCGTTGTGCAATGGGAAGTTGGAAGAGTACACATTGTTAGTTTTGACGCAAATGGTTCTGTTTGATAGAAATGATTTAATATATCCATACATTTTCTTTCCAATTCCCCATTGCAAAAGGGTTTTTAAAACAATGTGGATTCCTATTCGGTCGAAAGCTTTTTCGAAATCGAGAGATAATATGGAGACGTGGTTTTTGGTCGATAGAGCTTTAGAGATGTAGTAGTCCATGTGAAGGAGGGCATCGGCACATCCTCTGTTGGACTTGAAAGCTACTTGGTTCGGGCTGATTAAATTGTTTGTTTCGGCAAACCAGAGTAGGCGTTTGGCAACGATTTTTTCTAATGTTTTTGACAAACATGAGATAAGTGATATTGGTCGATACCCTTCTATTGTGTTTTTATCTTTTTTGGGTTTTGGTATTGGAATAACAGTAGCTGATTTCCAGTTTTGAGGGATGACAGAGTTATTGAAAATGTTGTTGTATAGATTAACTACCCTTTTTTTTGTTTCGTCAGGTAGATTTTTGATCATCGGATAAGATATTTTGTCCCTACCTGGAGTTTTGCCTTTTGTTTTGCTAAGGGTGTTTTCGAATTCAAATGGAGTTATTGGTTCTTCGATTCGTTTTGCTGTTGCGTTGGTGGGTTGTTGCGGTGGGGGGGTATTAAGGAGCTCAGATTTCTTATTGGCAAAATTAGTGGAGAAATTTGAGTTTTCTGAGGCTTTTGACCAAGTTTTTCCTATAAAGCTAGCTATTTTGTCGGGGTCGGTTATGTTGTTGTTGTTGCCTTTTATGGCGGTTATAGCAAGTGAAGTAGGTTCACCCGTTATTCGACGAATACCTTGCCAAAGCTTTGATGGGGGAGAGTTGGGGTTAAGGTTTGAGGTGAGATCGGTGAAACTTTTTGCTTTGCTAAATTTGAGTAGCTTTCGAAATTTAGCGTTTGCTTTTTTATAAGTGATTAAGTTTTGGGTTGTGGGATTAGATTGGAAGCTATTGAGCGATATCATCTTGTCTCTACGAAGTAGTGTAAGTTCATTGTTCCACCAAGGTACGCACCGTTTAGGTGCAAATGGTTTTGTTTCTGGAATGGCTATGTTGGCGGAATATCTTATTGCTTTTTGTAGAACAGCTGCTTCTTTGTTGTTGTTAGGGGATTGTGCTTTCCCATTTAGGTATTCAGTTATTTTTCGATTAAACAATGGCCAGTTGGCTAAATCTGTTTTAAATTTGGGTTCAAATGGTTTAGTGTAAGAACCGGCAATGTTTAATGTCGTGATTATGGGAAAATGGTCACTATTGTGGAGATCATCTAGTGTTTTCCATGTAGTTTTTGCAAGCAACTCAGGTGAGCAGCAAGTTATGTCGACATGTGTAAGTGTGTTGTGCGTTGAGAGGTGAGTTGGTGATCCGTCGTTCAAAATGATTAAATTTTTGTCTAAAAAGAAGTTTTCTAGCATTTTACCCTTCTTATTTGTTGTTGGGGAGCCCCAAAGTATATTCCAGGCATTGATATCGCCTCCGAAAATTAAAGGACCATCAATTTGGGTCAAAACATTTTCAAGGTCAGTTCTATTTACAGTTTGTTTTGGTGGTAAATAAATGTTGAGAAATGTAAATTTCATGGTGTTTTGTATTTCAACTGCAAGGACTTGGAGGTTTGAGTTTAGTGGAACCAATTTATGGCAGATGCTTTTTTTAATTAAAAGTGCAACGCCTTGTTTGCCAGAGTCGTTAACTGGTGAATTATAAAAATAACCGTCAAAGTTTTTTAAAATGTTTAATGTTTTATTACAAGGGCAATGAGTTTCTTGGAGCGATATTATTATTGGGTTATAGCGTTTTAGAATGATCCTAAGTTCGTCAAGGTTATTTATGTAACCATTGATATTCCATTGCAGAATATTGAGAACTTTGTTGGAGCTACAAAGACTCCACGAGCTTGCTTTACCAGTGGTAAAGGAAGAGTGGTTAGGGGGGGAATGTTGGTTGTTTTCGTTTTTGTTATTTAGGCATAGTTTTGAGATTTGTGGGTTGGTAAAAATATGTTGTTCAGAGCATAGACTCTGCGGCTCGGGTGCTGAGTCGCTCAGGCTAGCAGTAGAGCCTGAGTTACTCAACACTCGAACCGCAGAGTCAGACGGGTGGTTAGAATTTAGATTATTGCATGTCGACATCATGTGGTTCTGGGTAAATGTAGTAATCATTGTTATCTATTAGTCTTTGAGTAACAGATGATAAAGGGGATTGCGGACGTGGTGGAAGAGGGGGAGATTTAGTATTGGAGGTTGTGTTTGTAGATGGTGGATTGTGTGTGGTTTTGATGTTGTTTGAGTGTGAGTTTATTTGAGTGGAGTGAGATAATGTGGATGTTGGAGATGTGTTGGTGGTTTCAGTGCAAGTGATTGTGTTGGGGACAGGTGTGTTTGTTTTAGGTTGTTGTGGTGTGTGTTCTTGTTTGTTTGAGTGTTGAGTATTTTTTGGAGTGTTTGTGTTTGGTTTTAGAGTTGTGTTTGAATTTGATGAGGCAGGTTTGGGAGTTTGAGTGTTGTGTGAGTTAGATGATGAATTTGAATTAGAAGGCGGTTCGGGTGTGTTAGGTGGATTTTTTTGATTGTGGGGAGCTTGGTTTAACGAAGTTTTTGCTTTGTCAGCGAAAGAGTCTGTTAGGGGGGGCGGGAGTGTTGCGTTTTGCTGATTATATATTTTTTTTGCTTCGGTGATTGTGCATTTATTCAGAGTTTTGATTGTGATGATCTCTTTGGCTTGTTTGTAAGATGGGCATAATTTTGAAGAAGATGGGTGGGGTAGAGAGCAGTTTGCACACATTTTACGAGTGCAAGGTTCGGGTATATGTGGTGGGAGATTACATGAGTCGCATTTGGTACTACCATTGCATCGTTTGATCGTGTGACCGAGAAGTTGGCAGTTTCGACATCTCATTGGATTCGGAATATATTCCGTGACTTTAGCCGTATAAAAACCGATTTCGACTGTTTTTGGTATTTGATAGAGATCAAATGTGAAAAGTATTAAGCCTGTGGTCTTAAGTTTTCCATCGTCACCCTTCTTACTAAATTTGTAAACCTCAGTGACACCTTGTGGTTTCATTTCATTAACAATTTCTGATTCAGATACCTGTATTAAGCACGGAGCATAGGCAATACCTTTTGATTGGTTAAGGCGATCATGGAGTTTTACTTCAACTGGACAAATTCCACCGAGATCTTTGGCTTTGAGGAAAATGTTGGCGGTTTTTTGTGATCTGACGAAAATAAGGAGACTACCGTCGCGGAGTTGTGTTACTTTTTCATAATCTTTGCTGATAGAGTCTATAGCTTTTTTTAAAACGAATGGGCTTAGAGATGAAATTGGTTTTTCATTTGTTTTAGGTGACATGACTATATAACGCGGGTTTGTCACATTATGCGAAGTTGGTGGAAGGTCAGGGAAAGCGGTCACATTTGAATTGTTTTTGTGTCTTTTTCTAGGTTGGATATTGGGGTCATGATCGGGATCAAGTATCCCGAAACGACCACCCACGTGGTGCGGCCCTTGGGCCATTTTTGCACTTTGAGTTTCCACTCACTAAATGTGTATTAAAGGAAACTAGTTAAGAGAGAGAGAGAGAGAGAAAAAAAAATTAATGGGCGAGGGGGCACTTTTGAAAGGGGAAGCTTAGGCGAAAAAAATGAAATCACAATAAGCAGAAACAAGATGTTATCGACTCGGAGTCTAGTCG